>OW203729.1:14583801-14987504 GCA_934045075.1 Yponomeuta sedellus | reverse complement strand
TTTGGGGTGCTGAATAATTTTTAAAGCGAATAAAAATCTGAGTCTACAAAACTGGCAATATTTTATGCAATTATAAGATACCTAGTTTTTAAGATAACATTGTGGAAATTAAATAGTTCGTAGGTAGGTACTGGATACCACATTAGCTATAAGATTTTAGTTGTAAGGCTTTTGCTGTGCCCGACAGGGTCCATAATGATACACATTATCTGTTATATTATATAAGATCTTACCAATCCTATGGCTGCAATAAAGTATTGAGTATTGAAAACGAAAATAATCTTAATTTGTCCAATCGCAAAAGAGATTATGTTGTTTTTTACACGGTACGGATATGCTAACATCTTCGTGTTTTTAATATAAAAATATTAAACCTCCTTTTACTCACTTGTGAAGCGTACGTTTGATGGTTTAAATCATACACTTGTTCACAAAATTATAAGAAATTAGTGAATATTATAAATTTATGATTGCAGCCTGATATAATGCTGCAATCTTAAATCTATACATATTAATCACAGACTAAATAAAGTTTTTTGTACGCGCACAAAAAGTGTAGAGTGAGGCAGAGAGACACAGAGAAAATTTAATCACCATCGTCGTGATGACGAAATAAAGATTAAATCTATAAATTTTGTCTCTGTATGGCTGCCTCACTCTAAATTTTTTGTAGGTGCATCATACAAAATCTACAAAACGGAATTGAATAAAAGTAACCGTGATTATAGTTCTAATTCCTGTGTAACATAATTATAGGCATAACATTACGCTTAAGTCCACGGGGGGTAAGAAAATCACCACACATTATTATACATACACGCACTAGTGATTTTTTTGTCTGTGGCACTACCCGTCCGTCAGAAATAACTATTTGTGTTACGGCTTTGCACGATTTATGCCTACGCCAGTGAAAAGTTACCGGGGGCTAAAAATGTAGGGAAACGGAACAGATTTTACAAAGGAAGTATGAAACGTAATCTGGAAACAGGTATTTTAAAATCAGGTAATTACAACATTAGGAATAAAATATAGTATATACAACCAAATCAAATAAAATTTTAATAATAACCAATTTTAATTAAATACGTAGCAATACATTCATGAATATTTACATCAAAAATATATAGAAGAAAAAGAGACGCCAGGAGTAGCCTTCGGGCTTCCCCTGGGGTCTCTTTTTCAATGCAAATACGTTTTAAAAGTGAACATGAGAAATCTTTATATATGTGGTAACTATTTTTAGAACACACAGCATTTACTTTTAGAAAAAATGTATTTTAAAACAAGTTATGATTATACTATTTTTATTTTAATGCACTAACCCGTGCTAAGGAACAAATTTAAAAACCTTAGCCTCTAAATAGGTTTTTAAATTTGTTCCTTAGCACGGGTTAGTGCATTAAAATAAAAATAGTATAATCATGTGGGTACAGTGATATCGTTCCGATGTTAAACCTTACTGCAAAGTAGGTAGTCGGGGCTGTAAGTAATGCAATTTGCTTAAGTCAGATGTCGCTGCCTGTACGTAATACAGAGAATAGTGTAAAGAGGTTCGAAATTTCACTGATGCCGTGAGTCGCCCATTGGCTCAATTGGTAGAGCGCTGGCACGGAGAGCCAGAGGTTGCGGGTTCGAATCCCGGCATGGGTGAAAAATTTTTAGCCTCTAAATAGGTTTTTAAATTTGTTCCTTAGCACGGGTTAGTGCATTAAAATAAAAATAGTATAATCATGTGGGTACAGTGATATCGTTCCGATGTTAAACCTTACTGCAAAGTAGGTAGTCGGGGCTGTAAGTAATGCAATTTGCTTAAGTCAGATGTCGCTGCCTGTAGGTAATACAGA
Organism: Yponomeuta sedellus; assembly: GCA_934045075.1. Classification (NCBI taxonomy): domain Eukaryota; kingdom Metazoa; phylum Arthropoda; class Insecta; order Lepidoptera; family Yponomeutidae; genus Yponomeuta; species Yponomeuta sedellus. The sequence goes on along the minus strand of OW203729.1, from coordinate 14,985,660 downwards.
GAATAGTGTAAAGAGGTTCGAAATTTCACTGATGCCGTGAGTCGCCCATTGGCTCAATTGGTAGAGCGCTGGCACGGATAGCCAGAGGTTGCGGGTTCGAATCCCGGCATGGGTGAAATTTTTAGCCCCTAAATAGGTTTTTAAACAAGTTATGATTTTTATCCTATTGGAGTTAGCGCCCTTAAGTGCCTGCTGCAAGTACTAGGCGCACAAATAAAAGAGATACTCTAGTTAGGTTATGTAATGAAAGCGCAAGACTTATAATCAAGGGGTAGCAGTAACTTCGCAGAAACCTTCGACAGTAATGCTGTCCTGCTTTCGCTAACCAACCTTCCATAAGAAAAAAAGAGATGGAACTTTGTTTATCAATGCACCGATTTCAAGGTGCGTACATGCCCTACTGTCAAACGCTACCGACTAGGGATGAGCCTAACTCTCAATCGATATCGATAGAAACTTAAAAATGATGACACCTTGGATTAAATCATGTAATTTATTGAAATAAATTGCTTTGTATATAAGTTTTAAATCATGTTTTATCAAAATAAGTAACAATAATTTAAAAAGCAAACCTTTTTATACAAAATAGTTAATTTACAATTATATTCGTCAACGTCAACATAATACTCAGTCTCAGATTTCTTCCTGAAGGCCTATGCTTCAGAATAGAATCCGTAACGACGTCCATATTGACGTTACGTTTCTTCTTCCCATTTAGTAAAAATACAGATCGAGCTAAGAAATTGTATTAAAAAGTTACTAAAACTTTATACTCTATGTTTATCTTGCAATGAAATTTGAAAAGGAAAATTCTATTGCTAATATTAAAATAATCCTTAATATAAATCCATCTTCGACCACAATCTGACCCTAAAAGTTGCTAGCAAAACGTATTTAATTATCACAATATTATATTATTATTGCAAGTAATAATTCAGTAATTCGATGGATGCAGTAATTTGATGTGTCATGTGATGAATTCTGATATTTAAAAAGTATTAATATAGGGGTTGATGACCACATCAATGAAGGAATTTTCGTACGCAAGACTATGAGGATCATCAACTACGTCAGGCTGCAGTAAATTTGATCAAGAAAGAATGACCGTGGCATTGGCAGATAACAGACATTTTTGCTCACTTCCCATGTTCAGTACTGACCTGAAAACAAACAGAAACATTTTAATAAAGGCGTACCTACAAAAGAGAGCTGCTTAAATAATAACATATTCCACTTTTAAACACTTTCGTTTTAGATCTCTTTATAAAAGCTATTTGGGTTACAAGCTACGTCCATTATTGACTGATCCTGATAAGTAATTACATAATTTGAAGTAAGGTACAATTTGCATCTATATAGTCCGATATTTTTTGCAATAAGGTGACCACCACATAATTTATTAATTGTGAAACTAACAGCTTTGACGTCCATTCATTTAACATTTTGTTTTCACCTTTCAACCTTTCTTTATCCATCTATCTATGATTTACACTGTTGGAGAGATGGTTTTTTGTGGGTTGGATTTAAATTCAGGGCAAACATAAAACAGCTGATGGGGTTTGGAAAACAAATTGTTTACACGTAGAAGTCTTAATATAAGCAGCATCGTGATGTGGGAAATTCGGGCTTGTTTTTTTGTTACTATCAATTCTCATATCACACTGTTTACTTATTACGATTTAGAAATACTGAAATAAAGATAAACTGTTGAATTAATTAAATGGATGAAGGCACCACTCGGATGCTGTGGTGTCTGGGATACTGTTTGTATGTAGAAGTTTTCGAAGTTATTTTTGTTATGCTCGAATACAAAATAAACTCCTGGGAGCATCCTATTTTGTAAAAACATGTGATAAGTGTATATGAAAAGGTAGAGATATAAATATTATTCTGTAACAAATGTTTAACTTTCTTACCATTACTTCCATTTTTACTGATCTAAGGTGGGCACCATATCTTCCTTCAGGAGTGTTCGCAATAAGTTTCTTCGTCCAAATCACTCGGTTCTAAAGTGCCTCGAGTGCAGTTTACAGACGTTTTTGTCCTGTTTCTTATTTCTGCGTTTTTGCGTGCTTTCGCTTGCATTTATCAATTTGGGAAAACTTGAACAAGAAGAAACAATGGATTATGTACTAAGAAGTTGTGATGAACAAGTATCGACTATACCACTACTGAGGCGAATTTTCATCGACCATGCTTATGCTATCCCATCACTAGTACAACCTACAAATGGATTGGTTTATTTTCCTAATTTTAGGGCGTAGAAGGGATCTAGAAGCAACAGTTACGGTAATTTTGGTAAACGAGTCAATAGGAAGTTTAGTTACAAAGTGATATTTTATCCGTTGGTCCTTTTACGCGAGAATACATAGGTTTTAGGTACTCACCTTTGGAAGTTCATATTATAATCGCCGTTTTCTTTGTTTCTTATGTGACCTGCAGCCACGACGCACTTTTCACTTCATTGTGCATTTATTGTACAATATCCCAGGGTAAGTTGTTTGCACCACAATATTTAAGTTGTTTCAATTTTCTAAAATAATCCGACGACGTCTTCACAGATTTTGCACTTGCGATAATCCGACTAAATTGAACATTGAACCTTATTCTTAAACCGATTTTTTTCCTACAAAACGACAATTAAGCCTAGTACTTTTTGTGGCCGCTACAGAAATATTCCATTTTATCTTAATAAAATAATGTTAATTCGTAGCGTAGTAGCACCGGAGAAAAAAAAATAATAGCACCTAATAGTAGAGTTAGTGGGTAGTTATATAATATTATATTTTTTTGTATGTCAAAATTATTTATTTACGACTATACTTATCATCATAAAAAAAAACATAATTGAAATCGATATCAACCCTTGTGAGTCCCCACTGCTGGGGCACGGGTGGATGCGAGACCTCTTTGGGGCTAATGGTACTAGTGGGACCAGTCAATTCCAGTTTTACCATCAATGGTACAAAATGGTACAAATGGGATTGTTCAGTCCCAGTTGTACCATCAATGGTCCTGTCCAATGGTACAAGTGGTACGGAGGGAAAACATCTCTAGGGACGAAATTTAGAGCGGATATTAACGCCACTTCATATTCTAATTCAACGCGAACGCAGTCGCGGGCACAGCTAGTTTGTAATAATCAATCACTGATCTTTGACTGTAGTATACCTTTTAAATGCCGTATTATTTGTAACTATTGGGAATATAGGACAATGCCGGACGTGGCACGCCCGGTACTCGGCCGAGGCAAGGCGATGGCAACGGTTAGGCTCACCTCAATGTCAATTGCAGTTATGCAGGAAGCTCCGGTGGAGCTTTCATAGATAAACTCCTGCTACATCACGGACGGAGGGGTAGGCCTCTGTGTACCTAGCCTCTACCAGGGTTTTCCACTTGCCACGATACTGACAAACTTTTTTTTCATCATCAACATTAGTTCTAACATTTATTTTACTTTGCATCGTTGCTTCCGTACGTTGCCAGCTCGTTGTAGTGTGGACAGCGCTTTAGAGGGCGTATAAACATTATCTAATTAATTACCCTGACGGTGGAATCCCCCCTCCCCATGCAATAAGGGTCGCATATTATAGCGGGCGTTACATTTACATTTATTCGGCCACAAGGCCGATTTGCATAATTCTGTTAGAACGCTACGCTTGCGTAGGTTGGCCAGATTGCTCACCGCTATTTAAAGTACCTACCTAAGTACTTTTTAAGTCAAGTGTCGATAACTGGTCAGCTGAATTTTAGAAGGTCCATAATTCTTTTTTATGTAGCGCAAAGTGTAGTCGAGTACCTACATAGTTTTTTATAGATACTTATGGATTTTGCATACAGTAGACTTGCAGCGGACAAAGAATAGATAACTTCTTCCACGTAATACATACACTTGACCCGCTAGGGGAGCGCAACGTCACTATAAAATCCCAATATCGGCTAACGCCGCCTTGTTTTGTATCACCGCGTAAAGCAAAATGCCGCTAACTGATAGTGGGACATTGTGCACCCTCCGGCGTCACATGGTCTAATATGGGGCATTTCACGTGAAGCGGACAGCAAAAAAATTTCAGATCTTAGATCTTGTTCATATTTGGATTGAGGGTACTACTATAAGACTTGAGTGGACGTAAATCATTATTTTATTTTGTGACGCTTCGTTTGTTTTTTATTAGCCATTAAAGAATTGGCGAAATTCGATCAACGGATTTTTCGATAGCTTTTTTCGCTTATATTAAATTTTATGAATAGTATAATAATAGCAAGTACCTATTGGACGTTTGAGAATAAATATAGGTATTGCTTACCTTTACTACAAATTTGAATTGTCTTTTTTTTGACATAGCAAACTGAAAGTAAACATTTGAAGTCGGATTTTACTTAACTTCAGCATTTTTAATATTTTTTATTTTTTTTACATAAGTAGTCCATAAATAACGTGTGAAAAGTTTTAGAATGGGATCTGCATTAGTTTTTTATATAGGCGCACTTTAGTGCAAGGGCACCGCACAGAGCGGCGTTACCGTTATTTTTTAGTAACCACAAACCGCTTCTGGAAGATACAATTTAAATTCAGTTTGCTGTGTAATAATTTAAATTTGTAGTAAATGGTAAGAAATATCTATATTTATTTTCAAACGTAAAATTTTATATAAGCGAAAAAAGCTATCGAAAAATCCGTTGCTCGAATTTCGCCAATTCTTTAAAGGCTAGCAAAAAACAAACGAAGCGTCATAAAATAAAATAATGATGTACGTCCATTCAAGTCTTATAGCAGTACCCTCAATCCAAATATGAACAAGATCTAAGATCTGACATTTTTTTGCTGTCCGCTTCATGTGAAATGCCCCATATTAGACCATGTGACGCCGGAGGGTGCACAAGGTCCCACTATCAGTTAGCGGCATTTTGCTTTACGCGGTGATACAAAACAAGGCGGCGTTAGCCGATATTGGGATTTTATGGTGACGTTGCGCTCCCCTAGCGGGTCATGTGATTGTATTATGTGGAAGAAGTTATCTATTCTTTGTCCGCTGCAAGTCTACTGTAGGTATGCAAAATCCATAAGTATCTATAAAAAACTATGTAGGTACTCGACTACACTTTGCGCTACATAAAAAAGAATTATGGACCTTCTAAAATTCAGCTGACCAGTTATCGAAACTTGACTTAAAAAGTACTTAGGTAGGTACTTTAAATAGCGGTGGGCAATCTGGCCAACCTACGCAAGCGTAGCGTTCTATCAGAATTATGCAAATCGGCCTTATGGCCGAATAAATGTAAATGTAACGCCCGCTATAATATGCGACCCTTATTGCATGGGGAGGGGGGATTCCACCGTCAGGGTAATTAATTAGATAATGTGTATACGCCGTCTAAAGCGCTATCCACATTACAACGAGCTGGCAACGTACGGGAGCAACGATGCTACCTATATTTATTCTCAAACGTCCAATAGGTACTTGCTATTATTATACTATTCATAAAATTTAATATAAGCGAAAAAAGCTATCGAAAAATCCGTTGCTCGAATTTCCCCAATTCTTTAAAGGCTGATAAAAAACAAACGAAGCGTCATAAAAAAAATAATGATGTACGTCTATTCAAGTCTTATCAATCCAAATATGAACAAGATCTAAGATCTGACATTTTTTTCTGTCCGCTTCACGTGAAATGCCCCTTATATCATGTGAAGAAGTCCGAATACATGGTTTTTGAGGCAGACGAACGGCGGGAAGCCCTCAAATATTCCTCCAATTATTTTAAATGGTGTGGCTTTGAAAATGGTTAACAGTTTTAAATACATACATACATAACCTCACGCCTGTGTCCCAAAGGGGTAGGCAGAGACCAGGGACTGCCACTTGCCACGATCCTGACAGATCACCTTCGCTTCATCAACGTTCATAAGTCGTTGCATGCACGAACGCCGGTTCCGGGTACTTTTTATCTTTCCCTTTGCTAATACATCCCCTATTTGATCGATGTATGTCGGTCTGGGACGTCCTTACCAGCCCTTCCACTCACATTCCCAATACATATTTGTTTCGTCAATCTTTCTTCCTTCATCCTCTCCACATGTCCACACCAACGCAACATTCCTTTCTCAATTCTAGTCACTACATCCTCTTTCAGTCCACAACGTTCTCTAATCAGACTATGGCAAATCCTGTCATTCAAAGTACCTAACACTACACATATTTCTTATGAACCTCATTTCTACTTCATTAATTCTACTTTCTTGCTTCTTTTGCCACACCCAAGTCTCGCTACCATAAGTATTGGGACCAGCACACCATTATGAATAGCCAATCCAGCTCTTTTAGAGATGTTTCGGCTGCACACAATGGAATGCAAGGCACCGTTTACACAATTTCCCGCTTTTACTCTTCTTTCTACATCACCTTCACACTTTCCATCCCTCGTAAACAGTTTTAAATATCTGGGGCATTTGCTGGTTAGTGGCCTCAGAGACGATAGAGAACGCAGAGCGCTGCTGATCAGGGCGAAGAATGTGTTGGCTCGGCTATGGGCCAGTTATACTCGAAAAGCGTACAGCGCTCTACGGTTCCAATATAATAACGCATTTAGAGCATTGTTACGGCTCCCTCCTTTCTGCAGCGCTTCGGCAATGTTTGTGGAGGCTCGCACTGACGCGTTTAATACAATAATACTCAAAAAACCGTCTCCTTGCTGCAGCGAGTACAGAGCAGCAGCAACAGTCTGTTGAAGACTATCGCAAATGGGGTTGGTCCTTACATGAAGCTTTTTCTCATTATAACCAAATCGAAGCTGATCATTTGCTAATGATAAAATGGCTGGATTTTGTTAGTTTCGAGTTTTTGTAATTTTAGTACTATTAATTTTTTTTATTTCTTGTAATTTTTTTTTATAAAGTGGATCTTTGTTGTCTGAAAGAAGTGAAATTAATTAGTTGGTCCCAAACTAAGATTACCTGTTCTATGGTAACCAGGCAAGGTCATGGGGTGCATGAAAGGTCCTCCCTGAACGACGTACTTATTAAGCCCGTACGACTAGCGCACCCTGGGCAACAATCAACGAGCCCCTAACGTTGATTGGCAAATCCTTTCATCACGACGGCTTGCCATCGGCACTCTAAGAAGAAAACTAGGCTAGGACATCACAAAGATGAAAATGCACTCATACTGAGGTCACTTGCATAAATGTTCGGCGGCTCTCAGTGTGATTCAAACACATAACTGCTGGCATGGTAATCAGATGCAATACCGCTACGCCAACGAGGCAGTCATAGAGATAGATAGATTACTTGTAATACATTGGAGACCTCTACCTACCTAGTTTAAAAGTCTTCTTCTTTCGTCTTCTTCTTCTTCTTCTTCAGGCTATATTATGTAGTCCACTGCTGGACATAGCCCTCCCCTAATGAGCGCCATATCGCCCTGTCTTCAGCTTGCCGCATCCAGCATCTGCCTGCAGTTTTTCGCAGATCATCATCCCACATGGTCGGAGGACGTCCTAGTTTTAAAGTATAATTCAAGCTATTTATCTACGTAATAAGGTGGATGGTCAGCCCTAGTATCTTTTATGTATACCAGTCTAGGGATTTGACATTTGTAAACTTTTAGTAGCAGAACCACTAACTAACACTAACTGTGAAGTAAAACATATTGAGGAAACCTGAGTATCTGAGGTGTTTAGCGCTTGAATTTGCCAATTAAATCAAATAGCGCTTGAATGGGCACGCGTGGCAACTACGCCCATACTCTGTTTTTGAGAGAATATATGTTACGTGTGCAGGGCACATGTACTCTATTGTTCATAAAATTTAAGTACCTTACTTAACCTTACGGGAATCGGGAATTGGAAAAATATCGGGAACTAAAGTTACGAGTATTTCGTAAACGCAAAGGACCCGTTTAAGTTTACTAGGTGTTATTGAAAGAACTCAAAACCTTCAGGTTTTCTAGCCGGTGTTTCTAGGTCTAACTAGCAATATATCAAATAGATTATAATTAAATTACTTCCCTCAATTTATATTTTCACGCGGCTACTAATTATTGTTGTATGAAAAAATTACTGATAACTTTAAACTTTTTCTTACGTTTAATAGTGGTTTAATTTCACCAACAATCCAAAAAAGTACGATTTTTCGATCTTGCGTTGTTTCAATAACACCTTGAATAAAAGAGTAGTAAAAGTGTCCCTGGTCTCTGCGTACCCATCTGGAATACAGGCGTGAGTTGAGTTAAATGTTATGTTATGCCATAATTTTAAACTAATTCCTTACTTGATATATCCTATAAGCCCTAATGCTACAAGATTTAATTACGGTCAATCGCTGCTTACGAAGAATAGAAGAATAATGAGTCGAGTCGCCGTAATAAATTGGAGTAGGACGGGTAGGGAAACCATTAATTAAGAACTTTATCTTCGGACGTAATGACATCAAATTCCTTTAATTCCCCAAACAAAGTTGGCGGCGAGTTGTCAAGTTGCTATCCCGGAGTTACTGTGGCCCGGGCTCAGACGGAAGCACTCCTATTATCGTCGTCATGTTCACTTAATATTAGTTATTACCCACTTATTACTTCCTAGCTGTGCCCCGCAGTTTATCTGTTTTCCCAGGGGAATAAAACATTTTCCCACAGTAAAACGTAGCCTGAAGCGCTCGTGGCCTAGGCGAACCGAGTGATTGGAATCAATCACTTGAGTTAAGAAACAACAGGCGCGGTCAGGTACAGGATGGGTGACCGTCCCGTGACTACCGCTATTGGCATTTTTCCGAGCGTTCCCGTGCTTCGCAAGGCACGTTAAGCCGTTGGTGCCGGCTGGCACATAATGGGAGTCGTTAAGCCGTGTCAGAGGCCGTATGGGCGGCTTGATAACTTCTGACAGTAAGGCCCGCCACTGTCTTACAATCCGCCACCAACCCGGACTTGGCCCCCGTGGTGGATTATGGCCTAACCTTCCTGCAACAAAGGAAGAGACCCGTGCCCCAGCAGTGGGTACATACAAGGGTTGATAACAAAAACGTAGCCTATGTGCCCAGGATGTCAGCTAACCTCATGCCAAATTTTATTAAAATCTCTCCAGCTGTTTAAACGTGAAGAAGTAACAAACATACATACTCACAAACTTTCGCCTTTATAATAATATGAGTGTGATGATAACCTAAATGACCCTAAATGTGCCTATACTAAACGAGTGCCTAAAGTCTCTGGTAATAACTAGTAGTAAGACTGGCAAAACTAGGTACAGGAAGATAATATTCTTACCTCCGAGATTGTCAGTCTGATGATTTCATGTTTTATTTTAACACATCTTGAAATAGGCATTTAGTAGCGATTTCAATGGTAATTTTTTTTTCATCCCATGACACTTTTAGTCCTTTTAGCCATATTACTCCCTAAAAGGCATTAGAGGCAGCTCTATAACCGTAAGAATGTCCATTGTATTGAACGCATTAAATCTTTTTCAAGCGTTATCTGTGGAGAGGATAAAGGAAGAAAGATTGACGAAACCAATATATATTGCAAATGTAAGTGGAAGGGCTGGTAAGGGACGTCCCAGGCGGACATATATCGACCAAATAGGGGATGTACTAGCAAAGGGGATGATAAAAAGTACCCGGAACCGGCGTGCTTGCATGCAACAAGTTATGAACGTCGATGAAGCGAAAGTGATCTGTCTCTGCCTACCCCTCTGGGATAGATACGTGAGGTTATGTATGTATGTATCTGTAAGACACGTGAGAGAAGAAGAAAGAAAAGATATTATAACCACAAGACGCATCAAAGCAACAAAATTAACAGATAAGTGATATAACATGAACAGCAACAGAAAAAAGCGGAATACGCAACAGACGAAACAAAATATATGTATATTTGGCCTGTGGTGTGTCTAAATTGCCACAAAAGACTTTCCGTTGGTCAGAGGGAGTGAGTCTTCGGCGCTTATTTTCAGTTAGTACCTCCGGTAACTTTAATTGTACTACAAAGTACGTGTCGTGGTGCTTTTGAAAGGAATTAAAATAAGTATTTACTTACATACATGCAATAATAATATAAAAATATCGTCTTATATCTACGCATATTATTTCGAGTATTAGTTTTAAATTAATATGTTTTAATGTGAAATATACAGGAAGACCACAATAGACTAAATCCAATAAGTAAATATAAGTGAAACAAATAAGAAAAAGAGAGATAGAAATATATTACACCAAAGTAAATACATGTCCAATAATGCGATGGTAGCCTATGATTCAATTGATGCGACTCGTGACTGAAGGTCCCATTTGGGAGAGGGTTCCTTGTCCGCAAACTCGGCATACGTAGGCGGCAGGCGCGACTGGTCGGGGATTAAAGCTTGTGCGTGCCTCTTTATGCGTTAATCGGCTAAATAATGGAACCAGGTTTGGTCGGAACTCCCACACAGAAAATTTAATTTATTTCCTAGCAAAATTTAACAAGTGGTTGGTACAATTAAAACTGTTTTTATACGGATTTCACTCGTTTATTACATTTTTACAATTTTCCGACGTTTCGGCACTTTTTCAGGTGCCGTGGTCTCGCATGAAGTGTTTGGTTTGCGCATGTTGGCTGCAACCAACATGCGTAGTTCTTGATTAGGACTATGTGCAACTACATAACACAGGCCTTCTATCAGCGAGAGACTGGGTTTAATCGACACGAGAGCTCACCATGGATTTCGTTGTGATTAGCAATTTTAAGCCTGGGCTATGTGAAAACTTGATATGAATAGTACGTATAGACCCGCTTTTTAACACTTCTCCCACTCTTGCTTTGCGAGTGGTATTGCTAATACTACAAATTGAGAATTGACGAATTTTGGAAAACCAAGTTATCGGTTCGTTTAGGAATTGAATCCACAACATCTCTCATTTGTTTGAGGCAAACATTCTACGGTGCGCTACCGCCGCTTTAGAAGGGAATGGGTTGTCATTTACACTCTTCGAACTGTTGCATTTTAAAAATAACCCGTGACGATAAATAAGTGTGTGAGTGAAAGGAAGTAAATAAGCATGTGAAGTGAAGTAAGTATCAAGTGGAGTAAGCATAACGGCGCGTGAACTTACAATTCCTCGTCATACTACAGACGTGTAAGAAATTGATCTTTACACAAAAACAATACACCAAAACGTAAAGATTTAAAGGGGAGTATCCTACTGACTACCTAACGGTTACTAAACTGAACTGTAAACTGACGGAATGGGGACTGGCAATAACGCCATTCTAATAAAAGGTGACGTTTATTTAGCTATATAAAAATAAGTTATGGCGAACGTTATCTTGTTCGTAATAATAGTAAAAGATTATTATTGTCACAGACCATCGCATATAAAAGAACAAGTAGGGTTTCTAATGGCACATTAAAGATATGGACGCTTCATCGCTTAATGACACCGTGGTTTACGGGCGGTGTAACTGCGCCCCTACGAATAATGACCACACTGGCGGAAATTGAATAAAACATTTACCTACCTAAGCTACAAAAAGTGACCTTGAGAACGAGCAACGTATTCAGTAAAACAAATTTCATCTAAGAGAATTTTTGTGGTTTATTATCTAGACAGGTAGTTATTTTTATAATTATAACATTTATCACGTACAAAAAATAAAGGGGTGTAAATATATCTCTGAAAATGTAACAAGGTAACATAATGCGAGCTAGAGAAGGTCAGTCTGAGGGGGCTACGGAGGCGGACGTCGACGGCGCGCGCGCCGGCCACACAGCAAGCGCTGGAACGCGTGCCGGAACTCCGGGCTGAACACGGTGTAGATGACAGGGTTCAGAGTCGAGTTGAAGTAGCCCAGCCACAGCGAGAACGACGTGAGCATCGGGCTCACCTCGCAGTCGCACGTCGGCACCAGGATAGCCAGCACAAAAAAGGGAAGCCAGCACGCGACGAACGCGCCGGTTATTATTGCTAGGGTCTTGGCAGCTTTCCTCTCACGCTTGGAGTCAGCTGCCTCTTTGGGTTTGCGGCGGACCAATGTCGGGTAGTAGGCGGCGGCCACGGCGCCGTATCCGGTCGTCGGCGGGTCCGCCTCGAGGCCGTTGACGCACGACTGCTTCTCGGGACTAGTGTTGTTGGAGGACACGTTAGTGAAGCCCGTGGTGGTGGTCTCCGAGATGGTGGGCAGTGGGCGCCCGATAACGGCCACCACGGCCGCAGCGATGCCGCCGCTGCCGCCTGCTGCCACCAGTGCGCCGCCGGCTGGCACGGGCGGGGGGCCGCCACGGGCGGTGGCACCGCGCCGCCGACGAATTCTTTTCCTTGCAGTTTGGTATATCCGCCAGTACAGTATTAGAATCACAAGTACAGGCACGTAGAAAGATGAGGCCGTCGCAAATATTTGGTAGCCAACGTCTTGGCTTACGACGCAGCGCAAGTCCTCGGAGACACGGCGGTTCCAGTCGGGATCCTTCCATCCAAGCAGCGGCGCGATGCACACGAGGAAGCTGACGACCCACACGAATGCGATCATTAGCCCCACGCGCTTCACTGTGCGCGCGTGGATGTAGTCGATATTTGTGACAGCCCAATATCTGGAAAAACAATAAAATTATCAAACGGTTGTTTAGATTTCACGCAAAATGAACATTCGAGACAAGCTGTGACTCCTCCTCACCTATCGAGCGCAATGGCGACCAGGTGCAGTATGGAAGCGGTGCAGCACAGCACGTCACCCGAGGTCCACATGTCGCAGAGCTCGGGACCAAGTGTCCAGCGCTGCGCCACTTCGTACACGGCGCCCAGCGGCATGACTAGGCAGGCTACCAGCAGGTCAGCCACCGCCAGCGACAGGATCAGTTGGTTGGCCGCGCTGCGTAGGTGCCGCTCTAGCAGAATTGCTGCGATCACGAACACGTTGCCTGGGAAACAAAAATCCTGATTTTAGTAATATTGGTTTTTGAACCCTGATCTGCTTCATTTTATCTATTCAAACTGAAAACGATGAAGAAGACAGATGGTGCCGAGAATACATGGCTTCAATATTAAAAGATTTCGGCGCTCTTAACACTCGTATATCTTCTGCTGACCAAACGTCATGTTACGCAATGTATGCTGAAACCAACTCGCGAGTTTTCTTAGCAATGGCGTCAATCACGCAAAAACTGGCTACAACGCCTACAAGGAGTCGTTGAATGGGCAACTGGGTCAAGGATCAAAAAATATTTATTTTATTTAAATGAATCAGAAAAATGTAAATAAATGTAAGGTAAGTTTTCAAGCAACACACTGCGGTTCTAAAAGTCTACACACCAACAACGGTAGCCAATATGAGTAAACCGAGCACGATGGCCTTGACGGCGGCGCGTATGACCTCGCCGGAAGTCTCGAAGGGCGCGAACGCGTCGCCCCACCAGGTGGCGTTGGGCTCGGCCGTGGCATTCGAGACCGTGGCGTTCCAGAGGGTTTGGTTCCAGGCCTGTGTGAGCTGCAGATACAGGGCCTCCCAGTCCAGCTCATCGCCGTCCGCGCCCTCCATCTCGTCTCACCGACTCACCGCACCCTCTGCTGGAAGATAATATGGCATAATTAGACATCACGACTACAGGAGCAACATACGACCCGTTCTCGTTATGGCGGGCTTGAACGAAAAGTAAAATAAGAATATTCTTTAATGCACACAAGAAACAAATTAAGTAACTTATTTATTTCCTTCTCACAGAGGTATCAAGCCACAAAGTATGTACAATTTGAGTAATCTGGATTTATTCCTAAAAATAAATAAAGTAAATAACATTTAACTAAAATTCCCCACATGAAATGCAATTTTAATGGCTACATACTTAAACAATATTTAGAAATCGGTGCAAGTTGACCTAAGAGTACATCGACCGAAAGTTGCAATTAGTACCGTTTGTACTCTGCGATTATGCAATCCAACAAACTCTACCTACTACTGCTGAGTCGCTTCTTCAAAACCAAAACAAATTATGTAAATCGCACGAAAACTTCAAACGAAATCATAATTTTGATATTATATTTTACGAACTTTTTGTAGTACTCTACAATGACGTAACGTAGACGTAACACAAAGTATTAATATGTCGAGCTATTTATATACGTAAGAGTTTCGCTGCTATTTCTGCAGTAAATATTATAAATATTGAAATGGCACGCAAGGCAGAAGTTTTTACACTAAACCCGAAGCGCTGTTCCGTATCGTAAAATCTTCAAGTTATTCAGCAATACAGGTGGATTATTTCAAACAGATCCCCAATAATATCACTTTTGCAAACAAACTTGCGTTTTCGGGACGATATGATGAGCGGATTCTGTCCAAATATTGTAATAATTTGGTGAGCACACCACTCTGTTTATTTTATCCGGGAAGGATATATTATTAAATAAGTATGTGTGCTAACTTTAGCGAAGATTTTACTCACTGCTTGTGTCGTGTCTTTGAAAGAGGAAGCTCAACGCTCGGTCCATCATTGTCTTGTTTAGTATTGCTTTTGTTTCAATCTGGAATACAAAAAGAAAATGGATATTTAATGAAACCGTTCTACAAAACTCTTTCATAATCGAGTGATCTTTATGGATTGAATTTATGTTTTCTCAAGCATACTTAATTTTTCAATGAACATACGTAAGAGAAAGAGAATATTTTGAAAAAGACGACTCCATTCTTATTTACTTCCTTGATTTTATACTGTTGTTGGCATGGAACACAAACTCTAGTAAATTTGGGGAAATAGTTATCAGATAGTGGGTAGATCAATATAGTCGAAAGCGAGAGACCCAGGTTCGATTCCCAGTGCGAGTATGTACCAATGACTTTGTTTTCTAAGTTATGTACATTTGTCAAGTTATAGTAGCAATACCACTCGCTACCGGTGAAGGAAAACATCGTGAGGAAACCTAAGTGTCTGTGGTGTTCAAATGCCTTAGGCACGCATGGTAGACATTTTGAGAGAAGAGATGTGCCCCGCAGTGCCCCGGGCGTTTATAGGCTAAAAATAAACATATATCAGATAGGTGCAAAAAATTATAAATTTCTGTAGTACTAGTATTATCGTAGTACAGTTAGCAGCAGGTAATTTTCATTTTTGTGGCAAAATCACCCGTAACTGAGCAAAGTGCACGCGAGTAAAGATTGTTGTGCTGTCGACCGTACTTTTACCGTGTTTTGAAATCGTTGCCAAGATCTTGAGGGAATTTTCTTTTTATTATGATAAACAGTACCATATAAATTTGTCAGAAAAAAAAAACAGTACCTATTATCATTTAGGTTTTTAACAATAATGGTACAACATAATCGTAATGTTCGACCGAAACTGTAAATCCAAATTCCGGAAAGACTAGTCAATACGGACTATTAGAACGTCCCCTTACAACGATTTCGAAGTGGTCATACAACGTTCGTACCACGGCCTATGAAACACCATTCCGATGACATCTTCTTACGGTTAACGTACAACGTGAGTCCGTAACTTTCAAAATCTTTTTTTCTATTCTGTCGTACATAAACAAGTGAAAGACTAAATAAGACACTAGATTCATTGTTTTGTTTCTATTTTTGTTACTTTACGTATTTATTTTGTTATTTATGCTTAAGTAATTTCGGGTAACAAAAGAAATATTTACACAATCACTGGCCTCGAATCTACGTAATAAGATGATTTATACAGCTCCAGTAGTATTTTCAGTCATACTAGAGGGGTGAAGGGACCACTAGTGTCGCGAATGTACGCGATCCGAATGTTTACACTTTTTTATTTGGGGGTAGTTATGTTTTTTACGGAGTGACGTAGTGACGACACACAGCTACGAGCGGCCAACCGAGTGAGTGCAGTTCTGAGGACATTCAGGTATTTATTCTCAGAGTACTGATTATCTCAATCTGGTTGTGTCCTATTTATTGTGTCGTGTATCTCAACGCAAATTAAACATGAATCTAGCTCAGTATTATATCAATTCTCAGTGTCCTGTTAACAATGAAGATCGTGGTCAAGTGGACAGTGTATTAGCGTGTAATATATGGATTGTCATGCGTATTGCTCAGTATCTCAGATGTTGCCAACCAAAGGGTTGCTCAGTGATCTCAGTATGTGTGGAAAGGGGTCGCTATTAGGGGAGGTTGGAGGCGACGAGGAGGCCGGCTCCGGTAACGCTCAGTTTCTGCTCAGATTACAATCAGTAATTACTCAGTTCAAGCTCAGTCGATGCTCAGTGGAAGCTCAGTTAAAACTCAGTGACAATACAACATTATTCACGCATGGGTATAATTCAAGCTACACGAATTATTATTATTACCATATTCGCCGATTTCTATTTTTATTTAGATCTGGCTCAGGCATAGAATGGGAACTTGGCGACATGGTGGAGGAGCTGGGATCCTCCTCATTTTCATGTCGATTAAACACTTCCAATAAAATTGTTTACCCTTAGCACCGGGTGGCTTATAGCCATCTTGTAGCAAAGTCAATCCTTATGAAACTAAGAGATGTGTGAAGTATCGGTATTGATGTGCTGTCGAAAGTATCAACCTTCACTTTCTATAAAACCTCTCATAAAAACTAATCTAAATTAGTGAAAAACAGAAGTTGAAGTTGGACCTGATGTGATATTTCTGAAAATTATTACCTCGTATTTCAGTTTAAATTTATTCATCGGCAATATGATGATGATGATTGGCCTTTTTGCATCTACGTAATGAGATGATATATACAGCGTCCAGTGGAATCCTCACTCACACTAGATGGGTGAAGGGACCACTCCGACGCTGTAGTGCCTGGACATGGTTTTATAGATGGTTTAGGCTTGCCCAGCACCTATATCATGCTGACGGCTTGGTCGGCCTAGCCTGTATATAGACAGATAATACCTATTTACTTATTTATTTTTGTTACCCCAATCAATTGCGAATTATCAATATTTCAATTGCGCTGCATATTAAAACTATTCCTTTCGCATAGGTACCATTTGTTGCAAAGCATCTATATTCCGTCTGCCTATCTGGTTTCTATTGTGCATGCAAAATTGTTCTTTATTTCTTATCATTGAAAAACTATGTTAGCTTGAATGATTAATGCAATAAGGAGAGAACATCTTTAGCACAAATCTAAAAGTGTTATCTATTCGTAACAACGGATATTGAGCGTTCAGTTTATGATGACAAAGTTGTTTTTATCAGAGGCAGGGCTGGTTTTATTTCTTTTCTGTAATAAATTCCCTACATAGTTCGAACAATGTTTCATTGCTTTTATAATACAGTGACAAGAGTTTAGTTCAGGTTGTCAATGTTGTGCTGATTAATTAAAGTAATACCGTTACGAGTATTCTTTGATTAGTTTTATCGTGTACCTATAAGACAGCGTCCCCCCAGGGGCCAGGGGACCAGGTCGGTCAGGACCTGCGTCTTGTAATATACCGTAATATTGATTATTAGTTATTTAAGTATTAAGTAAGTTTGGTACTAGTCGTGTGAAGTTGTATAACCTTTTATAAATAATAAACTGGAACGACTTGTAATGGAAAGGTTACACATTAGTCATCACTTTGACAGTTATCAACTTACGGTCTATAAGGTAAAGGGTCACTATCGAACAAAAGGGTGGTAGTTAACGAAAGACCTTTATTAAACCATATTTACTTAATTATAAACGAACTTCATTTTGGCACAGTTAGAAACAAACTCAGATACTCGAGGTGGGATCCTCAGACATTTGTACATAATTGTTGTCACATTGTATGCCATTTAATTGAATTGGATTGTGCAATAAAGTGTAACAAACAAACATTTTTTTTTCGTTGTTACAGCCAGGACTAACGACTTGGTTGGGTTGCATTTGACATTTTCGTAGTGGCCTGTGCATTTTTTCCTTTACTCAGATTTACCTTTGTTTTCACTCTCAGCAATGGAGGAAGTAGTCCGGACTAGACTCAAATTAATTATAGAAAACCTAGTTTCCCTTATTGAGATAGGTCAAGGTGCGTTACAAAGGCTAAAAAATGAACCTGGTGATATATTTGACGCGCAAATGATATCGTCAAAACTCAAAGTTGCAGTAGAACGTTTCATCTCAGAAATATACAATTATTTTAAGGTCATCCAAAATCCATGCGCCGATGAAATATGCCAGTACACACAAATTCAAATTAAAGGAGAAGAATTGGTTACAGAAATAAACTTTTATACTCAGAAAGGGACTTGTCACCCTAAGTCATCAGAGAGCACCAGTAGGCTTAGCACGCTGACCATTTTGCCTACTCTCTACTGTCACCTTAAACACTAAACAGTATTAAGATGACGTCACAGAGCGGTATCTCGCCAGTGCGAACATGATGATCGCGGGAGACGTCTCGACGTGCCCCCTTCTGTCAGTTTAATACAGTTTGTCTATGGTTTCCCGCAACGCCGAACATGCAAGTGTTTTTTCTCGCAAAATGACAGCTTAACTTAGAGAAATTTCTCTATTGCTGTCGAGGGTAAAGACAAGGCTTTGAGGTTATAATTTATCTTTGTTTCCGTGTTTTTCTTTTAAATAAAACATTTAGTTTTTTGTATTTGTTGAAATTTTTTGGGCTCTATCGGCTTTTCACGGACTGCTTTACCTCCTATAACGACGACTTTGGCTTCGACTGTGGCTGAAACCTAACGTACATAACGAATTTTATTGCTAAAATGGCTAGGGCGTATGTAAGATATCTTTAGGCAATGAACACTGAAAAAGAAGCCCGAAAAAAAAAGCGGACGGAAGTGCGAGTGTGGGAGATGTCCCTCCCACAGGACATCCTCGATGAAGAGTTCCTTCAAAATTATAAAATAAGTAGAGATATGCTGAATTATCTGTGCGAGGAGCTGCCAGAAGACCTACAGCTGAAGATATCTGACGGATATGCGGTGATTTTTAAAGAAATTGGATATGTACTACAACTTTTTTTATTTTCTTAGGTAAATGTCAGAGCGCCCGTTGGGTCATCTGTTCGGAAGTACATGATACGTAATACAGTAAAAAGGAATAAATTAAAAAGCATTACTTTGTATCCCTTCTTAGTTCTCTTAAAAAGCCTCCGTGTACTTTCGCACTTACATCCCTCCGATATGCGCCACCGGGCGATACGAGGTGTAAAGTGTAAGGAAATGCGCGCCGAGATAGCGGTAAACTTGAAGCAAAGGAGTAGAACTTAAATATCGTAATATCGTTTACTCAGTTTTTTCGCTCCATTTTCAGTTGAGATTCAGAAAAAAAATTCATGACAGTTTGCTTGCGGAACAAAAAAAGAAAACACGAGGAAAATTAAACGTTTCGGTATATATTCCAGTCATATATTTAAGCTAGTTGTCACTTCAGTCAAAACACTTAGGTTACACGTCTGTTCTTATGAAAAAAAAATTGTGATCAAAACGCATTAGAACCAAATGAACGAATGAATAGTGTTGTAATACAGTCGAAGTATACCGTTCGAGTGTGGCGAACCGAAAAAATATAAACATTATAGTAATTTCATTTAATTGGCATCCCCATTTTGCCGCCTGCGGGATAGAATCTAGACAGGGTTTTAATTTCTCTTCCACTCATATCATGTTCGCTGTTGCGACAAAACTAATACTGCGGCAAAGAGTATGCCGCGGCGCCTGTCATTTTCCCGCATTCTAGCGTGCTAAGCCTACAGGGCCGATACACTTAATGTTGCCAGTAAATTGCCAAAGATGGAGCTGGCAAAATTTGACGGAGACGTTTTAAAATGGCATCAATTCTGGGACCAATTTGCATCCAATGTTGATAATCGCAATATCAATGACGTCGATAAGCTCCTATACTTACAGTCAGTTCTAGAGGGTGAAGCGAAAAGAGCTATAGACGGTTTAGATACGACAAACAGTAATTATCAGATAGCCGTTTCTACTCTCAAGGATAGATACGGCAAGCCCGGCACCATTATTGATGCCCACTATGCGGCTTTATACAGAATCAAGATTGCTGACAAGTCTATATCTGACTGTCGACGAGCGTTAAACGAGATTGAAAGGCACCTCCGTGTTCTTAAGTCATTAGGAGAGGACGTTAACCACAATCACTTAAGAGTTATGATAATGCAAAAATTTTCAGAAGAGATTATATATGAATTGCGTATCAAAATGGGAACCGAGACTGACACGATAGAGAATATTCGGAAACACTTGGAACACATTATATCAGCACGTGAAGCTTCTAGCCGGATGAAAGAAGACACTCACCAACCCGAACGGCCTAGTACGAGCAAAGCTCAGGGCGAAAGATTTACATTAGAGACACTACACGTTGGGACGGAAGGTCATTCAAAGTCACGGTTTCCATTAAGAAAACAATTTCTTCCTCGTAATCAAGACAAGAGTAGATTTTCAATAAAACGCTATGATGATAAAATTTATCCAGAGGGTAGATACTCGCACAACGGTACAAACAAGAATAGTGATAAACGAAAGAGACAATACACTAGAGATACACACAACCCACGAGAACCAGAGATTAAAAGAAAGAGACCCACATGTATCTTCTGCGGAAACGGACATTTTAATGACGAGTGCACTATTGCCAAGACGGTTCAAGAAAGAAAGCACAAGCTACTAGGGCGATGTTACAACTGTCTATCGAAAGGCCATAGGTCAACGGATTGCAGGTCACACAAAAAATGTCATTATTGCGGAAAATACGGGGACCACAATCGGGCTTTATGTCCAACTAAGGATCCTATTAAAACAAATAATTTACACGTGAGCCAACCATTAAACAACAAAGGAGTTACTATCCTACAAACAGCAGTTGCACGCGTAAATAAAATTGGTGATACATCGCAAATCCTTTGTCGAGTTTTACTTGACTGTGGAAGCCAACGCACGTATATAACTAAAGACCTGGCCAAGAAACTAAAGCTGTCAGAATTGGAGGTAAATAATTTATCCGTTTTCACCTTTGGTGCCGACCAACCCGATGAAATAGAAAGCCCAGTGGTAAATTTCGAAATAACAACAAGGACCGATAAAGTTAAAACACTTTATGCCAATGTGGTCCCACATATTACTAATAGTGTTCCGACTTTACCTTACAATGACGTACAGTACAGTCAAGCCAGGAACATCCTTGATAAAATGGTTATGGCAGACGATGCCTCTCTGGGTGACCGGGTCGATGTATTGATCGGGAATGATTATTACTTCGCCTTAATTGGCGGAGAGAAACTACAGGTGGCTGACAATCTATTCCTTGTTGACTCCATGTTCGGATGGATATGGTCAGGAAAGTGCACGGAAATGATAAAGGGTGACCAGGACAAACTTTCAGTACTCACATATTTCCAATCGAGCATGGAATACAGTAGCCTTTGCGAACCCGATCCACCGCTTAAGAGTGACAGTCTGAAGAAACTGTGGGACTTGGAATCTATCGGGATCACAGATTCGCCAAAGGCTGACAGAGATGATGAAGCTGTCAAACAGTTTAATGACACGATTGAGTTTTCTGACAACAGGTATCATGTGAAATGGCCGTGGATTGAGTACCCGCCAATACTTCCCTCAAATTTTGGATTATCTCTGGGGCGATTAAAGAGCTTGTTGAAAAGACTTGATGATGACACTATCCTGGCGTATGATAATATTATTAAAGAACAGCTTGATAAAGGTATTATAGAGATTGTGCCAAATGCTCTAAACTCAGCGGAACATCCTGTGCACTATCTTCCTCATCATTGCGTGGCACAAGGAGAGAAACTGCGTTTAGTTTATGATGCCTCGTCCAAAACTAAAGGAAATAAGAGCTTGAACGAGTGTCTTTATAGAGGGCCACTTCTTTTGGAAGATCTGACTGGCTTGCTGATTCGTTTTCGAGAACATCGTATAGGTATAGTAGCTGATGTTGAAAAGGCGTTTTTACAGATAGGACTGCAAGACAAAGATAGAGACGTGACACGATTCTTGTGGCCCACAAACTTAAAAGACGACTTGTCTGGCGAAAACCTGATGCACCTAAGGTTTAGACGTGTACCTTTTGGGGTAATCTCAAGTCCTTTTCTATTAAATGCGACAGTCCGTTATCATTTGAATAAGACTCATGAAAATGTTCATAAGTACATCGCTCAAGATCTTTACGTCGACAATCTCGTCAGTGGAGCTGATTCAATTAGCGAGGCGATGAATATTTATCAGACTTCCAAACGTGCATTCAACGACCTCTCAATGAATCTTCGTGAGTGGAACTCTAATTCTGACGATTTTTTGAATTCTATCCCCACGCAGTATCGCAGTCGAGAGAAAAAACTCATGAAAGTATTGGGTTTAAATTGGGATCTCGTCAACGACAGACTAAGTTTAAAGTTTGATCTAGCGTCGAAGGATGTGAATCAAGTAGACACAAAAAGAGAAGTTCTCAGGCTGGTGGCGTCAGTCTTTGATCCATGTGGATTTGCAGCCCCGCTTGTGTTACCGATTAAATTATTTCTTCACAACCTGTGGTACCAGAAGATTGAATGGGATACAAAACTGAGTGAGATAGCTCTTAAAGAACTGCAAACCGCAATGGAAAGTTTAAACTACGTTCACGGTATCGGCGTTCCAAGAAGTTTTAAAAAGCCAAGCGAATCCGAAAATGATGCAACATATTATCATGAGCTACATACTTTTGCAGATGCATCGATGCAGGCCTATGCAGCAGTAACCTATCTCAGGAGTGTCTGCGAGAGAGATATTAAAGTGAACTTTGTTATAGGAAAATCTCGCTTAGTTGGAAAAGCAGAACAAACAGATCTACAGATTCCGAAGATGGAGTTACTGGGTGTAGTGATTGGTAGTAGACTTAACAAGACTGTGTTGAAATCACTTCGACTAAACATTAGTAACCTATATTTATGGACGGATAGCCAGATTGTTATGAGTTGGTGTAAATCAGAGAAACTCCTTCGCCATTCATAGCAAAACGTGTCGAGGAGATTAAACGAAACGATTTATGCTTACGATACGTACCATCACAGCTTAACCCAGCTGACGTTGCGACCAGAACAAAGGCTTCTAATGAGGATGTGGAACGTTGGTTAAAGGGACCCGATTTTCTATATCATGGCGGCGATAAATGGCCCGTGAGTGTATCAGGATTAAGACACAGTCATGACCTTGTTCATAATCTTTCGGCTGGGCAGGGTCCTATGGAATCCTCACAAGACCAGACTGGCACTTCAGAAACACCACAAAAACATACTACTCAGACCGTTAATCAACCAGAAATAAGATGCCAATCTAACACCATGGATATAGACTCAGAGACAGTCACGGACACGCACGCCAGTAAGTTACGACAAATTCAAGCAGAATGTTTCCCGAGAGAACTTGACGGAAGAAAGACGGACCTAGTAAGATCTCTAGGGATATACAAGGATAATGAAGGACTATTGCGCTGTGCAGGAAGGTTAGGAAATACAGATTGGCCAGATCATCAGAAAAATCCAATTCTCCTTCCAAGAAACCATGACTTTACGTCGAAATTAATAGATGAAATACACAGAAAAAATTATCACGTAGGTGTTTCTCAGACTCTTTCACTAATTCGACGGCTGTATTGGATTTCAAAGGGTAGAGCTCAGGTGCAGAAAGTATTGAAACAATGTCAATCTTGCCGAAAGTATGCAGGAGGTCCTTTCAAACTACCTCCAATGCCATCATTACCATCAGAGAGAGTCACATACAGTGAACCTTTTACATACGTCGGAATTGACTATTTTGGGCCCCTTTTAGTCGATGTTAACGGTACCTCAGTAAAGCGTTGGGTATCTTTGTACACTTGTTTAGCCGTTCGCGCCATACACATGGAAGTGGTCGCTGACCTTACGGCGGAAGAATGCTTACTAGCAATGAGACGTTTTGTATCTACACGGGGCGTACCCAAGTTGATAACGTCGGATAACGCTTTACAGTTCAAATTAACAGCCGAAGTTTTGACAAGTGAATACTGCATCACGAACGGTATAAAATGGAAGTTTATTCCAGAGCTCGCTCCTTGGTTTGGTGGTTTTTATGAGCGACTAATTGGCATTGTCAAAAATTGTATGAAAAAGACACTCGGTAAACATTTATTGAACCACGCACAGTTATGCACAGTCATTAAAGAAATTGAGGCCGTAGTTAACTCTCGGCCGTTGACGGTTGTAGGCGATGAGTTGGAACACATTTTAACTCCGGCTGATTTCTTACGCACTGGTGGACCCTCGATACCTGAGATTTCAGACAGAGATTTTTTGGAGCCAGCAACCGTGACAAAGGTTAACTTGGTCGAGGGTTGGAAACGTGGCCAGAAAGTTTTACAAGAGTACGTTCAAATGTTTTCAAATCATTATTTAAACAGTCTAAGAGAGCGCAGAACTAGTCATCGTCAAGGAAGAGTAGTGGTGGATGCAATTCCGAAAGTGGGCGATCTAGTTCAAGTTAAGGGTGATTCCAATAGAGCACTTTGGAAGGTAGGCTGGATATCAGCAATCATCCAAGGGAAGGATGGCAAAATTCGAGTGGCTAAAGTCACTATTTCTCCGAACGAAACCTTGACCCGATCTATAGCTCATCTCTATCCGCTTGAAATTCAGGAATCTTCCAACGCTTCTCAGGCCTCTGAAAGGGGTGAACTCAATAAAACCGCAACGGCAGTTACTAACTCAGACTATACTAAGACACCAAACTCAGATATCAGATCTCGCATAACTCACCAGACTCACGGACAATCTCAGACAATTTCAAAGGATGTTTTCAATTACGGTGCACAGGCTACTGTCGATAATCTTGATCAGGCCTCGGCGTCAACCCAATCGAGGAACACTCAGCTCAGACCAAAGCGATTAACGGCTCAGAAGGCGATAGAAAAGATGAAAGTTTGGACAGCGCATTTACTCAGCATCTTACAAACAGATGAAGTCGATTTAATTAATTAAAATTATTAGATTAGACTAAAATAATTATTTTGATTATTAAAGCTGATTGTCATTTCTCACATCTTTCTTGTGTTTCTTTGGTGTCCCTCAAGGTAATATATTATGCCCAATCTTATTTACTTTTTCAATGAATTTATTTCTTGCGTGGGGGGAGTGTCGCGAATGTACGCGATCCGAATGTTTACACTTTTTTATTTGGGGGTAGTTATGTTTTTTACGGAGCAGCGCGCCGTAAACCGCCATGCGGTGACGACACACAGCTACGAGCGGCCAACCGAGTGAGTGCAGTTCTGAGGACATTCAGGTATTTATTCTCAGAGTACTGATTATCTCAATCTGGTTGTATCCTATTTATTGTGTCGTGTATCTCAACGCAAATTAAACATGAATCTAGCTCAGTATTATATCAATTCTCAGTGTCCTGTTAACAATGAAGATCGTGGTCAAGTGGACAGTGTATTAGCGTGTAATATATGGATTGTCATGCGTATTGCTCAGTATCTCAGATGTTGCCAACCAAAGGGTTGCTCAGTGATCTCAGTATGTGTGGAAAGGGGTCGCTATTAGGGGAGGTTGGAGGCGACGAGGAGGCCGGCTCCGGTAACGCTCAGTTTCTGCTCAGATTACAATCAGTAATTACTCAGTTCAAGCTCAGTCGATGCTCAGTGGAAGCTCAGTTAAAACTCAGTGACAATACAACATTATTCACGCATGGGTATAATTCAAGCTACACGAATTATTATTATTACCATATTCGCCGATTTCTATTTTTATTTAGATCTGGCTCAGGCATAGAATGGGAACTTGGCGACAACTAGGACGCTGCCGTGACTGGGACATTGCTATAGATGGTATAGACTTGCCCAGCTTCAATATCATCCTGACAGCTTAGTCGGCCTAGCCCACAGGAAAGACTAGTCAATACGGACTATTAGAACGTCCCCTTACAACGATTTCGAAGTGGTCATACAACGTTCGTACCACGGCCTATGAAACACCATTCCGATGACATCTTCTTACGGTTAACCTACAACGTGAGTCCATCCATGGGGTGAGTCCAGCCGGGATGGCTTATCAACAACATCGTGTAAGTATTTGCAGCAACAAGGGATTGTCGTTTGTGAGAGGCTTTTTGCGACTTTTATATCGTCTCTCTCGCCCGGCGCGTGCTCAGTGTTGACGCGTGACAAAGGCTCGACCTACATCGCTCGCAAATATGAAACACTCGTAAGTAGGTAAGTAACCGAATTCATCCGGTTATCTTATTTATACAGTGGGTACTGTCAATAGAATTAGCTCTGGCGCGCGTAGGGGATAGTATTTGTCTTTAATATAGTAGTACGTATTTCTCGCCTTCGTCTTACTTGGTATTATTCAAGGGGAAAGTTTTTCAATCAGTCAAGCAAGCATAATTGCTTATTCATTTTCTAGATAAATATCGCAGCAAACAGTTCGACAGTTTCACTATTCATTACACTGCGCGAAGTTTTCACGGCTAATTAAATTCATATTATTTCAACAGAGTGCATCTGAATTGCATAATTAAGCTGCAAGTCCGCTCTTGTTCGCAAGGGTCGCTCGTCTATTACGGGCTTCGACGCGGGATCGGGATTGCATTTGACAATAACTGCATTTGGAATATCCTCTATTTATTTCACACATCGACTGGTTAATAACCTTCGTGGAGAGGTTGTTAGATAGTTACACACATTTTTCATAAACTAATTTTACAGGCAAGTGCAGGAGGAACGTTGATAATTATAATGATTTGTCGTCCTCCGGGAGCAAGCTACTACTTTTTTTATTACTTTACAGATGGGTATTTGGTCTATATCGATCTGTAGTAATAAAAATAAGTAATATTCGAGTGGATTTGATAACCTCCTCCTTTTTTGAAGTCGGTTAAAAAAGTACCGTCGGTGGAGGCCAAAAGCCGAAACTACTACTCTGAAACATTCCAGCGGGCGGAGTGGGCCACCGAATCATTAAAGTTAAGAAAATATGATCCGAAAATCGATTTTTTCATTGAAAACAGCAATTGTTTTGTGCCTTTAGTAGGTGAATTTTATTTTATATTAGCTAACTACATTAAGCACAAGCGAATCCAATTCTCAAATTAAACTCACGCCTCTAAATTATAAATTCGTCATAGAGGGTCTCAACAATGATTGAAAACAAGGCCCTTCAAAACTGCACGCACATTTTATTACGTAGGACAGGGTATAATAACAAACTCAGTGAAAACGAATCGACAATGGGAGAATGCGATGTTTGTGTACGCAGAGATCTTAGGAGGCGCGAGATATCAGAAATTGGTTTATTTCAATCGAATGGAGCGCTTCACTTTGAACCAATTTCAACGCCGACAGTCTTTGTCTGCTTACTCTCTAAGAACTGACAACAAATAATAAACGATTCAATGGAGTTATTACAAAAATATAAGTGGGCACATGCATAGTAACGTTTATTTTTTCAAAATATTCGTTTTGGTTATTGCTACCCGGTGGTAGAAAATGCAGTAGAGGGAAGTTTTACAGACTTAAAAAAAACTATGTTAATAAAACTATGTTAATTCCACGCGTATGATTATTTTTGTTGTGCCCCGTCAAACTCCTGCATATGTGAACGGATTAGGATAATTGATTTTTATTGATATTAATACAGACTGATTTTCATTTCAATCGATGCTGATGAAGAGAGCTATCCGTCAACAAACTGCTACCTCCGTAGTCTGGCGCATTTATTTAGTTATCACACTGTGCGGTATTTTTCTGAAATGAATGAAAAAAAAACTTTTGCACATGGAACAGTAATGGTACCACAATTGCAATGGAACTTTACTCTTAAATGGATAACAACACGTTAAACCTAATAGGTTATCCCAAGATAATTAAGTGATAGTCAAATGATGACCTCTGGAGATGAATTAAAAAACCTTTTTAGGAAATTAGGAAAATTAGTAAATTTAACTAAGCTGTAAATTTGAGTTTGAGAACGGTAATAAATATTTTTATTAAAAAAATTCAACAGAAGCAACATTTTTTTTACAAAAATAACTCTCTCTTTACCCATATAGGTAGAAGTATAAGACTGCTTTGTTGTTAAAGCGGTTAACATGATGTACTTCCAAAACTGAAGTCGTAAGTTCCTTATTCTCCGTATATTTCCATGTTTGTGATGTCCTTGCCCGGTTACCGGGTCCCCTACGTAGTTTCGATAACCATAGAACAAGGTGTCTTATTTTAGGATCCGGACAAGCGATTGTGTCGTGTGGAAGTCATTATTATTATTATACTCAGTAACAGCCTGGCACGGATTCCAAAATCATACTTCTACAGGATCTTCAGGAGGACTTCTACAGGATAGTTATATATTAAACGGGTCTAATAGCAATTCGCGAAAGAAAGAATTTGTTACATAGGCTAAATCGAAAACCATTTCGAGGTTTTTGTCCAAATAGCAGTATTTTCAATGCTATAGCTAATGAAATCAAAAGATGGGCTTTATTTTCTGAAATTTAAATTTGTTATCAAACTGCTGCGTGACGTCATATGACGGTTACAGTACTCTGTAGGCAGCAGACCAAAATATATAGGTATACTGTGAACACAATACCCAGATCGAGGTGTCAAAATTTGCTGACAGACACGTAGTATCTCTATGTAGTCTGTGTGACTGACTAGCTTGACTGATCACGTTTGGTTGTTGTGGATTTGCTTTAGTGGTTTTCAATTTTTCTTGGCAATTTTGATTTGTATAGCTATCACTGACGATTTTGCATACGCCCTGGACACTGGTTTATACCATCATTTCATATTCGGCTATTTGAGTCTGTGGTTTTTTGACAGTATTCACAGACTCCTGACTTTTACTCACTCATATGCTAACGCAATCGCGTGATACTCTACACGGCTGGGCCGCCGTATGACGTCACAAATTTGGATATTTCAAAAAAATATTTCATAGTGATAAACTTAATTAATCGGAAAAAAACGAAATTAGTTTCTTAAAATTACGTCTAATATCAGGAAAAAAATTAAAATACAGCTATCATAAAAAGTTTCCTTCCCGAATTATTTATTAGGTAATACGTAATTAAAGTAAAGTAAAGTAAAGATTTATTCAATTACCAATATAAGGATACATTTTTGAAATTACTTAACATCATAAAGACTTACAGATAATAGTAGGTAATTGAATAGGGACCTAACTCAGCTGTGAGTCAACAAGTTAACCGTCGCTGATTTTCAGTTAGGACCTGTTTGTTTATAAACACTTAATTTTTATGTTGTGCCGTAATATAACATAGCTTGTTACGAGTCCGTACCTGCACCGGTTGCAATATAACAAAGGCAGATTCCCAATATAATATGAATCATCAGAAGGATTGCCAAATCTAGATGCTGAGCAAGCAAACACTCAATGTGAGGTCTCCGCGAGCAGCCCCGACGCCTTTGCCGCACCACCGCTGGTAGCGCGAGGACATCCCTGATCATCGTGATCAATAGAATAACTTAGTATTTAATTTAATAGTATAATTTATGTAATTCAATCGAGAATTAATTAAATCAACATCGAGTTGAACTTTGTCTTGTTTTTTAAAAATCCTCTCCGACGGCCAAGTCCATATTTGGCGCAGCCGGTAGGATAGTGAAGTCAGTGTGTGAATCGCGAATCGCCGTGAAAACTTGCATCCTGATAGTCGTTTTGCCGACGAGTTCGCTATCCAGAATCTACGAGGACCCAGGCTGTTGGAAGGACCCAGGACGTCACCCAAACTTCGGTGATCAACGGCGATCCAGAGATGCTGCTTATGTGAGTCATAGATTGATAGTTCTTCGTCTCAACGAGTACTCATCATCAATTACATTGAAGTACGCATTTCCTCTTGGTTGCCAGTCCTTTTTCCCTTAGATAAGATTAATTAAGTAGCTTTAACGCCATATCGTATGGTGAAATTGGAGAATTTTTTTTTCTCTTTATGTCTGTAATTTAAATTATATAAAAAATATATTTTATTACGTTGATTTGATTAGATAATTGTCAAAATTTTCTTCCCAAGGAAAGAAAAGGGTATATCACCCTATGATAGACGAGAAATTCGTAAAGTGTTAAGGGATTCCCGACGTAACATAGATCTCTTAGAACCTATTTCTGAAATTGAAAAAGGCTTAACAATGACGCAGCCAAACCAACCAGAGAATGGGGCAGTGCCATTTGTAGACAACACTGATAAAATCTATAAAGCTTTGAGACTTGTACCTGAATTTGATGGGAATAGTAATGTTCTGGTTCGATTCCTGAACATTTGTGACCAACTTATCGTCAATTACATATGCTTAACACCCGGGCACGAGTTGAATAATTCCTCTTTGCTTAACGGGATATTAAATAAAATAACCGGGCCTGCCGCCCGAACGCTTGCGACCAATGGGATTCCAAGTGATTGGAACGGAATAAGAAACGCATTAATTAACACGTTCTCCGACCATCGTGACGAATCGGCGCTATACACCGATCTGTCCTTAATCACCCAAGGCCAGGACACACCCCACGTATTTTATGAAAAAGTACAGAACTTGTTAAGTGTGATTATGACGTACGTTGAGCTCCACGAAACTATTTCAACTACTGTGGAAGCTAAACGGGCGCTTTATAAGAAATTGGCTTTGCAAACTTACACTCGCGGCCTACGTGAACCACTAGGATCACGCATTAGATGCATGAAGCCGTCCTCTTTAGAACAGGCGTTAGAATTTGCACAGGAAGAATTGAACGTAATGTACCTTCAAAGTAGGAGCCAGACGCAAGCTAATAAAACTTTTCAGCCTGCACAGTTCAGTCAGCCTTTACAAAAACCATCTCAATTTAGCCCACCCTCACCAGCTAATTTTAGAATGCCCAATCAGGGCCCACCACCTCCACAATTCCCAGCGAATTATGCAAGAGCCTTTAATCCCGCAATGAACAATTATGCATCACATGTTCAAGCGCAAGGTCCTTCGACGACGCAACAAGTAATGAAGGCATTACCTCGATCTAACATGTCGACCGGTTTCAAAATACCACCCCGGCAATATCCATCTCAACAAAGATTCCCCCAGCCCATGAGTGGCGTGAGTCACCCTGTAGCTAGAACTTTAGCCCCACAGAGACAGCTCCATATGAACGAGACATACTCTGAAGTGCCCTGCGAGTATGAACACGAGTACCCAGCTGAATCAGGCTTTGACTATCAATGCTCTTATGACGAGTACGCACCCGAAACACCAAACGCGGAAAGTACTCCCTCCAACTATATAGACTTAGAGCAAAATTTTCGCCAACGTACGAATGCGAATGCACCCGTATAGAACTAAATGTGCAAAATAAAAGACAGCTACCTTACATACAGATAGCTAACCCACCCCTGAAACTTTTGATTGATACAGGCGCTAACCAATCATTTATAAGCCCTGAAGCTGTAGAAGCTTTTTATCAAAACTTTTCACTGGATTATGACCCATTTATTGTGACTAACATCCATGCAACCACTAAAAACGATTTTTCTATCACTATTCCATGTTTTGAGGAACTTAATGACGAAACTCCGATCAAAATGTTCGTCTATCGCTTCCACGAATTTTTCGACGGTCTTATCGGATGTGACTTAATTGAACAGTGGCAGTCAAAAATCGACCTTACGTCCCGAGCATTCATTACGCAATTTGCTTCGAACCCAATTCACATGCATGAATCACGGAACAATACAAACTTATTTGAGGCAGTCATACCGGCACACTCCACTCAACTAATAAGAGTGCCTACAACTGTCCCAGAAGGAGAAATTTCCATAGACCAAATCACAGTTTGTGACTGTAACATCTCGGACTGTCTATCCACAGCCACAAATGGCAAAGCGTTTGTCGAAGTAACCAATCCGACGAGTAGTGACGCGATTTTTTCCCTTTCGGAACCTTTAAGCGCACATGTATTTAGCGAACGAACTTTACCGACGGACGAGACTACAGACCGAACACGAGACGTCTTATCGCGGTTACGCTTAGATCATTTAAATGAAGAAGAGAAGGCTAATTTAATTGCGCTCTGCAAACAGTATGCCGACGTTTTCTATTTAGAAGACGAAGTGCTGACTTTTACCAACCAGATAAAGCATAAAATTAAAACTACGGATGAAAATCCCGTACACTCCAAGACATACAGATACCCTTTTGTCCATAGGAACGAAGTAAAAACGCAGATTCAAAAAATGCTTGAACAAGGTATCATTCGACCATCTTCTTCCGCTTGGAGTGCCCCAATCTGGATTGTTCCCAAAAAAGCGGACGCATCCGGAAAAGTTAAATGGAGATTGGTAGTTGACTTCCGAAACCTTAACGAGAAAACAATTAACGATAGATACCCTATCCCCAATATAACGGACATTCTCGACAAACTAGGCAAGTGCCAATATTTTACAACATTGGACTTGGCTAGCGGCTTTTATCAGGTCGAAATGGACCCAGACGATATTCACAAAACAGGATTTAGCGTTTCAGATGGTATAGGCCATTTTGAATTTTTGCGAATGCCCATGGGCCTCAAAAATTCTCCGTCAACCTTTCAAAGGGTCATGGATAACGTGCTTAGAGGCCTACAGAACGTTATTTGCATTGTCTATCTTGATGATATCCTAGTTTTTTCGACATCTTTACAGGAGCACATGGTGAACCTGCAAAAAATTTTTCAGCGACTTCGCGACTCAAACTTCAAAGTCCAAATGGACAAGTCTGAGTTTTTAAAGCGCGAAACCCCGTATTTAGGACACATTATTACGCCAGACGGAATCAAACCCAACCCTGACAAAATTACAGCAATTTTAAAGTACCCCATCCCCAAAACAGCCAAGGCCATTAAAGGTTTCTTAGGACTGTTAGGTTACTACAGACGATTTATTCCCGACTTCGCTCACTTGACGAAACCTCTTACGAAATGCTTAAAAAAAGGCGCAAAAATTGATTTAACCCCAGAATACGTCAAATGCTTCGAGCATTGTAAAACCCTGTTGACTAATGACCCAATTCTGCAATATCCAGATTTTTCCAAAGAGTTTATCCTCACATGCGATGCTTCGAATGTCGCGCTAGGAGCAGTTCTGTCCCAGGGAAATATTGGTTCAGACAGACCAATAGCGTATGCTTCTCGAACTTTAAATACCAGTGAAATGAACTATTCAACTATTGAGAAGGAACTCCTTGCAATAGTTTGGGCCACAAAATACTTCAGACCCTACTTATTCGGTCGTAAATTCAAAGTAGTAACGGACCACAAGCCATTGCAGTGGCTAATGAATGTAAAGGAACCTAGTTCTCGCCTTACGAGATGGAGACTATCCCTTTCAGTGTACGACTATACTGTTATCTATAAGAAGGGAAAATGTAACACTAACGCTGACGCTCTCTCACGAGTCGAAATTCATAACGATGAGGTTGCTTCCATGGCAGTCAACATGTCTGGTAGACCCTCAAATTCATCGACAATCACAGTGTCAGAAAAAGGTTCCGTAATAACACTCTCATCGACTGAAACGGACGCACGCTCACATTCTTCGTCCACAATCACCGCACCTGACGACAGACCATTCATAAGTAATTCTTCCACTGACACCGCACATTCCAGTTCAGAAAACCCTATTTTGAATATACCAATTTTGGACGAACCTATGAACAAATTCCGACGACAAATTCTTATTAACATCTTGCCCAACCCGACAAATAAAAAACCTAAAATTTCAAAACCATTTGATTTATATCAAAGGATCACAGTTAATATTTCAGACGAAAACCTAGAGCAAGACCTAGTATCAATCGTCAAAAATCATATTGACCCCAAAATTCGTACAGCTATTTTGGTACACCCTTTAGAAAAAATGTACTCCATCGTACCTATTCTGCAAAGGACGATAAAAAATAACTCTGTCAACCTTGTTCTCGTAAAAAGCGAAATACAGAATATTCCCGAGTACCTAACCCAACAGGACTTGATAAGGAAATACCATGAGGGCAAAACGAACCATCGAGGCATAAATGAAACTTGTCTCGCCCTATCTCAACGATATTTTTGGCCTAAAATGAAAGATAGCATAACAAAATTCATAAATGAATGTTCTATTTGTGGCCGAGCAAAGTACGATCGTAACCCTATACACTCACATTTTCAGATTGTGCCCCCACCCACAAAACCATTTAAAATTGTCCATGCAGACGTCTTGACAATAGAGCAAGAAAAATATCTGACTCTAATCGATGCTTTTTCGAAATACGCACAGGCGTATCGTATGGCGGACTGTACCGCACCGAGTATTGTAAAAGCTCTCCTTAATTTTAGTACACACCATGGTTTCCCGATGACTTTAATAACTGATCAAGGTACCGAATTCACTAATCAAGTTGTAGCTGAATTTCTCAGGTTACACAAAATTCAACATCACACTACAGCTGCTCACTCACCCAATGAAAACGGGATGATAGAGCGTTTCCATAACACCCTGTTAGAGCATTTGCGAATATTAAAATTAAAACATCGAAATGAACCCGCCCAGAATTTGGTTCCCCATGCTTTAATAGCGTATAATAGCTCTATACACAGCTTGACAAAGTGCCGACCTTTTGACCTCCTCACAGGCCATTTTGACCCTAGGGATCCGATAGATATAGATTTGACGGAACGACTTTTACAGCAGTACTCACAAGACCACCGTAGTAGAATGGAAACGGTATATAAAATAATTCATGACTCATGTTTCTCCGATCGCGAAGCTATAATGAACCGTCGTAATCAAGACAGGGAAAACGAAATACAGTATGATGAAGGACAGGAGGTTTACATAAAAAACCCTTTAGCAACGCGACAAAAAATCGCTCCACGATTCACTCATGATAAAGTTACCACTAACATGCCTATTCACATATTTACATCGAAAAAACGTGGACGAGTAGCAAAAGCTAGAATTAAAAGGCCTAAAAAGTTTGTTCCTACGTTGTTACAGACTATTAGTGCTGACGACGGCAGTGGCCCGAGCCGAAAGGACCCAACCTGACATCCAGCTTGACGACTTGACTAAAGGACCTGGAATATTGCCCTTTAAGCTTGGCCCCACTAAAATAACTTCTCATTTTCATACATTTTTACGAGACATAGACCTTGACTATATACAGACGCAAACTGATTCGTTGAAAACTGAACTGACGAACGCGGTTAGCCTCTTATCTAACATAGACTACTCTCTCTATAAATTTAATATCGAATATCTATTTTCTAGATTAAATAAATTGACCTTGCAATTGGAATCTTTTGAGCCAAAACGATCGAAGCGTGGTCTCATTAACCCTTTAGGTACCCTCATTAAATCTTTGACAGGTAATCTAGACCATGAGGACGCGATCAGATTTCAAAGTGCCCTAGATATCTTAAACAAGAATGAGCACGACTTAACGACTAATTTAAACAACCATATTAGCCTATTTAAAGAATACTCTGCTCAGCAAAATCAGGTACTAGGTAACTTAACTATGAATCAGCAGAAATTAAGTAAAGCTATTTTATTTATACGTAATGTTAGTGATACTAGCAAAGAGAGAGTATCTAATTACGTTCGGTTGTCCCAGCTGTTCAGTGTTTTAAATCAAAATGTACTAGGTCTTTCTAACGAAATAGATAAGTTAGAAAATATATTAGCTTTTAGTCGCACAAATTCAATGCACCATTCTTTATTATCTGTGCACGATATTTCGCACATGTTAAGTAGATTAAGAAAATTGTATGGGCTTTCCCAAATTATTAATCTAGATATTAGGTATTACTACGATATTATTAAAATAGGATCATACTTTATAGATAAGAAAATAGTTATCGCATTTAAGTTCCCTATTGCAACACCCGCTACATATGAATTGTATAAACTTTGCCCAGTACCAAATAGTATTGGCCATGTGATCCTGCCCCCTTTTCCCTTTTTGGCAACCAATCCACAGGAATTTGCGTACATAGCGGCAGAATGCCCGAAGGTTGACTCTACCTATATCTGCGAACAAACGACAGGACATCAAATCCGGAACCACCGTGACTGCGTGCATACTCTCATATACCTACAGGAGATAGATGAAACGTGTAGTACCACGCCGATCTCTCTGACAAAGGAGGCTCTGATAGAGCTTGATAGCCGACACTATGTACTATCATTTCCGACTAAAACCAAAGTTTTATTCACATGTGGATCAGACCGTTATCAATACTTGGAAGGAAGTTACTTTGTGACTATACCCCGCACCTGCAAAATTGCGACACCTGAATTCACATTAATCAACCTGGTTGACAAAATTAAAGGCCAAGCTGTCGAAATCATCACTTTGCCACACTTGGGCTCGGACTCCGAGAAGTTGACTCATAAAAGTACATTCAACCTGAGTACAATTGATTTGAATAAACTACACGACATTCAGCAACAAATCACAATGGAAGTTCCAGCGAAAATTGCGTCAATCGATACTTCAAGTATCTACCACACTACTCTTCCAGTATACGGACTCCTATTACTATGCGGAACTGCAGCCATCCTCTATTACTTACGACAAACCAAACGTCGAACTTTAAAGATTAATGATAAAACAGACTCAACATCTCAAACAGAGTTTCCATCGATGGCCGACAGAAAAGCCGCAACATTTTCATTAGACATTGGAAAATAGTTGCTCGTCTAGGAGGGGAGATGTTACGAGTCCGTACCTGCACCGGTTGCAATATAACAAAGGCAGATTCCCAATATAATATGAATCATCAGAAGGATTGCCAAATCTAGATGCTGAGCAAGCAAACACTCAATGTGAGGTCTCCGCGAGCAGCCCCGACGCCTTTGCCGCACCACCGCTGGTAGCGCGAGGACATCCCTGATCATCGTGATCAATAGAATAACTTAGTATTTAATTTAATAGTATAATTTATGTAATTCAATCGAGAATTAATTAAATCAACATCGAGTTGAACTTTGTCTTGTTTTTTAAAAATCCTCTCCGACGGCCAAGTCCATATTTAGCTTAAAACAAGAAAAAATAACAAAGAGTGTGTGCTTAAACAAATAAATAATATAAAGTTACACTTAAGTAAGTTATACTGCAAAACTGTTTACAAATGAAAGTTATAAGTACAATTATAATGAAAGTAGATGCCGCTGGTCCAATTATTGAAACTAAGGTGTGTTTTTTTTAATTATTAAAAGATATTCCTTGAGTTTTATTTTAAAAGTTACTTTGGTCTGCGAGTTTCGTATCGGTGGTGGAATGTCATTCCATATTTTGCTCGCGGCAAATTTGAAAGAACCTTGGAATGCAGCCGTCTTATGCGACGACATTTTGATTAGACGAGCTGATGTTTTAGAAACTAGCCTACTTTGTGCATTCATCCATTTTATTTTAATTACCTTATTTCCCGACGTTTCGGCAGCGTTACTGTTGCCGTGGTCTCGGATAGACTGAAGTGGCGAGTTCAGCGGGTATAATTGCGATTAGACCCGTTGAATATATAACTATGCATGAAATACGACTTCTACAGGTCTTCTACAGACAATCTTCGAATTTTAAGTTCATTTTAACTATTTCCATGTCTCTGTCTCTGTCGTCCCGTCTCGGTTTTTTTAATGTTTTTGTTTTTAATGCTTTTAGGTTGTGAAGTTCTCTTTGATACGATCTCATTAAAGAGCTGCCTCTTTATTTGACAGCTATGAAATAAAAGAGAGACCGCAGTAAGCCCGTTGAAAAAAGACGTGCAAAATCAAACTCGTTTCATGAACAAGCAACCCTTCTGTGAGCGACAAAAGTTGCACACTGCATGCACTCCAACGAGTTTGTTTAATGTTGACTTTGTGTTTGGGACGTGGAGAAAAGGAGCGCTGGAATGACTACGTAGTAGAAGTTCTGCGTACGACGAGAAAGTGAAACATCTCAAAGAAGATTATATTCTTTTTAATGCACTAACCCATGCTAAGGACAATTTACACGGCACGGATAGCCAGAGGTCGCAGGTTCGAATGACGGCATGGGTGGAACAAGCCGGCGCTTCTCAATCGGGACTTGTTCAGGAATTCGCTTCGCTTGGCGACCTTCTTTGAGATTTTAAAAACCTATTTAGACCTATTTAGGCTGAAAATTCCACTTATAGACATTCCAGCGCAACATACCGTGATTCGAACCCACCAATGACTTTGTTCTCTAAGTTATTTGTAACTGTGAAGGCAATACCACTCGCTAACTGTGAATTAAAATATCGTGAGGAAACTCTATGTATCTGAAGTACTTATATACCTCAGCGCTTGCTACGTACAATGGCCCAACTAAGAGGTTAAGTGCGGAAATCTCAGGTGTAACTAAGGTCGCAAAGCTGCGGCAACAGGAGAAAAATTGTACATGCGTTCCTATTTTCCTCTGTTTTATGAGGCCAATATCCGCCAATGGTCGTAGCGCCACTGGAATCAAGCAATTAAGTGCAAATCGTGGTCCGTTCATCGAAGAATCTCATAGCTGGGTTTAAGCTTTAAAGCGCAATGTTATGGTAAGCTGTTTCTCGAACTCATCTCTATGAGCGATAAATAAATTATAATTAAATAAATTTCGAATCAATCAAAACGTCCCACAGCGAAGCAATGCCGCCAGCCTTCTAGGTACTCTACCGCTCAGCAGCGCTCCGGCTCAAATATTTTATTTAAATTTGAAAATACTTTTTACTTTAGTTACGTTTCTATATTAATATCTTTTAATCGTTTTGTTTCGTATCAGTCAGTTATTTACGTTGTTAAATAATTAAATAAAAATAATCAGTAACAAAATAAATTTTCTGAAATTATTAAATAATTATTTTGCTCAGTCTTTAAAAACCTACTTAGAAGTTCGCATATTTTTAAACCTGAAATTTGTCGGCTAATGCTATTTGCGCACTTGGCCGGTTTTTTTTATTAATTCGCCAACAACCTACAGCGAAACCCGCACTAGGTTGCGTTCCATAGGGGAGAGACCCGTGTCCCTCGGTGGAGACATAATGAGTTGATGATGATGGTAGATGGTCATGATATCACCACGATTTTGTAGCTAAACTTATTTACGTTATTTCTCTAGTACACCCAATCAATATTATTTATTCACACATATTACTATATATTATACACACGCACACACATACACACACAAACACGCGCACGTACGCGCACACACACACACACACACACACACTCACACACACACACACACTTCTATACCTAAAATATACAGAGAAATTTTTTTCTTTCTTTTTTAAAAATGATCCATTATGTTTTGTACAAATTTTGGTTTTTGATTCATTCTGCATGCATGTAAATCTAAATACTATACAAAATTTAGAATGTACTTTACTCACTAAGCTTAACAATGTAATAATAAGGAAGAGCGGGGTATCTGTAACACAGGTTTCGACTTAGTACAGAGCCCCAATGACGTGTAAACTGTAACCGCTGCTTATTGAATAAAGATTTTATTTTTTTTTTTTTATAATCAAGGTTCTCAATTGGGGCGTTATGTAGCCTTTGCATTATACTCTATTAAGTGCTGATAATGATTAAAATTCTATAAAACGAAACAAGAAACGATACCTTAAGACAATTTGACTTACGGGACTTAAAGTTGTTGATGTTTTTCTGGCGTGTACAATAAACTGTTCTAATCTAATAAAGTATTCTATTTATTTATATACTCTGCTGCAAATAAACCCATCGTCTAATTTTTCTGTTCCTTAGTTTTCCAGTTCCCATTAATGCTACTTGTTGCATATCAAAATCGTGATAACAAGCTTGAATAAGTAGTTTAACAGTTAATGAATTCTAATTAATTTGAGATATAATATATGCGCCAAGAAAAATGACAAATGAAATCAGTATTTTTGATAAAATTTTCGTTATGTTTGTTCATAAAAATGCGGAACAGTTTAAGCTGTTTTGTTTAAATAAAAAAGTTTACATATTGAGACGTCAAGTGTCCTTGTAGCTTTAGCATTGATAGCTATCGAAATCGAAAATCAATTTAATTTTGTAGCATCATGTTTCGCCGAGGCACTCGCTGGGGACTTTGGTATATTAGATATTTTCATAAACGATTTTTTCTCCTCCAAATAACCTTTTGCAAGCCGTCTTCGTATATCTTCAACGAAACTCCATTTTGCAACGTCTACGAAGGATGACAGTAATGATGCGAAACATGAGATGCTGAATTTAGAGTGGCTTCCTTCATCTGATATTAATAATTCTAAATTAATTGGCTGCTCTGATATTTCCCGCAGCACTTTTTTAATATTTCCTAATAATAATAATAATAATAATAATGTAATATTAGACATTTATTTCTGAAAAAAACGTGTTCCATAGTGATGTTAGTAACTTAAAAAATTTAATCTAAACTAAAGGTAAAAACTATGTTAGTAGGTTTGATAGGTATATCTACGTTGTAAACTCATTTGGACGGCCCGCACGTGATAAAAATAAGTTATGTTATTTTCCTCACATGCAAGCCATCCAAATGGTTCCATATTGGACAGTCTGGCCTGTCCGCCAATACCTGTAGGACGCCGCTGGTACTGCCTCGGACGCGGCCTAGCAGGGACGCCGCACGCTTGCGCATTATTGCGTGAAATCCGTCCGTGCGGTCCTCCGCGAACATGCCCGAGGCACTGCAGTACCGGGGCAGGCTCGCTGGTCGGTAATTTCCAAAACAGGGAAAGTACCTACTAAATTATTATTATATTTATTGGAATATTTCTCGGTCAACGTTACAGACCAACCTAGACTTGGCCCCCGTGGTGGAGTATGGCCTAACCTTAATGCAATGCAGGAAGAAACCTGTGCCCCAGCAGTGGGGACATACAGGGTTGGGACAATCGCAACATTACAGGGTTCTTCTACCTGTATGATACAGAAACAATCAAATAAATCAAGAGGAATACACTATAGACATCCATCATACTTTTGTTTGTGTTTTTGGTATATTCCCAAGTGACCTGTAGATCTTTTGAACTTAAACAGCTTTTTGACAGTATTTCATAAGTGAAATTGTCAAAATTAAATAAGAAAGTACTACAAGTTACAGGATTGAAAATTTCGCTAAGTAAATACTTAAATATAATCTGTCTCTTCGAATTTCTCAGAAAAGAGCGTGACGGAAGGTTACTTAAGTATATTTATTTAGTGAAATTCTTAATTCCGAAACCGGCCCTTTGTGTTTTTGAATTATCAGTTGAATTATCAGGAGTTTAAAATTTATGATTTATCATCAATTTTAAACTCTTGTAGGTACTTTTCTCTCTAGGTATATACCATGAGCACCATGAGGATCTATCATAGTAGTACATGCTGGATAAATAGTATGTGCTTAGTAAATAACTGTTCGTACCGTAGGTAAATAATAAAATACTTTGTAGAAATATATGACTATAGTCTACATCAATTTTGTCTTCTCTGGTCGCCGATTCATATTTTTATCTCTGTCTTTGCTATTTTAAGTCTGTTCCTATTTCCAAGCGTAGCGAGACCGCGCCAATATTGCAGATTGCTTAGCACCCTTATTCTTGTAAGATCTTCTTGTAATTCGATGTCAAGTCTTAGAGTACTGGAAAGTCGCGACTTATGACGTT
This sequence comes from Yponomeuta sedellus, assembly GCA_934045075.1. Taxonomy (NCBI): domain Eukaryota; kingdom Metazoa; phylum Arthropoda; class Insecta; order Lepidoptera; family Yponomeutidae; genus Yponomeuta; species Yponomeuta sedellus. The sequence goes on along the minus strand of OW203729.1, from coordinate 14,944,070 downwards.
AAAACGCGCGACTCGCGTCATATTGCTACTTATGCCAGTCACGACTTACAACTCACGGTCTGTAAGTAATGTTCTCAGGAACATACTCGCACACAATCACAATGGTAACATAACTATTATGCTTGAACTTTTATTACGTACTTGGTAAAGGGGCCGAAAGTCCCTCTCTGCTCTTCAACGCCCAACTAATAAACGGCGATGCCTCTCGGCCCGCGCGCCAGGCGGGACAAAGCCAATGCATTCTCTAGCTGCCGATAAGTAGGAAATAAGTCAAGATAGCAGACAGCCGCTGAGCAGCATCCCGGAAATTAATAGCGATTTAGGTGGACCAGGAACTGACTATCATGATCGGCGATTGCATTGCAGTCAACATACCCACCATATCTGATTTGGACAGTGTAGGAACAAAGGTCGAATTGAGCCAACGCCATACAGCACTATGTACGTACCTGTTTATGCAGGGGTAAGCTCTATTCATTAATAAGTCCTTGCACCGTGACTTTTCATCGGCGTCATTGGAAGCCTTTTAAATACCAAGTTCGCCCGATGCAGCGCCTGACGTTCTATCTATAGAATTTCATACAACAAAAATAATTGGCTTGCCAATTCCACGTATTAGGCTCCATAGGTTCGGCGCGTTCACCTATCATCATAGTCATCATACTAATTATTTTAGGCAGCATCATTAAAAGGCAACATTTAAAAAAACTGAATAAATAAAAAATTCCCAGTTTTTTTTATCGATTGTTAATAACGTGCAAAACCGCTAAGACACACGTGCACACGGCGAGGCGTAATGAGTATAAAAATAGTTTGTTGAGTATTTCCATTTATAATTTCTGGTGTGCAAAATAGTATTCCGATAAACGCGCGAACAGTGCTCACCCTTAAACTCCGGCCAGCAGGGGCGGGCCATGCCGAGTATGCGGACGTGGTAGTCCTCTTTCGCATACGACTTTTTAGTCACGAGTGTAAATGCTCAAAAAACGATGCATAAATCATCTGAAAAAGCTTGCGTCTATTACAGATGATTTCAACAGCGATTTATCCATTGATGATGATTTATTATCACTCACGATAAGAAAAAAAACTGAAGTAAAAATGAAGTGAAAAGCCGACTTCTGAATATTAATGCTAGCAGGCGGGACCAATCTAGGTACCCGGCAATGAGTAATATTATTGAATTTGAGCAAAATACACTACCCTCTTTTTGGTCTCCGCGACAGTCTCATTTTTGTTTTTTCAACTTAAAATTTTTCCCCTTTCCGTCTTCCCTTCCCTTCCTTCCCCTTCAAACTTTTAAACCTTTCGCCGAGCGTATGCAATATTGATCGCACATAAAACGCATGCGTTTTTATTGTGTACAGTGGTGAAATTGGTAGTTTGGTTTGGGATTTGCTACTACTACTAACAATAGACGGCACAGTCGTATGGCGGACTTATTGTTCGATGGCTTCGCCACACATAACAGCTGTGAGGTACACTTATTCTGTGCGGTTGTGTCATTATCATTTCAGCCTATTGCAGTCCACTGCTGGACATAAGCCTCCCCAGGGTGCGCTATAAGACCCCATCTCCCGTTTTCGCCATCCAGTCACCATCAGCCCTTTTTTTTGTTGTCAAAAATTCACCATTTTAAATTTTTTGAATTAAAAATGAATCCCTGAATGTGTTGGTAAGCGCAAGTCTCGAGAGCAGCTGAACCGATTTCGCTAATTATTTTTTAAAAATATTAATTGAACTACGAGGATGGTTCTTACGGAGAGAAAAATATAAAAAAATTAAAGAATCGACTGTTAGGCGGTACGAAGTTCGCTGGGTCAGCTAGTATTAGATATAATCGAATTAAGTTACATTTTGCAAACAATTATTTAGCTCGATAACCATTAATCAGAATAATTGATTTCATTACCGACCGTACGACTATTTCGGGATGATAAAATTCGATTGTAACTATTTGTGTATTAGCCTGGTCCCAAACTAGGACCTATTTCGTGGTAACCAAACCAGGCAAGGACGTCAAATATAAAATACATCCAGACTGAGCCTACTTGCACAAATCAAGTACGGCGGGTCCAGTGGAAAAGGGCACCACGATCTGTGTTTTTGTTAGTCAAGCGTGTTAACCGCTAGACGAACAAAGCAGTCCATACAAACGTAGTTTGGTTTCAATACTTTCAATTAACAAAAGACAAACCGGATCACAGTGAAACGTTCTCAATGTGTTTAGAGGAGACATGGACACGCATGAAAGCTTGTTGTAATTGCATGAAATTAAAATAATAGCTATACAATGTAAAATATAAGGATAGAGAATAATTCTAAGCCTTGAAACTTTTCTTAGAAACTTGCTAACAAACACACTTAAATTTATCATCTGACTGCGGTGAAGCCCAGAAGGAGGGTCATGTGATGGATCTTGGGAATGTAAGTATGTACGGTAAGATTTTTTCAAAGATAATCTCACAACATTTGTCGTGTAGTGTCATAGGTATAATATCAGCATTAAACTAAATACATTCAACAAAAACATTATGAGACTTCCTCATCATCATCAACCACGGTAGGAACATCAACAACATGTCCCCACCCAGGGGCACGGGTCTCTACCCTGAGGAAGGTATAGTATAGGCCATACTCCGCCACGGGACTTGACTAATTACTGAAATAAAAAAATATCTACAACTCGACTGGAGAACGTTTTTAATATATGCCTATGTATTTTGTGAAATACCTTAAATATATATTTAAAAAAACTACTAAGCTTGTGGCACACAACGTAACTCATTAGGAGGTAGGTACCTCAGTTAGTTCCGTCTGCTTTGTAGTTAATGCTCACTGATAAGGTTGCTGCTTTTGTTTTATTTAGGTTTTTGCTATAAGTAACTTGCATACTCAACACGTGTAAATTAGTTACAATCTCCGCACCTGCTACATTCCCATAAAGTTTGTAGCAGCTGTCCTAAATAATGAATTCACTATTGATTGAACCTCCAATCCCCTCCGGCTCAACTCAGTTCGAATACACAATCTCCAAATACTTATTAAAATCAACTCAACGGATAATCCACAGGCAGCGTATTGATTTGTTTTAGTCTTCCAACCGTTATTATTAATTATTTTAACTAGATACCTGCAAATTCCTTTATTTATTTAAGTCTATATACTTCTTTACCACAATAGTAATTATAATATTACATTTACAAATTTAAATTCACATTTGGAAATTTCCAATTTACTATCATTATTATATTTATAAAACGAAAAATAAAAACTAAACTAAACTTAAACATGTTTTTGAAATTTAAATAAAATATTTGAGGTAGAGTACTGAAAAGGTTGACGGCATACCCTTGCTGCATATACGTATATAAACTAGCTGACCATGCAAATATTGTTTAGCCATATTAATTAGGTTAGCTCTGACCTACCAATATATAAACACAAAAATATCATTAAAGTCGTTCCGGAGGAGTTCGATAACAAACACTGTGCACGTAATTTTTATCACAAACTTATTATTTAAGTTTTTTTCTTAATAACGTTTTTTATTGTGCAATAAAGTGTAACAAACGAACGAACGAACAAACAAGCAAACAAACAAACAAACAAACAAACAAACAAACATACATACAAACAAACAAACAAACAAACAAACAAACAAACAAACAAACAAACAAACAAACAAACAAACAAACAAACAAACAAACAAACAAACAAACAAACAAACAAACAAACAAACAAACAAACAAACAAACAAACAAACAAACAAACAAACAAACAAACAAACAAACAAACAAACAAACAAACAAACAAACAAACAAACAAAAAAACAAACAAACAAACAAACAAACAAACAAACAAAGAAACAAACAAACAAACAAACAAACTGTGATGAAAGATATTTATATTATATTTGGAAGTATCTGTAAATATATATTTAATACGCACAGTAACTTACGCCTGTCTCCCGAAAGGTTAGGTAAATACCAAGTTTTATCGTTTTTTTTCCCTTAATCAACATCAGACCGGTAGAGACGGGACTCTACTATTAATAATTAAATGTTTGGTCATTGAGATTGTAAAAGACACACGTCCAGTAAGTAACTTACACCTACACAAGTATCACCATATTTTATTAAATAAATTAAATTACGTGGATAACGAAAGTACCAAACAGTAATTGCGCGGAATATAATAATTTATTTCGTTTTTAGGTGTAAATACTATGTAATACTATCAAAGTCGGGAAATTCGTAAGGGAATGATATTTCTTAATTGAATGACCTCGAACGTTTTTAAATCGCTATCACGCTATTGAGATTTATGATATCCATTTTTTGCACTGACGTAGGTACTGATCGTGGCAAGTGACAGACCCCAGTTTCTGCCTACCCCTCCGGGGTACAGGCGTAAGTTTATGTTATGTCATGATTTTTCTATTGGTGGAGCTAATTATTGTATCGCAAGTTAGCTAATTTAACGTCTTCGAGTGTGCGGGCCCCACGCTGTTGTCATACTGCGGGGCATGAATGGAGACTTACTTCATTTCTGCCAAAATTTATTCACGGACGAGTGTATGTTTTGCTGTTTCAATATCTCTTTTAAAAACCTATTTAGAGGCTAAAAATTTCACCCATGCCGGGATTTTAGCCTCTAAATAGGTTTTTAAATTTGTTCCTTAGCAAGGGTTAGTGCATTAAAAATAAAAATTGTATAATATCTCTTTTGAAAGTTTTCCCATCAGAAAAACATTGCTTAAAGGAATCAATTCCCGAGGTATTTAGACGGCCGAGTGCAGCGAGGGCGGCTATAGTCCGAGTAGGAATTATTTTATTTTATTTACCCGTGTTAAACACTCTACTTTTAATTTCGAATATGAGGAAAATAAAACTTTTTTTAATATTCAAATAGCTTAAAAGATTATTACACGATTAATACCTATTTTTTTGAATTCCGTCACAGATACTATAACAGATTAGGACACGCCAATTTAAGTCGACTTTTTAAAATTTAAATATGGAACTCGCCTCGTAATTGTTGCGGCTTATTCCGCTTAAAGAAATTTGCGCTAAATTCACACTGGCTTAGAAACTCACATGGCCGCAGCATTTTTTTTAATTAGTTTTTTTTTAAAAGCCTATTTATCACAAAAAACTCTTCACAACTGACAGTAGTTCTATTTTTAAAGTTCATTCCCGCCCTTGGGTGGGAAGTAAATTGTATGAGTATTTCCCTCCCTATGGAGGGAAGCAGCATTTTCCACCCAATAATCAGATCAAAACAACACTACTTTCCGAGTGTGAGAAATGAAAAATTTATTGTACATTCGTAGCGTTATGCAATCTTCGCTTTCAGTCGATTCCATTTCCAGCAATATTGGTGTTAGCGCGTTACATAAAAGTTGTAAGTACCTATTTGTTGGTTTTTCCTGTTAACTCAGCAATCAGGTTCAATTATCGATTGAGGCAACTTTCTGTACGTAATTAAGGGGGATCCACAGTCATTAAGCACCGAAACAACTTAGTTATTAAAAAATAATAATAACTTACACATAACACAATCACTACACCTGGTTCCAAACTAAATCTTAGATGTGCTATGGTTACCAAACAAGAACATCAGAAACTTGGAAATACACTAAAACTGAAGTTTTAGTGTATTTTCACAATGTTTTTGATCCCCTCTAGCCCCAGTGGGAATCGAACATACGACCACCGGGATTGCTATCAGATTAACGAGCCAGTCAAAATTACCCAAGAGGTCACTCAACTAACATACACCAATCTAGGTACTATCCTTTATCAATCAGTCAAGTAGTTGACTGTTGTTGTTGCTGTTGCTTGTCGAGGTTTTAATCAATATGACTAGATTAAAACCTCTTTGTTAGACTGAATGTCCCCGTAATGTAGGTAATATTGAGTGGTCTAAATCCGTCCGGTAGGAGCTTGTATGCGTTAACAGAACAAGCGTTATCACAGGAACCTATCGCTATCGAGCTAGTTTGACCACGAGATTTAGATACTCGTAATAACCAAATAAATACCTACAAGTCAACCAATAAGTGCGTCTATACGTACACACAATTACACACTCAGTCACAAATACACAATTACACGCAAACAAAGGCGTCAATTCATTTATGTAGTAATTTTTTTTGATACACAATTTGGTTTATTTCAATCATGTCAATTTACCTACATATAAAACAACGATACTTAAATAATACGGTAGTGAAATAAGCACTAGTCTGACCCATCCTTCATTTCATCCATCAATCAGTTCGTCAAATTTTCTTCTATATTTTCGTCTATACATAAGTGGCATAGTATTAGTATAATATAAGAAATTTAAGCATTCCTATTCCCCGTATCTAGCAGAGATTTTGCTATGCCAGAGCTAGAATTTTTTTTTGGTCTTATATACTTTCCACTGTATGTATCTCTCAGAGGAAGACTAGGTGCTTAATTGTCACGCGTGCCTACCGCGGCTTGGCAAGCGGACCTAGGATTACATTCGGATAGGAATAGGAGTAAAAAAAACGCAACTTGACGTGTCATTCGTCTCTTGTACTCTGTAATGCCAGCGTGGGAATTATGGGCATTATATACCCCCTATGATAGCACAACGTGGCGCTCCAGCAGTGGACTAGTATAGCCTGACGACGACGACGACTCTGTAATGATCGTCCATTAGCACAGCCTAGTCTGTTCACTTTACTGTAAAGAGTTTTGGACGGAATCTTTATGCTCCGAGTTATCACCTGCTAATCACAGTTGCTCTCTTCCGTTTGTCTTTCGGGGCGGGGAGCAGCGAAGCTTTATGTTAATTAAGTCTATAAACGCTTTTACGCCGTTTTTGCTGAATTGAACCTGAATCCGTGAATTTGGTTTATTTGTCGTGTAAACGGTGCCAGTTTGCACGATATCTCTAGAGTACTATGCAGTGCGTACACGCGAAGGTTTTATGCACTGCGTCGAAAGCGTTGCAATTTAGGTACTTTTGGGTAGCTTTTGACATTTAGGCTAAGTAACGGTAATGACTGTACTCGCAAATTTAGTCAACCCATGACCACGGCAACTGCAACGCTGCCGAAATGTCGGGAATTACGTTTAATCTAATAAATAATCGCGATTAGACTCGTTGTCTGAATATCGCGAATCATTAAGAAATACCAAATGATAACATTTACCGACTTGAATAAAAAGTGCTTTCCGGTACCCATCCTGAGATAACTTTCAGTAGACAGCAGAGCCCCATCGATAATACACCAACCTCTACATACGGCCACTCAAATCAATTACTTTAAGGGTGACTATGCAACAAAAATGTAAATCTTATGTAATGTGGCTGTAAAAACCTACCAATAAATATTAGTGTCAATACGAGAGAGCCAATACGACGAAGCAATTATAGGGGTGCGACCACGTAAGTACTCCACTCTATACGAGTACATCCATATTATAACACTCTGGAGTCGTCTAAGTTTCCGATAAAGTGGAAAGTTACGTGATACCATGATACAAGGGCTGGTAGGAAAATAGAGCAAGAGGTAAGTAGTTAATAAGATGTCATAAAAATAGACGCAGTGATTTTAGATGGAGCAGCGCAATCGCAAAGTGAATGAAGCGAAGCGGCGGACACGTGCAAGGAGCCTATTTCTTCGTAGCTGCGACTGGTACGCATCAGTGAGTTAGACTTGGCCCTCGAGCAGTGGAGTAGAAACTGACTGATTGGAAGCGCGCGGGCGGCGGCGCCTGGGCCACTCAACCGCAGACTGAAACCTGAAACCCCGCCACCGACTCCACGCACATAAGTACCTACTAATCAACGACCTAATTTGTCGCAATTTGCTTTGAACCGTCTTTGAGATGAGTATGGCGAGCCGCTGAATCGATTACGACCCCAGCGGCGACTCGCTACCATCACAATCGCGTTTTTAATTGATATTCATCATCACGCAGTTGATTAAGCAGTTGGTGCCGGCTGCTGTCGATAGATGGCAGTCGTTAAGCCAATTCAGAGGCCATAGGGCGGCTTGAAAACTTCTGACAGTAAGACCAGCCACTAGTCTTGCAAGCCTCCACCAATCCGGAAATGGCCCCGTGGTGGAGAATGGGCTATACTCGTACCTTCCTTAGGGAAGAGACCTGTGTTTTTCGGTGGGGACGTAATGGGTTGATGATGATGATTTATATCATCACATTGAACTTTCACTCAATTAAGTTCGATTTCACGCCGATCACCATTGTATGTTTAAATTTATATTTATCTATAATATAAAAATGAATCGCTGAATGTGTTGGTAAGCGCAAATCTCGAGAGTAGCTGAACCGATTTCGTTAACTCTTTTTTTAGAATAATCCTTGAAGTACGAGGATGGTTCTTACGGAGAGAAAAAAAGAGAATGGACTGTTAGGTAGTACGAAATTCGCTGGGTCAGCTAGTTACTTATATAGATTGACCGCCTCGCTGGTCTAGCGATAACACGAGGGTTTGATTACCAAAACAGAGTTTGTGGATCCGATAACAATTGGGGGCGGACACGTATTATGATTTGCACAAAAGGCTGTTTGATAATTTATCGATTTACCTGTGACACATAATGACTAAAATAATTTTAATGTAGTTAATTACCTAAAATTACCAATAGAAAACTCTGGACGGCGGTATATAATAAATTCAAACCAGTGTACCAAAAATTAAGCGTAATTTTTAGGATTTCATACATTTATTTTCAATCATCAATTTATTTTTTCATCCTGGCAATAATTATAATACGAGTATGTTTCCTTTTAGTTATATTTGAATTTCTTTAATGTGCACACATTATTCCCCTAACTCTTTAAAATTATCGCTTCTCGACGGATCTGGAACAAATTTATATAGAAATATATTCGCCTATGTACTCGTATGTTAACTTATATACTGTGTATCTGTTTTTTGTATACAATTAACTGTAAAGAATAGAGGAGTTAATTCAATAGTTGATTTGGCAACACTGGCAAGATAAAAAACACACATCGCTGTTAATTATTCATAAAGTCGCGTAGCGTCTTAAGACCGCCTGTCAGCTCAGACACAAAATTATGTCAATTACACGAATTTACGTGCCTACACAACAACAGTAATACGTTTAGCTGTGTAGGCGTCACCGTGGCTATAATCCACTTGCATATTCATGAGTGTCAGCGATTTTATGGGGCGAAATAGATACACACATTACATTTTTAGTCACACATATGCACACACGCAGCTGACTGAGTGTTGCTAGTCGGATCAGCGAGCAAGTTACTACCAAGTGCTTGTGCCCTGCTGTATCCGGGGTCAGTGACAAAAATAGGCGTTTGAAGATCAATCGACCGTTTAAGGAGCTCCATGCAGTAACACTAGCGCCACCAATGGAAAAAAATCATATCTTGTTTATAGATCTTTTTACCCCCCTGCAGCGAAGCCCAAAAGGAGGGTAATGTGTTTTTACCCCCCTGCAGCGAAGCCCAAAAGGAGGGTAATGTGTTTAGTGCGTATGTATGTATGTAAGTATGTCCGATTCTATGTTCCCTCATAACTCCTTAACCAATAGTCAGATTTTGTTAAACAAGGTGTCATTCGATTCGGCATCCTTGCGCGGATGTCATAGGCTATATAAAATCATAATTATGCGATCAGAACCGTGACGAAAAATAAAATTCATTAAGAAGCTTCGTTAAAGTACAGCTAGGAGCCACTAGATGGCGCTGTTATATTTAGTTTATTGAATTCGAATACTAATTTTATTGAACTACCCCTAATAGGTGTGAAATATTTAAAACAGAATTTTGCGGATGACGTAGGTTACATAAAATCAGCATTAATAGAGAACCAACGGAACAAAAAATAACATTTACTTCTAAGCAATTAAAGTACCACTTTTAGCCACTTGATGGCGCTGCTATATTTTATTTATTCTAATACATGTGTATACATAATTTCGGCTTTGGTCTACATGTAAACAAACCATTTATAGAATCGGTACAAATGCGGAAAGAAATAATTCCTATAAAGTGGTTTGATCCTTCTAGATCATTCATTCAATTAAAAAATATAATTGTGTTTAACTACGCCTAACACGTGCAAAGTATTTCAAAGAGAATTTTGCGGGTGTCGTTGATTACATAAAATCAGCATTAATAGAGAACAAACGCAACGCAAATAATATTCACTTCTAAGTAATTAAAGTACTGTAGCATGTAGCATTAGTTCCTCTACCCAACCACAGATGGCGCTGTTTGTGTTCTAAATAGCGGTATGGTTTTGTCCGAAGGCCCTACATAATATTAAACAAAATTGGATAGTATTTGAGGACTCGACCAATCACTTCGACCAATACTGACTGTCCACTAATAATTGGCACGACTAGTGACGTAGGTAATATACCTCGCTTTGCGCTGTGGTGCGAGTAGTACAGTTAGTAATCCGTAATCCTTAGTAAGTTTCATATTGCTTCAATAAATAGATCCCTAAGTACGTGCTGTCGTGCTGAAACAACGTTTCTCTTCTTGTCTGCTGAAACCCTGTCCTACAGTACCACTTTTAGCCACTAGATGGCGCTGGCATATATTTATTCTAGTACATGTATAAATTTACATAATATCAGCTTTGCTCTACATGTAAAAAAACCGTCTATAGAAACGGTATAAGTGCTGAAAGAAATAATGCCTATAAAGTGTTTATTTCTTTCTACGCCATTCGTTTATCTCATTAATTTAAGAAATATCAACCTCATAGGGGTAATAATACATTACTGCAGAGGCCGAGAAGTTAGGGATTGCTGGACGAGTTTGGGATAGACGGCCGAGTCGTAGACGAAGCCGTCTAGAACGAGTCCTGCAATCCCTGTTCCGGCCGAGGATTGTATAATGCTTTTCTCAAACAATGCGAGGAAATATTAATATTAAAATAATTACTTGGTAATTAAGGAATAATAGTTTAGTTTGCCGCCTTTTTTTTTTAAATACACTAACATATTTGAGCACCATGTTTAACCGCACAAAAACCAATACCATAGATTGTTTTTTTTTAATCTTGCAAGTATGCTTACATATCTCAGTAGGTGGTTGGCTGTATGTAATTTTTCCTTGGTCAGTTTAATTTTAGTAAGTAAATTTAAAAAGTTAGAGCAGCGGTCGGTAATGAATTTTCATACTTACTTTACTGGCTTAGGCCAGTAAAGTGAGGCGGGAGCTATAAAAGAGAAACTTTGTGGCTTTATTTCATGGTAATAACACAAACAAATCCGAGCATGTTTGAGAAAAAATAATTAATTTCTTAACACTGATATTAATTTCCTACTGACACACCTAAACTAACTGAACAAAATATATAAAGTGTAGCATGTAACTCCTTTTCCCCTGTGCGGTCATAGTCAGACAAGCTGGGTTCAAAGAAGAAACAATAAATGATAAAAAAATATTTGATCGCTCTCACTGGTAACCGAAGACGGGTCCTCCGTGACCTCGTATCGTAGGACCCATGAAATTTTAAAAAATTCTAGGTCTATTCATCTTAACGAATTTTATATCCTCCTCCGAAAATAAGATGATGATTTTGTGTTAGGTTTCCTGTTCACTTGTGAGACCAAAGATTGCTTATCTACACCTAAATATTCAGTAAAAATTTTCAATGCTTTAGGGGGCCACCTCAAGATGAATTTGTTATAGTTTCATTTTAATACCGGTAATATTTTGGCATTCAGAAAACCAAGATTTTGTATGTCTCCACGCCCATGCCACAACTCTAAATAACTACGCCAGGCCGAAGGCCGAGCCCCATCATGCGGATGCGAGGAAACTTGCCGCGACGAGGTTGAAGGCCGAGCTCAATACAGGTCGCGGCACGGCCGAAGGCTGTGAAGCGGGCTAGAGGAATACTCCCACGGCGATTCCAAATGCTGAGCTCTATTTACGCTGATGCCAAGGCCGAAGGCCGCGACAGTTACTTAAAGTTGCTGTTAGGAGGAAACCTGTCGCGCCTTTGTACAGGCCGCGGCTGAAGGCTCAGACCATTTATGTTCCCATTTAAAAGTCCTTATTCTAAGTAATTAGCGAGACCGAAGACTGGGCCCAGCAATGCAAGCTCGAAGAATTCTATTCTGGAGATGTCGAAAGCTGAGCGCCGTTCAGGTCGAAGAGATAATTCGTGACTATTCCAGTCCCCACCTACAATCGTTAACATTAAATAACTAGGTGCAGTGGAGCGTTTTTAGGCTACATAAAAAACAGACAATTTATGTAAGGATAATAAAGAAAAAAATCTGTCGTTTCCTTTGCAAATATTCTAGATAGTTTAACACCATTAGACCATATTCATTATACTAGCTAAAAAATATCGTACGACATAAATTTTTAATGCAGGCAGGTGGTACCTATGACTATATCAAACAAGTATATCAGTAAAAATATTTATGATTTGCCGAGACATGTCCATTGTCGAACAAAAAAAAATAAAGCAATAAACTAAAATTCATTTAGGAAATAAAATAATATAACGATTTAAAGCATGTAAACAGAACAGATGGACCTTTAAATTGTATCGTTTTACTGAGAAAATGATGCAGTCGGGACCCATTAGAGAACTTTAAACAAACAGTAATGGGTCCCGACTGCAACATTTTATATAAAATAATAAATGCAACAGTTTGAGCAAATAATGCTTATAAAGTTATATTATTTGGTCCCTCAAGTAAAGCAGCATGAACTCTTCTGATTCGACATTAGCATTCGAAAATAATATTATCTTATTTTTTCCCTTTCAGTTGATTTATCACTGCAGTCGGGTTCTTTTATTTTTTTAAATATTTTTTTTTTTACAAATATTGTCAGAGCCATCTCTCAAACACGTTAACAGTGATTTTTACACCCCATGGCCTATGGTGAACCTACGACTAAAATCTAAGACTAGCCCAAAAAACTAAAGATCTAAATTTAATTCCGCCGTTTTCGACGTAAATGCTATCTAGTCACAGTTTCGTTATCCTAGGTTCTCAGACGTAGGTCTTCAGAAACTATTAACATGTTTGAGAGACTATACTGACATTGTTTTGCAAAAAAAAACGATTTAAAAAGAAGATATGATTTTTTCATCGGTGGGGCTAGTTTTACTGCAAGGAGCACCTTAAATTGAAATCATACGACATCTTGAAAAATGAGCACAATTCAAAATAACGTGACGTCTAAAGCAGCCTTGTGGCGTCACAGTTTACGACCAATTTGTGTGGAACGTTTTTGTACCACGTGACTACATGGAAGTGCTTTTCGGCAGGTTATATTATGCAAAGTACCTATTATTGGCAGAGAAACATCTTTATCGCTATTATTTATCTCTAAATGGCGCTGGTTCAATTTCTGAGTCTACAAGGTTTCCTGGTAATTAGCTGTTGACAATCTAAATCGCACTTACAGGTGCAGATTTGAGAGTAGATCTAATCGATAGATTGGAGACTAGATCTAAACGATGCGTAGATACTATTGTAGTATCATCTTTTTGAATCAAAATTTAAATTTTCTCGTTGCAAGCAGATCCGGTATCTGCCTGAAACGACTAATGCACATTGATGAAGCGAAAGAGATCTGTCAGGATCAAGGCAAGAGGTCGCTGTGGACTGGTCTCCGCCTACCCCTTTAGGACAGAGGCGTGAGTTTATGTTGTTATTGTAATAGAATCTTCTACTTGTTGAGTGTTTAGAATACAGCGGGCAACGTGTCAAATACTCCACTCCATGAAAAATCTTGACTTATTTTGAAATACATCAATTCTATTATGTTTCACTATAAAGTAAGACGAAAATCAATTAAAGTGCTATGGGCCATTTGCACGTTCTGACGACGACCACTTTTCGTGAAATGTGAATTACATTACTTTTCCACGATAGCCTTGTTTTGACGAGCTCGTAAACATTGGAAATAGTCAGTGAATTTAGCATGGACCCAAATCAAAACAGATTCCCGAAATCTTTCGTATTTCTGCCACGCGCAATCGTTTTTACACATCAGTCAGTCACTTCGCACATAGCCAATATTACTTTTTAACTTCTTTTCATACAAGTCGTTGATAAAGCCAACAAATCGAATCCATGAAATGAAAGTGCTCGAATTTAGACGCCAAAAGCATATAGTATACTATACCGCTAGCAAATTTCATGATGCAGGCTATGGTAACCGGCAAGATTGATATCTTGTATGCCCCCACTGTTGGGGCACGAATCTCCTCCTGCATTGCAGGAAGGTTAGGCCATACTCCACCACTAGCAATGACCGAAAACAATTACTTTTTATTTACTTCCAAAATCTAGGTACCTACGTTCAAAGGCACATCGACCTTTACACGCACGCACTCTACACCGTTACGTTAAGGGTGATTTAATTCGTTTAAAAGCATTCGATTTCAAATAGGGGACCCGTAAAAGGTCGACTAAATAATAAACTTTGTTCAAAGTTTCTATAGCGCCGCTACTTTATTATATACAGAATTATTAATGTAAAAGTTCGCAAAGTTCGACAATACGAAGGGTCACCGGATAAGTAAATAACAATAAGAGCTTTTACAATTGTGTACCTTTTTTGTACGGTTTAATTTTAAGCATTGCATTGAAAATGGTTTACCGTTTTTCCTTCCTTTCCACGAGCACAAAAATATTATTTGCTTGTCCTTTCAAACCAAAATTATTTTATAAAATAATGCTGTATTTCTCTAAATTACTTTCTTCTGTCGTATCAAAGATAATTTAGAGTTTTATATACGGGCACAAAATATTACTACCTTGTTTTTTCAAATCAAAATTATTTTATAAATGCTGTATCTCTATAAATAACTTTTTTCTGCCCAAACAAAGATATTTTAAAGTTTTATTACATTGTCTATTTTTAATTTTTCCTTCTATTTACTTGGATCCCTAATTAGACGATTAATTAATAATACTAACGCCTCTGCTGGTTAATTACTCTTTTGATAAGAACAGTATAGACTGTTTTAAGGAGTGACATCATAAAGAGTCGGCAGCAGGTCAACCTTTATAACCTTTACAATATTTTTGTTGCAAAGTCGCCTGTAACGTAACTGAATAGAGTGCACGCGTTTAAAGGTTCATGTGCTGTCTACTGTACATCCAGTTAGCCTTACAGTGGAGCACCTTTGTAAATATTGTGTCGCGCTCATTTCATCATATTTTAAAAGACTATTTAGAGGCTGAAAATTCCACCCATGTAGAGATTCGAACCCGCGACCTCTGGCTATCCGTGCCAGCGCTCTTTCCAACTGCGCTAATGGGCGACTCACCGGCATCAGTGAAATTTCGAACCTCTTTACAATAATCTCTGTATTACAAACAGTAATACAGTAATCTCTGTATTACTGTATCTGTATTAAGTACAGTACAGTAATTTCTGTATTGCATATTCCTTCGAATAGCACGTAAATCATTCCGTGCAGCATGGAGAAGTATGTGAGTTCAACATGTTGCATTGAGATATCTTTATTTTGGTGTACATGTGCCTCACAATAGGCATTACACTACAAACCTAGGCACTACAGCGTCCCAATGATTACTGCATTTTACCTACTTATATAGTGTAGGTAACTACTACGAAACAATGTATAATTAATCGAGTCGGAAAAGGCAAAAAGTCGCAAAAGTTTTTTGGCCGTAGCAAAAGTTACTAGGTACACTGACTGACGGTACGTTACTGACTCAAATATAGCACGTAGCTGTGCGCCAAACGCTTCATTAAAAAGAAAAGAGTGATTTAGTGCTTTTGCTCCAAAGAAGACATTCTTCTTAGCATTCCTTTTCGTTCCAGCTCTCATGTCTTTAGACTTAGTCCAAATGACTATTAATGAATGAGTTAATAAATACTGATGGAATCTTAATAAAATTGAACTACGTACATAAATCTGAAACATATTTGAAACGTCAGTAATCTAATTATGCATAAACCCTCACGTGGCATTAACTTTTGTTCTTGGCATTAACTCATCTTATTATGTACAATGATTTAAAATGATAAATTGTGTGAGGGGAACAGCATGCACCACGCAAAAAGAACAAAGCGGACGTACTGCAGTATTCACTTAGCGATATTCGCAATTCAAAACTGGTATCGATTCCTATAAAACGACACAGGAAGATGTTCCACTATGAATAAAGATGACGCTTTTAAATTCATGAACTAGATACGTAGTAGGTATGTTTGCAACATCGCCGCTCCTAAGGTCTTACGTAACACTAAAAGGTTGTATTGGGCTTATCATGCGGTCGCAACTCGCTGAGCTGATTTTGGAAAATGTTATAAAACCATATTTAATTGACGACTGCCACGTTGGTCTAGCGGTATCACGTCTCTTTACCATGCCGGAGGTCAAGGGTTCTATTCTCAAATTTCCGGGGTCGCCGTATATTTGTGGCCTCATTCTCGACGTAAATATAGAATCGTGATGTCCTTGCCTGATTACCATAGCACAGAGAAACCTAGTTTGGGGCCATGACAAGTGATTGTGTGGTGTGGAAGTTATTTATTTATTCACAACTTGTGCACAGAACAGAGAAAAAGAACATAAAACCCAAAACATTTTTTTTATTAAAACCTTTGAGAATGCATCGTTCTCATTTCAAGTTTTCATTGCAACAAATTAAACATGAAACTGTTTACTGCGCGGTGTAGTTTTAGGAACATAACTTGCTATGCAAACATTGTCGCAGCAATGCTTTTCGAGCTACTGCAGTTTGGTGACAAAGTTCCACAGGGAGAACTTTGACCTAAAGTTCAGCCTCGACTACGACGAAGGCGCCGGCTTATCTAAAGTTCAATTTCAAGAACGTGTTTAATATAGATTATACTGTAGTCTCGTGAAAGCTTTATTGCAAACATAACCACTAGCTATCATCGATTTCACTGGCATCCTTTTGCTGTAAAAAATAAATTCTTGTATGTAGACCCATGTTAAAAATAATAAATAAAAAAATAATATATCCTTATCCTTCTTCTACCATTATGAGCGAAGTGTATTGTATAAGCCAGTAACTTTATCATTGTTTACCATTTTATCTGGTTTTGAATCCCAAAGAGCTATTTTTCGGTGGCTTTCTGACAGTTAGGGACAATAAACAAAAAAAAATTAAAAAACGCCCGGGGCGGCCTTTTATCACATCGTTAAGTTTATAAAACTTACTGTACTATGTAGAGAGAGAGTTTTTAAAACGAAAAATTGTTAAAATTATTCCACTATGTTGAAATTTTGCAAAATCCTCAATAAATAATACTTCTTAACGAAACTCCTAGCGATGAAAATTCTCTTCCTGATACCATTACCTGCCTTTTCCTTTTTCTGATACCATTACTATCTTATAACAATTAAAACAGTGCGAGTTATCGCAATACAATATATGTAACTTCAATGTAACGAGCGTTAATATAAAAGCGGGGAGTTTATTTATTTATTTATTTATTTATTTATTTATTTATTTAATAGGTAAGCCAACGGCCCTCTTATAAAACACTTAAGCTTAATTAGGGTATAACAGTTTTAGCCTTATAACGTTGCCAATTAAAGGCTCACACAACATTCATAATTAATTAGGTCTAGTTATTAAACATGTGACAAATATAACGAAAAAAGTCTTATTCTTGACTTATAAAACTTAAAAAGAATTTGACTTTAAAAAAATTAAATTAAATATAATTAGAAGAAAATAGGAGACATTTAGGAACTTTTAGGAACTTAAATTCTTGGTAACTTAAATTCTTGAACAGTCTTGGAGTAATTTGCGCACTTTAACCTTAAACCTATAGAAGCTATCACAGTGGATGTCCACATCATCCTCTATGCTGGTATAAGTGTTAAAGAGTTTCATCATCCTCAGTATTGGTGAAAATTTCCCAAGATTGGAGTGGTTGAAAATGTTTGTCTGGAAGAGACAGAATAGTTAATTTGTTCTAAGAGATCGGGTGAGTCAATCATATTATTTACAATTTTGTAAAGAACTAAGAGGTCTGTTTGTTTTCTACGTGCTTCTAGAGAGGTGATGCTAAAGTATTCCTGGCGCTCTTTATAAGAGCTTCGATAGCACGGTGGTACCGTAGTAGGTCATAGGACTCGGATGGCAATGACTGAGCTAAGCCATGATATCTGGCTCAGTTACCCACTAATTGTCATACTACCTGAGGGTATAAAAGGTTTCGCAATCTATTGTTCCCAACATTCCTTTTTCGGCATCCGAAGTGAACACAAGTAATTAGTCATCAACCTGTTATCACCAAGTGCTTTAATTAGCCCAAGACGCGACGCGTGTGTTTAAGTTCCAACTTGTCTGTGACCTGCTATTTTACAATGGAATTTGAAGTCACAGGTATGTATTATTAATTTACTTTACTATTTTGCCTTTTCCTTCTACATTTTTCTTTTAAATAGAGTGCTACGCCAACGTGGCATTTTTTATGTATTTATGTCTGTATATTTTTTACGTTGAAGCTTTTACTTATGTTTGTACCTACTTGTACCATTCAATTTGGTATAGAAATATGGGTTACAATGTCTACTACTAGGCCTCTCCAAATTTAGCTGCGTCATGCTGCGTCTGTAAGGTGCAGCCAGGTGCTACGCCGCGCGCCTGAACGCGTAGCAGGCGCGTAGCACTTGCTACGAAACATGTATCTATTTTGATCCGCTTTTAACGTATTTTTATTTTGTTTTAGGTACTAGTATTAAGTGTTCTTTCAAAAGAATGCTTGTACTAGATACTTGGCTGTCTATTAAAGACAGCAAATCTGAACTGGAGCGTTGGCATCGAGTTTTTCGAGACCTAATACAATTGCTGCCTGATGTTGAGAATTACATTGCTGATGACTTGGAAAAAAGAGTTACTAAAGTTTGTACAAGATTGGTAGCAATTTGGAAGCAAGTCACGCGCAACCATTCTCGCATGGTCTCTAAGTACGGAGACTGGCTGAACGAAATTGAAGTTTGCGTTCTGCCAACTTGTGCAACAGTAGGGAGCCACAACACCCAACGGCCAGCAGCAGAAGCTTCGACAAGCACCCAACAGCACCAGCACAGGAAGGACTTTGAGGAATGTAGCAAGAGATCAAAACGCCGCAGGCTTGCAGAGTTAAGTAAAGTAGACAGTTCTGCGATAAATTCTTTGTTGGACGATTCTAGTCTATCTAACGCCGCTGCATCTTTAAATTTCAGCACTGACGAAGTCTTGTCTCTTATAAATGAGACAAAACTGACTAAACATCAGTATCTTTTGGTGAAAGACTTCGTTAATGCAAAATCACCTAATGCATTACCATCTTATCAAAAAGTGTTAGAAGCTAAGAAGCGGTGCTATCCATCGCAAGAGTTTATCACGGAATCATCTGCTGAAGTAGAATTACAATCATTGTTAGATCATACTGCTTGCCGGATACTAGAATCCCAAAAACCCGTTTTGAATAATATTGACCCTAATAAAGAATTTGTTTTGATTGGAAAATGGGGTTTCGATGGGAGTACGGGGCACAGCGAATATAAACAGATTTTTGGAGATTCTGGTATCGATGATGATGGCAGTATGTTTGTTACTTCATATTGTCCTCTTCAATTGGTTTGTAAGTCCAATACCTCCGACCCAGATCAAATAGTTTGGAAAAATCCGCGCCCTTCTTCCACCAGGTATTGTAGGCCTATTCGATTCCAATTTGCCAAAGAATCCAAAGACCTTTCTGTGCAAGAAGAAGCTTATTTCAAGACTAAAATTGATAGTTTACAACCGACTTCTTTCACTCACGGTGAATATGAAATAAAAGTGCAGCATTCTTTACAATTAACCATGGTTGATGGTAAAGTGTGCAGTGCTCTGAGCGATACATCTTGTAGTAGATGTTATATTTGTGGTTCAACTCCAAAAGAGATGAATGACATTGATAAATCGCTGAGCAAAACTGCAGATAGTGGTACCTATCAATTTGGACTATCTCCTCTTCACTCGTATATCCGATTCTTCGAATATTTAATTCACGTTTCTTATAGATTAGACATAAAGAAATGGCAGGTACGTTCTTCAGACGAAAAAGCTCTTCTTGCACAAAAAAAACAACATGTGCAGCAACAGTTTAGGCAGAAACTTGGTCTAATAGTCGACAAACCGTGAAGTGGAGGAAGTGGCACATCTAACGACGGAAACACTGCCAGAAAGTTTTTTTCTAACTCAGCGGTTTCAGCGGAAATTACTGGATTAGATAAAATCCTTATTGACAGATGTCATAATCTGCTGCAGTGTCTTTCGTCGGGATACAAAATTAATAACGCCACTTTTAAAGAGTATTCTCTAGAAACAGCACGTAAACTTGTTGCTACCTATCCATGGTACAACTTGCCATCGTCTGTACATAAGGTCCTCATTCATGGGTCGGAAGTAATTGAACACGCATTATTGTCAATAGGTGAGCTTTCGGAAGAGGCCGCCGAATCTTGCAATAAATTAATCAAACTCTTCAGGCGTGACAACACGAGGAAAATGTCTCGGGTTGTCACAAACACCGACTTGATACATAGACTTCTCCTTAATTCGGATCCTTATATTTCTAGTTTAAGAAGGTTACCACAGAAGAAGAAGTCTATTCTATCAAAAGAAGTATTAAATTTGTTGTCGGTTTAGGAAAAAATGTAAAAAATAAGATAGGTATTTATGTTATTTTTTACATAACTCCTATTATGTAAATATAATATTTTTTGTCCAATTGTGTGTTTGTACTTAGATGTTAGTTAAGTATTTACTTTATTTGTAATATAAAATGTAAATAGTAAGGTTTAATAGTTATTAAGTTGCAAACCTTCTTTTAAGTGTAATAAAAATGCATAATTTTGTAAATAAAATAAGCTTTTTAAGATTATTTTGTTTTTTTTTTATTGTGTTATGGCTTAAAGTATTACAAAACACCATAATAATAATAATCAGCTATGACAACGACAGTCATTATTATCGCGAAACCCTATGACCGCTACTCTTAGGGCGTGGAACCAGTGTGGATAGGGGCAAGCGCGTGCCTTAAAAGCGAGAAATTTGGTGAATTTACGTTGAACTTTTTCAATTCTGGATGAGTGAATAGTGTAAGTGGGATTCCAAATAACTGCTGCATATTCCAGGTGACTTCTTACAAAGGCGTTAAAAAGACAGATTATGGTATTAGGATTTCGAAATTCTTTGCAAGTTCTCTTTATGAAGCCGAGCATTTTGAGGGACTTGTTAACTATGTGGTCAATGTGATCGTTAAAGGTGAGTTTGCTATCAATCAGAACGCCTAAATCCCGAATAACCTGGACTTCTTGGAGAGGTATATTACTTAGGTAGTAGGTTGAAGAGAAAGGCGAGTTCTTTCTTGTGAATTTTATGTGAAAACATTTGTCGCCGTTAAGAACCATATTATTTGTTTCACACCAGCGATTGACTGCATTAAGGTCTTGCTGGAGAAGTGACATGTCGTCGCGGTTAGAAATTTCCCTGTATAATTTAAGATCGTCTGCAAATAAAGAAAACCTGCTAAATTTAATATGGCCACAAATATCGTTAATGAATAATAAAAAAAGTATAGGGCCTAAGTGGGAACCTTGTGGAACGCCGGAGGGAGGAGTATAGTCAACGGATCTATAACCATTTACAGTTACATGTTGGGTGCGGTTAGAGAGATATGAGGTCAACCATTCAAGGAAAACTCCATGGATGCCATAACCTGCCAGCTTACTGATTAACAATTTATGATCTACTTTGTCGAAAGCACTGCTGAAATCAGTATAGATAGCGTCTATCTGCTTCTTTGCATCGACAGCCTTTGATATATATGATGTGTAGACCAACAGATTAGATATTGTAGACTTATTTTTTATGAAACCGTGTTGATGTATACTGATGAGTGGTTTTGAGAATTTAACGAGAAAGGGTAGTATAGTAGCTTCGAATACTTTTGAGAATGCATTAAGGATAGAGACAGGCCTATAGTTAGTAACATGAGTATTTTCTCCTTTTTTAAAAATTGGGACAACATTTGCTTCTTTCCACAGTGCTGGAAAAATACCTGTGTGCAGTGACTTGTTGAAAAGTATCATTAAAGGTAGAGCCAGGTATTTAGCAGTTTTCTTAATGAATATAGGTGGTATACCATCAGGTCCAGCCCCTTTGCTAGTATCAACATTGTTTAGATTATTAAGGATAGTCCTCTCGTTAACTATTAGATTGCCAATAGAGTCTAGGTGTAGTAACGTTGTAGCAGGAGATATATTGTTTGCGTGGTTGGATTTGGGTGAAGAGAAGGTAGACTTGAAATGGTCAGCGAAAAGGTTACATATGTTGTCCCCGGTATTAGCAGTTTTGTCTTTTAATTGCATTGACGACGGCAGAGACGTAGAGCATTCTTTTTTACTTTTTATGAAGGACCAGAAGGTTTTAGGATTAGTGTTTATGGAGAATTCGATACCTAAAATATAAGACTTGTAACATTCAGACATTATAACGTCAGCTCTTTTGCTTAAGTTCTATACCATCGCGCGGATTGTTGTAGTATTTGAAACGCTTTCTAACTTTGTTTTTTTCTGCAAGTAGTTTTATTAGAGGTTTCGTAAACCAAATTGGATATTTTGAATTTTTTGGTTTGTTTTTAGGTATTGCTTCTTCGATTACTTGGCGTAGTGTAGAGTAAAAATTTTTTACCATATCATTTATACTGTTGCAATTTTTTTGTAAGACATTCAATCCAATTAATGTTTCCTAATTTAGCGTTGATATCGGAATAGTTGGCCTTTCTGAAGTTATGAGAGGCAAATGTCTTATGTTTTAATAATGGTGTAGAGAAGCACTCAATATCAATCATAAGAGGAGGATGGTGGACATCGATTTTGGCTATAGGATCATTACTTATATCACTAACAATGAGACCGTAGAAGTTACACAGGACTAAATCTAACAGTCTTGAATTTATGTTTTCAACGTGATTGAACTGACAAAAATTGTTAAGAGACATAAAGTCTGATAAAGCATTGCAAATATTGTTGTTAGTATTACTGGACGGCGAAAAACTATTGGCAGTTTGGGGTATAGAAGGAGCCCATTTAATGCAGCTCAGATTAAGATCCCCTAGAACTATGGTGTTGTTGTTAGAGCTGTTCATTACAGAACTTATGTTGTCAAAAAACGATTCGAGCGTAGCGGTCGAAACTGGCGGTGGAAGGTAAACGGCGCAGATGTTGATAATTTTCGCGCTGGAACTAGCACTAGATTTGAGAGAGACCCAAAGATCTTCATGAGAGCTTTCACAGTGGCTCAGCTGCTTTGATTCGATGTGTTTAGCAACTGCTACAAGCACGCCACCTCCTTCCTTGCCGTTCAGTCGCGTCGTTGATCTATCACGTCTATATAACTTGTAATTTTCGTTCAGTAACTCGCTGTCCAGAATAGTATCATTTAACCAGGTTTCTGTAAGTACTATTACGTCGTAGTTATGTTTAAGACTTGCCAGGTGGATATTAACTAGTTTTGTTCGCATTCCTCTACAATTTTGGTAGTAAATGGTGAATTTTGATTTTGTAATCAGGGGTCCTATGTTCGCACTCTGATCTAACATAAGAGTGTTTTAAGTATAGATGAATCTTTTATGTGTTTGGCTGGAGACTTATCGTCCTTGCGAATGTTGATCTTTCCGTCTCTTACCCACACATATTTGAAACCATTGTCGCGGGCGAACTTCCTAGTTTCAGCGTGGAGGGATTTGTAGTGAGGCGACAGATGCTCGGATACGTATACTGGAGAATTTGCGCCAGCGTAGCCCAGGTGCTTGGACCCTAGTTTATCGTCCGGGTTATTTTTGTTAAACTTAGCTGTTGCAGCAAGAACGGAGTCGCGGACGCGTGGGCCGGCTAATCTATAAATGATGGACCGGGGCCTGGGGTTGTCGGAGTCAAGCTTCCTTACTCTAGCAAATGACAGGATATCGCGATCATCGATCGGGTTGGAGATGATCGATGTCAGTTGTTTAAGGACCGCCATCAAATTTTCGCTCTTATTCTCGGGAACACCATTCACTTCAATGTTCGAGTCGCGTGCGTACAGTTCAGCTAAAGTCAGTCTAGATGTGAGGTCTTTTACCTCGTTCTTCAGAATTTCGCTCTCTTTATTAAGGTTCTGCACTAATGTGGTTGCGTTTTTAAGCTCGGTCTTAATGATGTCATAGTCAGCGCATAGGTACTCAACAGATGTTTTGAGCTCCTTCAACATGTTGAGTTCAGAGTGAATTTTCGCAAACTCAATAGCAAAGCACGCTTTTATGGACTCAGTTATAGACTCCTTCACAGTGGCTTGTATTTGTTTCTTAATTTCTAATATTATAGCAGGATCAATAGCAATACCAGAAATTGTGGAACTCTGTGAGTACTTCATGCGATCCTTTTGTTGCATGCTGTCCGAGTTATCCGGAATGTCACGGCACGAAATATTGGAACAAGGAGGACAGCGCCAGTTGCGCTTCAATTCAACTTGCTCCTCTCTGTACTGCGCCGAAGTTATATTCGCGCACAAGTAGTGATATGCGCAGTTGCAAGCGGCGCATTTAAGTAACTCTGCCATTTTGGCGTTTTTGTTGCAAGCTGTACACAACATTGTGACGTGCCGGATCCCGTGTGATGAAATTGGCTAATGCAGCGCAGTGCCGGATCGCGCTTAATATGTCCAGCAAGTCGGCTTTTATAGGTTATCTTGATACAGAAAAAGGTTATGAGTACCTCGGTTATAGGCCGTGTTCAGTGAAACCCATATTTGCACTTATACAGCGTAATATCTTGAACACAATTCTCGTCGATTTATCACTGTGCCACAACTAGGAGTGAATCCATAAATATTTAAGAAACCTTGGGTTGTTGTTGTTGTTTTTTTTTTTTTGTTGTATAAACGGTGTATTGCAATCTCTCGTGGGTAGGCGAAACATTAAATTAACCTTTTCACAATGTATAGTATAAATTTATACAAAAGTTCAGACACATTAAACTCTTGGTATGAAAATTATTGTAGTTTGATGCTACGTTATGTAATCATTTTAAAAAACCTATTTAGAGGCCAATTTTTTTTAAATTATCCTTAGCACTGAGTGCTTAGTGCGAGTTTTTTAACTACTCGATCGCGTTTACGTAAACTCATATTTCTATGGCATCGAGGAAGCGCCACCTAGCGACAAGTATGGAAATTAAAATTGCTGAGTGCGAGTTGTAATGGTTTACGTTGAGAAGTGAACACGTTTACCAGCCAAAACACGAATAAACGCGAGTGCGAGTTGTACAGTGACAGCGTTTTGCCAGTTCGAACGGTTAACTATACTCACTACTCAATGCTCGATTAACGCGGTAGTCAAGTTATTCGATTGGATCTGTCAAACTCGCACTAAGCACTCTGGTTAGTGCATTAAAAAAAAAGAATATAATGTAAACATTGCTCATGAAGATGAGTATTTACGTAAAGTTGAGTTGCAAAACAAGTTCTCTTACCTTGTTCAAACGAACCGTAATCAAACCATATTGTAAAAAAATATTTGGTATATTATATAACGAATGTATTCTAATTCCCATTAGTTTTGTAATATCGCGTTTGCAAATATACTACCATAGGTCGCAAAAGAAAAACGGAAGGGAAGGAAAAAAAGGAAATGAATAAAAAGTTTATTCTTTTCTTTCCTTTCCGTTTCTCTATTGGGATAGTAGTGAATATAAAAAAGCTTAAAAGTAGAACTGTTCAGTTAGTGGACTGTGGACAGTCGGCAACAGCTTCAACTTTACCATTTCGTTGCAAAGTCACCATATCGTATTTGAGTTGCTTGTATCTTGACGAAAGGTTGACGTGCTGTCAACTTTTATGTTAATCATACGTCATTTTAACGTAAATAGTGGTTTTCCACCCATGCTTACTTAGATGGCAGTGCGGGTTCGGGTTGATGATGCCGTCATAAAAGCAGGATTAGTTCAAAGGTCGCCGTGCTGTCCAACACAATAGGATACACTTGGCACTCGGCAACAGGAATTGTCAAGTTTATTTATGTACATTTTCCGTCTGTGAAATTGCATTTGGACAGTACCTCGGTAGAGAATTGAAACGATTTTATTTGCAGGCGGGCGAGTTGTGAGACCCGTTTCGTGAAACATTTCTACTCTCAGCAATTGCGGTAAACAGGACGCAAACCACAAACTTGCTTGTTTTCGACTGCTTGCATAAACCGGGTACCATTTAGCGCCATTAACCCTTTCTTTATGCACGCAAGGCGGGCGTCGTTAATTTTACAGTTTTATACGTTAACTCGGTTACAATGCATGTTTCGTGTGCATAGTAATTTCAGTTCAACCCGGTTCCTTCAACGTGAATAGGTAATAGTTAAGAGCGGGTGCCACCTCGGCTTATGCTCTTGGTCGCACATTCGTTTTCTTTTGATAAATGCGGCAAGGAAATAAAATTGAACTATTTGAAGGGAAGAAAACGTATATTTTTGGGCTAGCTAAGGCTTGATTTTATACAAAATATTACTTACTATAAGTAAATGCAAAAAAACTTCAGTATATGCATTGAATTTCAAATTCAATGAATGGTATATGCAAAATGTCCGTAATTTTTCATATACTAATTTTTTTTTGCATTTTGTGTTTACTTATAGTAACTAATATTTTGTAAAATAGAAAGTGTATTTCTTTTGTACAATAAGTCACTGCATAGGGGTCATCCATAAAGGAAGAATTTATGATTTTTTACTGCTCCCCGCCCTTGTCACAGTTGGTCACACTTGCGAGATGACCCCAATCCCGCTCCTTAACGTGTGACGTTGGTACTTTAATGGTATCTTTCTCTTTAATTTCTGGTGGAGGAAGGATCTTTCTAGCATTATGTTAGACTTCTTCATCTGTAAGAGCAGACATTTCGGAGTCAAGATATATTTTTTCAAGAACTTGAAATAAAAAATGCGTCGTGGTTGTACGGTATAGTATGACACGAGGATTGTACACCACGCGTGTTTTGCCTGCACACATCTATGCCAGCGCACCAGCGGGAATGGCACTCCACGCGTTCATAAATGCCTATAACGATATGAATACGAGTATATAATTGATTGAACAGATGTAAATGGGATTCTTTTGCGACACTTCAACATAGTATTACAAATCGTTCAGCTGCAAATAGCAGATGTCGCAATAAGCGACATACCATTAGAAGCCTACAATGCCTCGCGGTGTCGTTTACAATACAAAAGCGTGAATGTCACATATTATATACCTACCGTCTAATGCCGTTGGTAGATTAACACTAATGATAAGCTAATAAATATTACTATTGCTATCACTGTAATGACTGTATAGTCATTAAAGTCACTGCTTCTATTTTTACCATTGTCAAATAAAAACATGTCCGAAATATTTATAGTCGAGTTTTTCATACCTACGTGCACTATAATCAGATACGATAGGGGAGACTTTGCAACAAAAATGTAAAGGTTTATCTGCTATCAACTGTACTAATAGTAGAGTGATAGTAATATACAGAAAATAAAGTACGAATATCTAGAAAATAACGCTAGTATTTTTTTTTTATTACCTTGAAATGGTCTCTGTTATTCTGTTTCAAACTTCTCACATCGAATGTTTACCTCCGTTAACGCTCAATTCGTACCCGATTCAACTTAAATATTTACATCATCATCATCGTCGTCGTCATCATCATCATACGCTTTTACGTCCGATAGGATCGGTTTGTGTTCTCAAATAAATATGTGTGTATTTAAAAATCAGACAACACCATAGAGTGGATTATTTACGTGGTCGCACCTCTATTACAGCTTTGTCGAGTGGTCGATCATTTTTGATATTTTTTCTCGGGCCAGCTCTCTCGTATAATCGATATTTATCCCTTCGGCCACTTTCGAAAACAAAGTTTCGAAACCAGTTTCGAAACTTATTAATAATAATTAATTCCATACTGTAATTTAATAATTAATCATTTAATAATTAATACATGTACATAGGCGAGCTTATAAGAGATTTCTTCCAGCAATCTTCTAAGAGTCAAAGATGGGGAAAAACACGGAATCTTTAAAGGAAGTACACATAAATACGTGAACCTACCTCCTTTAAAGATTTCATTTTATATAATCAAATTCGTTACGAAATTAAGTTTTACGTAACCACGTAGGTTCCGTAAAACTACCCTTATCAAGTAAAAATCTGTATCTACTTCATGTACGCACATCATGGATATCAACACTTATATGTCCCCACTGTAGGGGTATTGTAAGACCGTGGCGGGCCTTACTGTCAGAAGTTATCAAGCCGCCCAAAAGGCCTCTTTCATGGCCTAGCGACTACCATTACGTGACAGCCGGCACCAACGGCTTAGCGTGCCTTACGAAGCACTGAAGCGCTCGGAAAAACTGCCACTAGCGGTAGTCACGGGACGGTCACCCAATCTGCACCTGACCGCGCCTGTTGTTGCTTAGATTAAGTGATTGATTCCAATCACTGGGTTCGGCTAGGCCACGAGCGATTTGCTAGGCCACGAGCGCGTCACGCACATCATCATCATAGGCTATTGCTTTCTCTGTGGACGATTTAAGCAGTGCCTAATAGCGTACCTATCCTTCGAATGACTAAGAAGTGCGATCCGGGAGCGACAGGCATCAGAGCAATTGAGATATCTATGGTTAAGCCCTGCAGCATATAGGATAGGAAACATGAAGGAAATGTCCGGAGTCGGGTCGGTATGGATTTAGTGAAAGAAAATCTCCTCACAAGAGCATGGATGCCACTCTCGGATATGAAGGGTGTAACAAAATATCCAGAGAGTTCAGTTAATTATAAGAACGCTTACATGGGACAGACGTAGAAAATTTCAGCTATTGCTTATTAAATTGTCAACAAATCCTTTTGTTATACAAAACGTAAATAAAAAATTACTCTCCTTCCATATCATAGTAAGTAAAGTACTTGACACAATAACCTGCATATTAGATATTCATGTTTTCGTAAAATGGGTCGTGAAAAAAATCTTTTTATCTTTACCTATCACAGTCATCGAAAAATTGATCGAATACTTAATTGTCCTCTCTGAACAGCGTAGAGGTGATTTGAGAGCAGCTAATCTGACAAACGATACTACAATACTGCATTAGAATCAGTTAAAACCATAAAGTTTGATTTACGAATTCTGCTATTTCTGGCTAGGTACATGGAATCACGGCAAGCGCAATTTATTGTCCATTCTGAACAATGTAGACACGTAGAGACTACGCGCAAACAGCGGACTACAATAATAATGCAATAGCAGATACTGCGAGGTTGGCAATCTGACATAGTCCAACGGAATAATAGCCAATCTCGTCCATATAATTTTAGATAATTATGGCATGAATTTTTGTTTTTCTCTATTAGTCAGGCCTTTATTATCGTGAACTTGAGACATCATACCAATTAGATGACAACGGCTAATTTTGTTCTGTCATCTTACTTATACAAAGTGGACATAAAGACCACTCTATATTCTGTCTATACACGCAACAAGTATATTTTCAACGGAATTGCCTATCCTTAACATAATTTCGGAATCACTTATTGAAGTTTTTGTCCGAAGAGTCCGCTCAGAATTCAGTTATTTCAGTTTTCCGGAATTAAATTAAGAATGGTAGTGCTAACGAAAGTTTCAGTTTCAGAAAATGTCTGTGTTCGAATATCCGTAGAAAATTACTTATTATGCAGATTAAATCAAAAGTCTAATACAGGCATTTTCTGATAGAAAACATTATATGAGAGGGGGAGGGTTCAAACAAATCATCTTGTGGGGACTACAATAGAGATTAATAGAATAAGTATAGGTATGCGGGCGATAGGACGGGACATAGCTATTTGATGAATACCTAGAGGAGCAACAGTGTGTGCCAGCCGTCGGCGCATCCAATATTTACAGTCGGCTCGTCTGGTACTCTACTACAGCTACTACGTCCGTGGGCGGCCGACCGGCGTGCCGTCTGCCGCACAACCCACCACTATGCACTAGTATTCAAGTTCACAGTCACGCACAAGCGGTTCTCCAGGTGGGTGGCTGAGCCGGGCCTGTCGTTGGTCGCGAGCGAGCGGCGACTGGCGGCGGAGGCTGGGCGCGACCACCGCGCTCGGCGCGCTAGAAGTAGCTGGCACTGGCGCGGCGGCGGAGCGCTGGCCGGCAGTGCTGCCAATGTAAAATTCTGGAACCCCGCTTGGTAGCCACAAACCCCGATTTCACCCGCCACTTTTCACCAATACTTCAAAATTTTCCCCTTTTGATGTAAATACAATGGTTTCGTTCTAAATCAGTGACCAACACAAAATAATTCAAATAAAACATATATGTAATTATAATCTGCATAATCCTGAAAGGGTCGATAAAGGACGCCCCGGACGGGAAGATGTATTAGTGAGGGGCAAAATAAAAGCACCCGAAACCGATGTGTGTGGATACTTATAGATGTTATGTTATGTTATTATGTTATTAAAACTTAGATTAGCTGGTAGATAATGCTAAGTGGCATTAAGCTCGCGAGTGTACAAAAATTTTATGTAATAAAGAATTCTAATAATTATAATAATAATAATAATAATGTTTGAAGTTAATTAATTACGTAAATATGGATTGTTACATTTCTTTCCTGTGCGAAATAGTCTAGATAGGAAAAAAAACAGTCAATATCGTAGACGACTTATACAAAATTACAAGTTTTAAAAAATCTCCGAAGTTCACCCCGTGCGAATCACCGTAACTCCATATTCCGGCAATTTTCCCCGCGGTTGGCAGCACTGGTGGCCGGGTGAGGGCCGCGGCGCGCGCCTTCCCCGCCGCCCGCACGCCGCCCCACGCTGACGTCACGAGAAAACCTCCGAAAATCCTCACCCGCCATCATATTGCATTGGATTCCTCTTCTGCTGAAAAATCATTTTTTACGCGACAACGCTCGCGGTAAACGGCTGCCGCTATACAATTGCTCGCGACTCAGCTCATGATTCTTGGGTGCATATGTTTTTGATAGATAAATCATTTATTTACAAAAAACAATATACTTATGTAGATATTTTAATAATATTATAATTGTATTTGATCTTTTGTATCTGCCGTTTTTGTAACTATTTTTCCGGTATACAATAAAGAATATTCTTATCTTATCTTATCTTATTTTACTATACCTACTTACACTATTATTATAAAAACGGTATACTTTTTCACGATGTGGGACGTGCTAAATACAATGAGTATATAGTACAATGAGTCGCGGTACTCATATTTCAATACTTTTAATTTTGAAAAGTAGCGTGATTAAGTTTACCTCACAAACAATCGCTATTAGACAAGTTAAATGTATACTTAATAAGTAATACTGTTGTCATAATCTACAAAAGCGGAAATAATAGCATATACGCATAGAGACAACTTTAAGCGTTACGTCAAATGACTGTAGAACATTAACATTACATTACATTTACATACAGGCACATACATTTCTGGCCCACACTAGGATACCCTGTGTCGTGGGAAACAGAACCAACGACATCACAAACATATAAATATCTAAAAAAACATCACATCACAAATCTGTAAAACCTGGGGTTTCTTTGTCTTCAGCCGGGGTCCGAACCCGGGACCTCTTGCATGACTGCGCCGCAGAGGCCGAGAAAGGACCTTCAAACAGACGTCAAATCATGGTTCAAGTATTCTATCTCTTTTTTTGGAACAAATGTCCCGTCTATGAACTAATAAATGTCAGAGGCCTCATGGGCGGCTTGATAACTTCTGACAGTAAGACCCGCCACTGTCTTACAACCATCCACCAACCCGGACTTGGCCCCCGTGGTGGAGTATGGCCTAACCTCCCTGCGATGCAGGAAGAGGCCCGTGCCCCAAGAGTGGGGACATACAAGGGTTGATATCGAACTAATAAAAAACCATTTAATGTTTTAAAGATAATCATAAGTGTGCATAGGTGTAATTTTTTAATCAAATAATATAAACCTCTTGCTCTCTCTCTTTATCTCTTCTCTCTCTCTCTGTTTCTAAGAAAAATCAGAGTAAACAGCCTGTGCTCTGCAGTGGAACCTGAGTATTACTTACCCTTGCAGTAATAAAGAATTGTAAAACTGGGAATCCAGTTAAATCCCGTGAGATCGTAAGTACAGCAATAACCAATTTTATCTCGTATAGCTGCAGCGATAGGTCTCATAAAACGGAAATGCTCGTCTCAATATAAAGCAATACATTGTACAATTTTTATAGTATGTTATTTTTATGACTTCCTCTTTATTTATCTACTATACATATACAGCTATTGCGGCTATCTGTTTCACCGACCTTCGGAAAATCCGATCCGAATTTATAAGTAGGTAAAAGCCAAAATTACTTTACTTTACTTTACTCCCGGTTTTTGATTTTAAGATAAGATTATATTCTTTTTTTTTAATGCACTAACCCGTCCTAAGGACAAAGCGACTGGCGGCGGAGGCTGGGCGCGACCACCACGCTCGGCGCGCTAGAAGTAGCTGGCACTGGCGCGGCGGCGGAGCGCTGGCCGGCAGTGCTGCCAATGTAAAATTCTGGAACCCCGCTTGGTAGCCACAAACCCCGATTTCACCCGCCACTTTTCACCAATACTTCAAAATTTTCCCCTTTTGATGTAAATACAATGGTTTCGTTCTAAATCAGTGACCAACACAAAATAATTCAAATAAAACATATATGTAATTATAATCTGCATAATCCTGAAAGGGTCGATAAAGGACGCCCCGGACGGGCAGATGAATTAGTGAGGGGCAAAATAAAAGCACCCGAAACCGACGTGTGTGGATATAGATTTTCGGGATCGTGACAAGTCACACACTCAAGTATCTGCACTCCTCCGGGATACAGGCGTTAGAACATGTTACGCCATGTAAGTTTTGTTAGGCTTAGCTTGATAACTTCAGCCTGTGCTCTGCAGTGGAACCTCAGTACTACTTACCCTTGCAGTAATAAAGATTTGTAAAACTGGGAATCCTGTTAAATCCCGTGAGGTCGTAAGTACAGCAATAACCAATTTTATCTCGTATAGCTGCAGCGATAGGTCTCATAAAACGGAAATGCTCGTCTCAATATAAAGCAATACATTGTACCATTTTTATAGTACGTTATTTTTATGACTTCCTCTTTATTTATCTACTATACATATACAGCTATTGCGGCTATCTGTTTCACCGACCTTCGGAAAATCCGATCCGAATTTATAAGTAGGTAAATGCCAAAATTACCTTACTTTACTTTACTCCCGGTTTTTGATTTTAAGATAAGATTATATTCTTTTTTTTTTAATGCACTAACCCGTCCT
This sequence comes from Yponomeuta sedellus, assembly GCA_934045075.1. NCBI lineage: Eukaryota > Metazoa > Arthropoda > Insecta > Lepidoptera > Yponomeutidae > Yponomeuta > Yponomeuta sedellus. The sequence goes on along the minus strand of OW203729.1, from coordinate 14,910,669 downwards.
AAGGACAATTTAAAAAAATCTATTTAGAGGCTAATAATTCCACCCATGGGATTCGAACCCGCGACCTCTGGCTATCCGATAAGAGTTAGTTACTCTTAAGCACCTCTTAAGCTTTCTTTTGGGAAGCTATTAAAGAGTCATATGAAGCTATCTACCCACCACTTCAAAAAACAAATTCACACTGATTAACTAAAACCAATTATTATAAAATTAATATTTATAAAAGACTATAACATCGAGAAAAATATCTCTAAAAATATTTATCTCGCTGTTATGAAAGAAATATGCATTAGGTAAGTAAAGATTCACTGGATGTAAAAAAATATAAAGTTACTCGAAAGTTGCCTTTCCGTATTTTCTTTTATCATACCGATATGTCTAAAATTCTCTGAAGGAATTTGGTCCTCTCACGGTTTAAATTAATAAAACGACTCTAAAGAATGCATACAGGTGTCGTCGGTAGGCTAAACAATTGTATGACGTTCACTTAAGACGCCTAGGTTGTATTATAATAGGTTGTAAAATAAAATAGTAGTACTGTAGTAGTTGTAATACTGTAGGTTGAAAAATAGGTGTCGCAGTTGTTAACATTTCTCATGTTCACTTTTAGATAAAAACGTATTAAAAAACAAGTAATGATTTTTATTCCATTGTTGGCGCTAGTAAGCACCGCGTAGCGCCTTAGCGAAAAACCATGTGTTTTACTAATCTATTGATCTATTATTAAATATATTCTTTATTGCAAACAGTAAAAACGAAATAACATTACATAAAATTTGTTTCAAAGGCGAACTTATCTCTAACAGAGATCTCTTCCAGCCAACCTTAGCATTGGGTGTTTAAATTAAGATAGTGGGAGGAAGGGAGAAATATTTATAACTATATAAATAAGTAATAATACGATAATACACTTACATATAAATATATACTTATACATACGTAAACCTATTAACTATGTGATGTTAGAAAGGTAGTGCTCTATTATTATGTATTAAAAGTACGAAAAGTAAGAAAATATTAATCAGTAATTATTGCCGACCGGCCAATCAACCTTTTTTAAGTATTTTACTTTTTGATAGCATTTTATATTATTATGTCTACTTTTTAAAAATGGGACAATGTCATTGTACCTATAACAAGCAAAAGACAGATTGAAAAAGATTCCTACAAGTTATTCAAGTTTTATAAATTTCTACGTAGGTACATTCGTTTCATGGTGTCACAACCAGCAGCCCCAGCGTTTTATATTATTATGTCTACTTTTTAAAAATGGGACAATGTTATTGTAAAACAAGCAAAAGACAGATTAAAAATATTCCTGCAAGTTATTCGCGTTTTATCAATTTTTACGTACATACTTTTCAGTAATCACTATTATAATATTAAACATTTATAATATTAATATTTATGATATATATATGTTTTTACTTAGAAATGTTCAGATCTCTCTTTCACGTGGAAATATGAAAAGCTGGTTTTGAATAATTTAATAGTTAAGCTAATAATTAATCACGATTAGAACCGCTTCATGTATAAATTAGGCAGAGTTGCTCTAACACTATCGGACAGCACTACTTATCTATCTACCCAGGCATAAGCGCTACCTAAATAAGTCCAAAAACATATGTTACTCATACCATGACATTCTAAAAGCCATCCGCAGATGAATTGTATGACTGGCAACCCTGTCAATCAGCTTTTATTCGTTTATCCCTCCTGGAATTGTATTACTATTACTCTTTCCTATTATATAATGCAATAGGTATTTAATTACTAATCCAGTGAGTTTTATCGATTTCTTAAAGTAACTGTGTATACTATACAAGTTTAAAAAAATCGTTAAAAAACTGTTCTTCCCGACCTACTTAAGGAGGTTTAATTAAATTTACATCGCGTGTAAGAAAACCAGCGACGTGATACGAATTAGGCCCATTTATTTAGGCACTCCGGGAAAAAATTGGCTCATTCATTCCGCCAGACAACCGCTCGTGTAAAGCAACAGCTGCCTTTCTAGATAGCCGAGTGATATCAAGATAACGAGGGAGCCGCGCAAGCCGATTTCGGTTTTGATATGAATTTTCTCCTTTTGACCCGGACGACATACATTAGAGAGATATATTAAATTGATCCTCATCATAGGCTATTGCGTCCATTATGGACGATTTGGAATCAACCCTTTGGATGTCCCCCCGGCTGGGGCACGGGTCTCTTCCTGCATTGCAGCAAGGTTAGGCTATAATCCACCCCGGGAGGCAAATCCGGGTTGGTGGAGGATTGTAAGACAGTGGCAGGCCTTACTGTCAGAAGTTATCAAGCCCACCGTAAGGCCTCTGACATCATGGCTTACCGACTGTCATTACATAACAGCCGGCACCAACGGCTTAACGTGCCTTGCGATGCACGGAATCGGTCGGAAAAATGGCTTGTAATCACGGGATGGTCACCCACCGCACCTGACCGCGCCTGTTGTTGCTTAACCTTAGTAGTTGATTCCAATCACTAAGTTTCAATAAGCCGACGCTTTGCCAGTGCCTAAGAAATTTGCGCTAAAAAACGATTCTCGAGGGACTAAAAACGTCCTAAATGAGTGCGGCAGGCCCCACTGCATATAAGAAAAGAAAGTGTCCGAAGTCGGGTCGGTACGGATTTGGTGCCTCCTGACTCTTTTGTCCGCCAGTGCCGAGAACCATTATTCGTTCGTTTCGGTCATAGTTTGGTACTTCAGATACAGATTCTCTTAAGATGTTTTCCTTTACTGTTACCGAGTAAAGTAGAGGGATCTCATGGAGGTATCAAACGGCGCGCTCGCAGTGGCGCGGTTTTGGGAGCGAGATGTCTGAGAGGAGGGCGGCGCTTTCGACACGAAAGAAGAAGAAGACCGAGTAGCGTATAGCCACTACAACATCACAGATTCATGTAACTTAGAGAAATAAGTTATTGGTACATAGGTACCAGGATTCGAACGAGGTCGTTCGACCTCCGGAATGTGAGGCCAGTGTCCTACCGCTGCGCTACCACCGCTATCCAACCCCTATCCAAAAATAGGGGTTCTTATATGAACTATGTTGGTTATGGAAAGTTGGAATCGGAATGGAAAGTTAAAATTGGAATGAAATTTCAATTGATATTGAAATTTAATAAAAACTTATGTTAGGTTTGTTTTTCACGTTATCGTGATTGCGCACATGCGTAACCTTCAATCGCATTTCGGATGGAATTTGGCACACATTATAGACCTAGTACTCGATCAAAACATAATATCAGCAATTTATTCGAATTCCGCGAGAACGAAATAGCGGGCGAAGCTTTAGGTAATGATACTACTCGTACATAACCCTTTTAGTATAAGGCCGTATGTACTTTTAGGTTAAGAAATATCTGAGTCTTTTAGAAATATCTTTTCTTTCTAGGGGTCCGTAGCAAACAAGGAACACATATATATTCACCATGTCGTCTGTCTGTCACTATTACTGTCCGCGAATTAAAACGGACGGCAAGTGCTAGAAAGCTGAAATTTGGCATAGATATACATTATAATCATGCCGCCAAGACGGTAGGATTAAATAAAATAATGGTACTTTCTCTACAGCTAAATTAATAGGAATTATTTTTTTCTCATCTTCATATACACCATAGTGGATGGGGGTGTCCAGCAGTGGACTAGTATAGCCTGACGACGACGACGATGACACCATAGTATCGCTCATTTAAAAATATCCTCACTGTAGAAATCCCATTTATCGATTTAGGGCACTTTGCGAATGTGCAAAAATGTACGCATAATAGCGCCAATTTAACGAAGGGTATCGCCCCCTTCTGCTAAAACTAAACGGTCAACTGTAGGAACGTGAAACAATGATGTTAAAAGAAAAACTACCGTAACTACTCAAAAACTGAAGATCATACGCACCCTCGGAACGAAAGAGGCCTAAGTAAAAGAATAGTGAAATTGAGTTACAATCATAGAGAGACATAAAAAGGTATGCTCTATCCGATGAATAGTAAAACAAAGGTACTTATTGTAAAAAAAGAGCATAGCGAATCTTCCGTCCACGGCATACCTTTTTATGTCTCTCTATGATTGTAACTCAATTTCACTATTGTTTTGCTTAGGCCTCTTTCGTTCTGAGGGTGAATTAAATAAAGGACCTTTGCGCAGAGACCATTTTTGGAAAGTAAGTCTATGAAATAATGACTTAAGAAATGCGCTTCTTATTAAAATCTAAAATATTATAAATTCGAAAGTTTGTAAATATGTTTGGATGTTTTTACTCAATCACGCAATTACGGCTGAACATATTTGCTTAAAATTTGGCATACCGATCTAATAACCAAAGATCTGCATTGAGAAATAGGATACTAAATATCACGGATAAGCGTTCCCGTGGGATAATTTCTAACGCGAGCAAAGTCGCGGGTTAAAGCTAGTAAATGAATAGAGAACACGTTATTGTACACAAAAATGGAAAACAAACATTGTACCCCTATTGTTTTTTTGATACTCACAGAATTCCAAGCGAGAGAAGCACTGCTACTCGTAATGTATACAGTGTTCTCAAGCTATCTATTAGCGTGCGATCAACATGGAATCGGGGTGGAACCCTGTTGAAGTAAATTCGATAACTACAGAAGGAAACAATGTACAACCATATAAAATTTGCAGCCAAATAAATTCAGCAAATTATTTACAGTACTTACACCGTGAACGCTACCTCCTTCTGTACTCATCCAGTCACACACACATACACATAAAATCGCGCCTATCATGGTCGCTATAGCACGAGAGGCAAGGCAGAGAACATGTTTTGCCACGGTTGTGTATAATTTACATGAAAATAACGAAAATTTATTGATTGACAAAGAAATTAGTGTAAGTAAAACTTGTTGTATCTGCACTCCAATCTAAGTCTGAATCACAGAGCCCCATTTATTTTAGTAATGTAGACCACACATTAGTAAAATAAACATTAGGGCTTTGTGATGTTTGGTACCAAAATACATTCAATAATCTACGGCCAATATCCATGTGCGTGGGACACAAATTATTACCCGTAATTAGTAGACCGCAAATACTGGCTACATAAACTTAGTGCGATCACAGACAAGAAAATAATTTCAGTCCAGTAACAAGTCTGTAGCCTAAATGAACACATCGCTCATTTGGCAGAATAATGATGCAAATGTACTTTTTTGCCAATTTGAGTTAAGTATGCCAAAACACCCGAAATAACTGTTTACACTTGGGGAAAAAATGACAGTAATGTAGTTTTGTTTTTTATCGCGTGACAGCGCCACTGTCGTTGTGGCATTTTGACAAAGTTCTAACACTTCTGAATGAAACAACGGTCTCCCCTGTAAAATTGGAAAAAAAAAATATTTTAAAAAATAAAAGAACCCGACTGCACTGATAAATCAACTGAAAGGTCGCTGGTACCAAGCATACACAGCCAGTCACTGACTGACTGAGTAGAACATCCTTGCTGTGTAAGCTAAGTAGGGTCAAGAGATAATATCACAGTTAATATCCGTGATTAACTGATGATTGGCGAGTCTGACTTTCAAGAAACCAACAACTATTTTGAACTTACGTTCCATATACGTAACACACTAAAAAAATTAGGACATACAAATATTACAATAATTGTCTCCCGACATTCAGATGCACAGATTTTAGCGAGATGTTCAACTGGAGGATAGAATCTTTTAACAGTCTAATATGCTTAGACATATCGACACATCAGTATGCCTACGTTGTGGACTCAAATCTGCATCTTACATATGACTACGAAATGTTTTCAAGACATTGTAGACTTTTAGTCCGGATTTACTTACGGGTGTTGTTATATCGGAGAAGTCCGACCAGGTTTCGCTCCGATTCGCAGAGCTTAATCATGGTGAGCAGAGACGGAGCTCGCGTCGTCGGTTGTTTAGTTCAAAAATTGTTTTCAAGACGTACCGGGCTAATCAATAATATTGGAATCATTACAGTATTCCATGACCTGAAAATTATTATTAATGATATAGAAATGGAGAATAAAACTTAAAATCAGACCTCAAAAGGAGAGTCTCAGAACTATGCTAAACAGCTTTTTCTTTACCAATAGTATACACAAACTTCATCAAAACATTTCGGGCCTCATAAGCAAATCCGATATGCTAACAGTACATCTTGAAGAATTACACACAAGCAGAAAACCCATTGATGTCATTTGTATCACAGAACATAATATTCAATCGGGACAAGAAAACCTCGTGTCTTTACCAAATTTTCAGCTAGCATCTTATTATTCTAGGAAAAATGAAAATAGAGGAGGCTCATACATATTGGTTAGAGCGGGACTTCGGTTTAAAAATATACACTTCGGTTTAAAAATATACCTGAAATCTGTAAACTTTCTATACCGAATATTATCGAGTGTTGTGCAATTGAACTTACTGACTATGACGTTTTGATAGCTTGCGTAATAGAATTAATAAATCCAATCAATCGGCTATGTACCTTGATTTGTTTTATGAGAAAATGACAACTATGCTACAAAAATTGTGTATTATATATATCTAATAAACGTACTGTTTTATGTGGAGATTTTAACATCGACACTCTAAAAAACAATCCTGTGACAAATGAGTTTAAAAACTTCCTTTTAGGATACAATCTGACACTGGCGTTATCTCTACCAACAAGGCCAGTAAGCGGCACATGTCTAGATAACTTTGCGCTGAATATAAAGCGGGGTTGGAATTGAGAGGTGCTTGATTATGGTCTTTCAGATCACACTGCGCAGCTATTACAGTATCCTGTGAAAAAGACTTGCAATATTGATTTGTGGAAAACAAAAAGAAGAGACTACAGCAGAGAAAACCTCGTGCGGTTTAGAGAGCACATCAAATGTCTGTCATTTGCTGAAACTTAAAAGGATGACCCAAATAAAGCCTATGACAGCTTCAGGGACACTTTTCAGCTTCTTTACAATTTGTGTTTTCCCTATATCAATATAAAAATAAAAATTAAAAAAAAAAACAAAAATGGTTGTCTCGAGGTGTAAAAATATGCAGTAAACGCCAAAGACAACTTTTATGGCAATGGCGAGTCAATCCAACACAAGATCGTAGAATCATATTTAATAAATACTCTAAAAAACTAAAACGTATCATAAAACTTACTCAAAGGGCACAAAACAATTACCAAATTGAACACTCAACGAATAAATCAAAAACTGCCTGGAATATAATGAACAAATGCAAATCCTCATTTCCGGATGAGCCGATCTCAAAAATTAAAATAGCTTATGGGGAAATAACTGACCCCAAAAAAATCGCAGAAGCTTTTTATCGACGAAATCAAACCTACTTTGACATCATTACAAATATCCAAACGAACAAAAATTAATGTACAAACTCAATCAATGTTTTTAAACCCTGCTACACCAGAAAATATTAGAAGAATAATAATGAACCTAAAAAATAAAGATAGTGTAGGGTTTGATGGAATACCTACACACCAAAGTACTCAAATATGTCAGTGACCTAATAGCAGCACCCCTCAGCTACGTAATGAACACCTGCATTACAGCAGGGATATACCCAAAAAACTTAAAGCCAGTTATCATTAAGCCACTCTTTAAAAAAGAAAACAGAGAACTTATGAAATTTTATAGACCTGTCGATCTAGTATCTGTTGTCTCAAAAATCTTTGAAAAGTATATATATAATGCACTCGTATCCTACCTAGAAAAATTCTCTTTACTGTCCTAAGAACAAAAAGGTTTTCGTAAAGGCAAAACAATACATATGGCAGTTTATGAATTTTCAAAATATGTGACAACGAGTATGAATAAAAGAAAACCTATTTTTGCTCTGTATATGGATATGACTGAGGCATTTGACTACGTGAACCATAAGACACTGATTCAAAAGCTTGAAACCTATGGTATCAGAGGAAATATTCTAAATCTTATCGAATCATACCTAAGCGATAGGACCCAGTCTACCAAAATATCTAGAATTAACATTAAATCTAAGAGTGAATTAAAGTTCTTGTCAAACTCAAGACAAGTACAATGTGGCGTGCCTCAAGAAGTATTTTGGGACCCCTCCTCTTTATAATTTACATTAATGACCTCCCCAAATATGTATCTAGTCCCATGACTTTGTTTGCTGACGACAGTACAGTAATTATTGAATGCAATGAACTTGACGATAATGAAAACAAAATAAATGACATACTAAAAGACATAATTAGTTGGATGACTAACAATAATTTAATGGTTAATTTGGAAAAAAAAAATCTAATGAATTTTTATCAGCGTACATCTAAACTTGACAAATTGAATATTGAATATAATGGGACATCTATCAAACAAGTTGAGACCACTAGATTCTTAGGGTTAACCATAGATAGTAAGTTATGTTGGAAGCAACAAATAAAAACAATGAGTGAGAAGCTGAGCACATTTGCATTCTTGTTATTAAAATTGTCAAAATTTCTTAGCACAAAAAACTGCCTTACAGCCTACCATGGGTTTGTCGCTTCCACACTGAGATACGGAATAATTTTTTGGGGTAATTCAACAGATAGAGACATTATTTTTAAAGCACAAAAACGTTCTTTTAGAGCTATTTTGGTCTTAAAAGAATAGATAGTTGCAGACCATATTTCATACAAAATAAATTATTGACAATGCCTTCACTATATATCTTTGAGATGGCTGTCTTTGTCAGATTGAATCCGCAATATTTTGCCTTCACAGTTCGTTCCAATGACATACGCTCGCATCACAGACACAGGCTTTGCTTACAAAGATCCAGCACGGCTCTGATGAGCAAAAGCGTTTTTTGTATGGCTCCGTTGATATATAATAAAATTCCCGACAACTTAAGGCAATTTAAAAATAAATTGTTTATATTATTAATTAATAAATGCTATAACAATATTAACGATTTCTTGTGTGACAAAAATATTTAATTAGTTGTAGAATCTTGTTATAAATTATTGTGTATGTTAGATGACATTTGAATTGATTACTGACTCTTGTGATAAGTACTTATTATTGTCATTACTATTATTATTGCATGTTTGCATGAACATTCATACGCTCTAAAGGGCAGAACACGGAATGAACTAATGTAAGCCTTAAGACCTTTTATTATTACCTATGTTCATGAATAAATGATTCTTATTCTTTCACGCACCAGCAGGTAATAGTGACGTTACAATCAAGCTAACACCAAGTGTTTGTATACATTGGTCATTAATGGCACTGTATATGAATTCTGTACGGACTGTAGGTTAACACACTTTTAAATAATAAAAGAAGTTCATTATTATCATTCAGCGTTTTATTTATTACTCGTACATAATTAACAGTTACAAGTTAAAATAATCAAGACGTCACGAGAGTGGTGTGAAACGGAATAGTGTTTCCGTGTGACACGACTGATGGTGTTAACTCAGAGCGGTGTCAAATGAAACGAACGGACTACAGTAGGATATAAAAACCTTTGCCGAAACGAAGCCGTTTCGGACGAGACCGTCACCAAGCACATTATTTCAGCTTCATGATAAATTTCAGCAGGACAGGACAAAACATTCTAAAGGGTCGCTGTCACGAGGCTTATTAAAAACTTCCGCTGTAAAGAGTAAGTTAACAACGACAAACAATAGCAGGGATCCAACAAAGCGAGCCCGAGATGGCGGATGGGCCGCTGCTGCGCGCAGTAAACCATCTTCGTAAGACATTTAATCCACTTAATAGTTTCGATGCAACCATTTAGAGAAGCTCTCCGGACTATGTGAATGAAAAACTTGTATCAGACTCAGACTGATGAGAAAATAAGTTCATAGGTTGAGAATGTAGACCGATTGGGAATGAAGGGAATGGAGACAATTTGAGAAAACGGACCATTTGTGAAAGTTGACCGATTGGGAAAGTAGAACGATTGGAGTGACGTTGTTTTTATACCAAAGTAAAGGAATAGAAACATTACGTTTTTTGTCGCGTTTTTACAGGTCTCAAGAAATGCGAAATATCAATTACACTAATAATAAAAAGCTTTTAAAATTTAGTTTTTTTATTGAATTCTAAAAGTTTTGTAATAAGGGCGAAGACGTATGAAAACATTATTTTACGAGGTAGCTCAAATGTCAATAAACGCTTCATTATTTCCAGTTATGACATTATACCCTTAGTTAGAGCCCGATTTGTTTGTGTAGATTCACTTTGGTTAGGAAGAAAAAGTTAATGTACTTAAAACACGTAGAGAAAAAAATTGAACACGGTTATTTTATTATTAACATAGCCTCTTGAATGAGATTTAAATATATTTTTGTGGAAGTTCTCCATTGTCGCAAGAATCAAAGCGCAGCGTCGATAAGAAAATTGGATTTTCTTTATGATTAGAGTGCACGCTTGTAAAGGTTAATGTGCTGTAGATTGCTTCACCAGCGTCCGTGACTTCGTTCACGTAGGATTCGTTTACAGAGTGTTACAAAGTCCCCAAAAAATATCAGACAGATATCCATAAAACAACAATTCGTCTTTTATTAACTTCCGGGAAATCCATGTAATAGTAGCAGTCTTCCTGTTTAAAGAATTTTTACCAGACAGATAATAAATCCGATTGTAGTAAGTTTGGTGATCATTTGAAAACTTTAGCCGTATTTGTCTATTATTACATGTCTCGCGGTTTTTGAGATATGACAGATGGTAATATGTGGTTGGTTGTATATAGAGCTGCCACGTCATATAAATTTAAATAATGATAGTCAAGTAGTTACTACTACATACTGCATCATGTTGGAAGACTAGACCTCTGTGAAACTATAACTACACCCCTCACTGGTCCGCAGCATTGTCTAAGAATAACACAAATCATTTTTGGATTCATGAGATACACCCAGCAATTAACCTGCTCGAATGATCACCTTGCTTAGCGCTCAGTCGGCACTAATTAGGCATAAGGGAGATTATTGGATTAGGTTAAAATTTCAATGACGAGGCTGCTTTATAGCGTAACTTCTCGGTGAGGTAAGTATCTTCTATGTGTTTCAAATATCTACTTTTGTCTAAAATTTGGGTTTTTTGAAAACCGTGGTAACATAATTAGTAGTTATAACTACTAAGGCTATTACGATAACGATATCAACCCTTGTATGTGCCCACTGCTCCGGGGCACGGGTCTCTTCCTGCATCGCAGGAAGGTTAGGCCATACTCCACCACGGGGGCCAAGTCCGGGTTCGCCCATAGGGCCTCTGACATGGCTTAACGTTTGCGATTACATGACAGCCGGCACCAACGGCTTAACGTGCCTTGCCAAGCACAGAAACGTTCGGAAAAATACTACTAGCGGTAGTCACCTGACCACGCCTGTTGTTGATTTACTCAAGTGATTGATTCCAATCACTCGGTTCGACTAGGCCACGAGGATTATTCAAGGATATTTATTTATGTAAAAAAATATTGAGTTGAGAAATTAAGTTTCACAAGCAGGATTGCTTCGCCGTCTATCAGGACGATGACCCGTGTCCAAAAGTACACCACTCCAGCTTAAAATAGTGTTGCTTCCGAGTTAAACTCTTCTTTTATCACATATGTACATAATAATTATTTAAAACAAAGCCGGAGGAATTCATCTCGAGCGGGGTTTGTTTTCTTTATATTTTTCTCCCGCGCGTGTCATCAGCATACAGCCAGCTACTAGTTCATATCGAGCGGGGTTTGTTTTCTTTATATTTTTCTCCCGCGCGTGTCATCAGCATACCAGCCAGCTACTAGTTCATACAATGTTCGTGATTGATCTCTTTGGTGATTGGAACTTTTACTACAAATATCCACATTCTCAATTCAAATAACTTTTCCTTTTTTTTAGGGAGCTATTTGTCTCTCTGTTGGCGAGGACTATATGTTTTTTTAAATGATAATGTGATAAAAAGGTAGGTAATGCTAACCTATGTTTTCTCTTTTGTAGATGACATTTTCGTCGCAATCTCTCGTAACCTTTGCCACATGTTTGTTTACAAGTGTTTTATAGCAGAAAGTACGATCAGTAATCTAACGATCAACCAGGTTTTTTTTAGGACGCATTTAAAGCAAAGCACGTTTGCATTTATTTATTTTTATTTATTTATTGTATTTTAGGAAAACCATCGACTAATACAACAAAATGGAGGGTACATTTGTACAATATAGCAATAAAAAGTCATTTAAAGGTTTTCACTTATAGCTACATAGAAAATAACAGGTTCGTGTGTTTACAACATCAAAACAAATAATTATATTAACCTACACTGCCGAATCTTAACATCAACTAAATATATAATAATCAAATCAAAACAACCAAGCCCATCATACAGTAGACAACTCGCTACCAAAGAAGTTCGCAGCAAACCTACGCCTAACTGAAGAAACGCTGTCGAGAATGACATCGACATCAGTGTCCGGGTTATCGCTTAGACCGTTAAATGTTGTGCAAGCCCGTAATAGGAAAGAATTAATTCTATAATTTTTTGAAGAAATAGGTGTATAAAATGTTTGTTTATGCCTAAGGGATCTAGCAGGAATGTGAAAGTTTAACCTGGAGAGCAAATCAGGACAATCAATAATTCCAGTGATAATTTTTATTAGCGTTGTGATGTCGGCTATTCGACGTCGTTGAACGAGTGGAAGAAGATGCATTGAGCGACAGGATGGCAGGTAATCCATTTCGATTCTTATACGGCGATTAATAAATTTGATAAATTTTTTTGCAGCCTCTCTATTCGATCAACATATACATCGTATTGGGGGTTCCATACTTGTGAACCATATTCAAGAATACTTCTTACGTACGAGCAGTATAATAACTTTAAGGTTTTAACTTTCTTGAAGTCACGTGAAGTGCGCATTACAAAACCTAATGCTCTGAAGGCTTTTTTGCATATATTGTCAATGTGGCGATCAAAAATAAGCTTCGAATCATGTATGATACCCAAGTCACGTACTTCATCTACCCGATTGAGATTATGCCCTTTTAGTGAGTAACAATGTGATACAACTTTATTCTTCCTTGTAAACGTTATAGAGTGACACTTTAAGGGGTTGAGGTCCAATTTGTTTACATTACAGAAAGCGTCAAGCCTGTTTAGGTCCTCCTGGAGATCAGTTGCATCAGCGGTGGCTGCAATGGATTTGAAAACTTTCATATCGTCCGCAAAAATCAGAATATCGGAGTTTAAGAAGCATTTATCAATGTCGTTAATTAGAATAGCGAATAATAAGGGGCCGAGCAAGGAGCTCTGAGGAACGCCGCTGGGCACTTTAGTCCAGCTTGACTAACTTGAAAACCCTTCTTTTTTATCTACCTAACTTTATAAACCATGCTAAAAAGCATGAAATGGTAACCGAGAAAATTTTGTCGTCAACTTTTAATACATTTTCCTTCCATATTCGTACGCCGTCGGGTAAAACCGTGTAAAGCCATAAAATAATCCATGACAAAATCTCTAAATTCTTTTATCTTTTTGTTCGATAGAATATGGAGTTAGTCCGCCACAGTGCCTAAGTACCCAATATGATGTAGCCTTTGTAGGTGCCGAGGTATCTATCAGATCCATTACGAGCCATATTTCTAGATAATGCACTAGTGTCGATACCGCAGAATCGATAACAAGCTTACGAACGCGGCCCGCATCCCGTCAGTCGCCGCAGCGACTTTATTATCGCACGATAGCCTAACCAAGCCTGGTTAGTACAATGACGCTAGTCGCGCGTTTTAAATGTCAAAAGTCGCGACTTTCCAGTACATTAATGGTCAAATTCTTATATTATATGTTATATATGTATTATTATATGTCACTGTCTTACATTCCTTCTCAGTCTCCACCATCCCGGACTTGACCCCGTGGTGGAGTATGGCCTAACCTTCCAGCGATGAAGGTAGAGACCCGTGCCCCAGCAGTGGGGACATACATGGGTTGATATCTATCGATATCATCACAAAAACCAATTGCTCGCGACAAAATGGACTAGGCACACCGGCATATGCAACGGTCGAGAAAGATACGGATAAAATAAGAAGTGTTATTTATAAAATTACTCACGATTATTTATGTTTTAAAATAGTAACTCCAATAACATTAAAACATTTTTGTGTAAATTCTCCATACAGAGCGTCAAGTGATTAATGAACAGTCAATGGGACGATAAAAACGTTATCGTGTTAAAGAGGCAGCTGTCGAGTTATATAGCAAAACTCTGGGCCCTATTTCATAGAATTACAGTTTCTGTTTTATAAACTCGCAAATAAACAGACACGGCTACGCATCAAACTGTCATAATGAATCTGTTGTTTTATAAAACGCGGCTCAGCTAGCACTCATTACTATGAGACCCCCGAAGTCATCCACACAAAAAAGTCCGCACACAACTGGGCATCTTCTTTCAATCCTGTCAATCCTGAGGTTGTTTGGAAGATAAGACCGCCGATTGTGTATTATCTAAGAAGTATTATCTCGTAAATCAGTAAATCATCATCATTAGCCATTTGACGCCCACTGCAGAACATTACTGGTGACAGGGATCTCTGTAAATCATTGGTGAGCTCTAAAGAGTTATCTATCTATCCATCTAATATACGCTGCATGCGACCTGTACGACATCGTGTTGTCAAGATAGTGAAAATCCGAACACTGGAATCTCCAAATGGCGGCCGAGACATCCTCCCCTTACATCAAGGTGGGTGGGCCCGCTCGCTTCAAATTAATATTTAGCTTTATTAAAGTAACTTAGGTCTGTTACACCTAGAACTTCTTCTATCAGTCAGTTTCTCCAATGTATCCTCTTTATTAAGTTAGCGTCAGCCGTATCTAGCGGTGGTAAAAATTTCCCGCGTTAATTAAATTTTGGTAGGGAGCCGCCTCGAGATTGCGACATTTTACCTTTATACGAATAATAATGCCATAAGTATCCGTTGGGTTTCGTAGGGTATAATTATGTAACATAAAAATACGGTAAGGAAATTGACCCTGAAATACAAAGAATTTATTTTTAAATGTGAACTAGGCACCATACGTCTTTGAGACTATTGGGCTTAACACTAGATAGCAACACACAGTAACTAGTATTGTACAACATACATTTGGTGCAAAATAGTAGATTGTATGACTAGGGAATAAAACGATCCATATTAGGTGAGACGTACATATAGCTACCCGAACCGGAACGTCGAGGGTCGATAGGCACGTCGAGGTTAAAATGGGTTTTATTACCGAGTCATACACTATACTTTTCAGTTTGAATAAAAAAACAACAGGTAGGAACTTATTTTATATTTTATGGAATATTGAAAGTAAAATTGGTACATTTTTTTATATGTATAGCTATATGTATTTAAAAAATGCGTTTGGTTTCTGGTATGATAACACCGGCTGAATAATATTTGTAATGATTGTAAAGTAGGAACTATAAAACACCTTATGTCTTGAGAAATTAATTACGTTTTCTGATTGGTAGATATTAATATATCTGTACTATAATTGGTTGTTACCAAATACAAAGTCTCTCTTTATCTGAAGCGCTCGTGACCTAGTCGAACCGAGTGATTGGAATCAATCACTTGAGTTAAGCAACAACAGGCGCGGTCAGGTGCAGGATGGGTGACCGGCCCGCGAATACCACTAGTGGCAATATCCGAGCATTTACGTGCCTCGCAAGGCTCGTTAAGCCGTTGGTGCCGGTTGTCATGTCATGGCAGTCGTTAAGCCATGTCCGAGGCCTAATGGGCGGCTTGATAACTTCTGACGGTAAGGCCCGCCGCTGTCTTACAATCCTCCACCAACCCGGACTTTATCTAATTTTCCTGTTATGCATTAAGATAGGTACCCGTGCCCCAGCAGTGGGGACATACAAGGGTTGATATACCGACGAAATCTCTCCTACAGACTTTAATAATTAACACAATCTACGTACCAATAAAAAAACCCAACAGCATTCGGATTAACTGCCGGAACTGTTGTGGGGTGTTTTGTAAATGAAAAATATGTAGGCATATACATATTTTCCTTAAGCACCAAAATACGATTTTTGACCCGCTCTGCAGGTCTAATAATTATGAAACAATTTAAGAGCATCAAAAGTAAAAAAATAATTTTATATCGCCGAATTTTGAATTGATGAGGATGACATGGTCACTTATTTTATTTTTATTTCATTTCATTTCATTTCGTTTCGTTTCGTTTCGTTCCGTTCCGTTCCGTTCCGTTCCGTTCCGTTCCGTTCCGTTCCGTTCCGTTCCGTTCCGTTCCGTTCCGTTCCGTTCCGTTCCGTTCCGTTCCGTTCCGTTCCGTTCCGTTCCGTTCCGTTCCGTTCCGTTCCGTTCCGTTCCGTTCCGTTCCGTTCCGTTCCGTTCCGTTCCGTTCCGTTCCGTTCCGTTCCGTTCCGTTCCGTTCCGTTCCGTTCCGTTCCGTTCCGTTCCGTTCCGTTCCGTTCCGTTCCGTTCCGTTCCGTTCCGTTCCGTTCCGTTCCGTTCCGTTCCGTTCCGTTCCGTTCCGTTCCGTTCCGTTCCGTTCCGTTCCGTTCCGTTCCGTTCCGTTCCGTTCCGTTCCGTTCCGTTCCGTTCCGTTCCGTTCCGTTCCGTTCCGTTCCGTTCCGTTCCGTTCCGTTCCGTTCCGTTCCGTTCCGTTCCGTTCCGTTCCGTTCCGTTCCGTTCCGTTCCGTTCCGTTCCGTTCCGTTCCGTTCCGTTCCGTTCCGTTCCGTTCCGTTCCGTTCCGTTCCGTTCCGTTCCGTTCCGTTCCGTTCCGTTCCGTTCCGTTCCGTTCCGTTCCGTTCCGTTCCGTTCCGTTCCGTTCCGTTCCGTTCCGTTCCGTTCCGTTCCGTTCCGTTCCGTTCCGTTCCGTTCCGTTCCGTTCCGTTCCGTTCCGTTCCGTTCCGTTCCGTTCCGTTCCGTTCCGTTCCGTTCCGTTCCGTTCCGTTCCGTTCCGTTCCGTTCCGTTCCGTTCCGTTCCGTTCCGTTCCGTTCCGTTCCGTTCCGTTCCGTTCCGTTCCGTTCCGTTCCGTTCCGTTCCGTTCCGTTCCGTTCCGTTCCGTTCCGTTCCGTTCCGTTCCGTTCCATTTTATTTTATTTTATTTTATTTTATTTTATTTTATTTTATTTTATTTTATTTTATTTTATTTTATTTTATTTTATTTTATTTTATTTTATTTTATTTTATTTTATTTTATTTTATTTTATTTTATTTTATTTTATTTTATTTTATTTTATTTTATTTTATTTTATTTTATTTTATTTTATTTTATTTTATTTTATTTTATTTTATTTTATTTTATTTTATTTTATTTTATTTTATTTTATTTTATTTTATTTTATTTTATTTTATTTTATTTTATTTTATTTTATTTTATTTTATTTTATTTTATTTTATTTTATTTTATTTTATTTTATTTTATTTTATTTTATTTTATTTTATTTTATTTTATTTTATTTTATTTTATTTTATTTTATTTTATTTTATTTTATTTTATTTTATTTTATTTTATTTTATTTTATTTTATTTTATTTTATTTTATTTTATTTTATTTTATTTTATTTTATTTTATTTTATTTTATTTTATTTTATTTTATTTTATTTTATTTTATTTTATTTTATTTTATTTTATTTTATTTTATTTTATTTTATTTTATTTTATTTTATTTTATTTTATTTTATTTTATTTTATTTTATTTTATTTTATTTTATTTTATTTTATTTTATTTTATTTTATTTTATTTTATTTTATTTTATTTTATTTTATTTTATTTTATTTTATTTTATTTTATTTTATTTTATTTTATTTTATTTTATTTTATTTTATTTTATTTTATTTTATTTTATTTTATTTTATTTTATTTTATTTTATTTTATTTTATTTTATTTTATTTTATTTTATTTTATTTTATTTTATTTTATTTTATTTTATTTTATTTTATTTTATTTTATTTTATTTTATTTTATTTTATTTTATTTTATTTTATTTTATTTTATTTTATTTTATTTTATTTTATTTTATTTTATTTTATTTTATTTTATTTTATTTTATTTTATTTTATTTTATTTTATTTTATTTTATTTTATTTTATTTTATTTTATTTTATTTTATTTTATTTTATTTTATTTTATTTTATTTTATTTTATTTTATTTTATTTTATTTTATTTTATTTTATTTTATTTTATTTTATTTTATTTTATTTTATTTTATTTTATTTTATTTTATTTTATTTTATTTTATTTTATTTTATTTTATTTTATTTTATTTTATTTTATTTTATTTTATTTTATTTTATTTTATTTTATTTTATTTTATTTTATTTTATTTTATTTTATTTTATTTTATTTTATTTTATTTTATTTTATTTTATTTTATTTTATTTTATTTTATTTTATTTTATTTTATTTTATTTTATTTTATTTATTGGGGTTACAACAGGATGAGTTACACATAAAAATAATCTTATAGTAAAATACACAAGTGAATAAGGTAAATTAACACATCCCTTAGAGCATCCCACTGAGAACACAACTGATTGTAGTTTACGAAGATCAATGTTTTGCGACGAACAGGACCTCATCTCACGGAATGTTGCACATACGGCCCTGATAAGTAGTGACAGTACACCACACATAGAAAAATTTAAGTGAAAAGAGAACTTAAAAATAATTAGTATTCCTATCTGCACAGTATGTTCAGTCTACCAAACTCAAATCAATAGACATTACCTTTAGGTAGGAGTTTAGTATTTTGTGAAACCTAAGACAGTGCAGACCTTATATTAAATAATGCCAGTTAATCTACAATTATATGCAATGCTTGTACTAAGACACAAAAAAACAATATATATACATCTATAGTAAACAAAGCAAAGCGCCAGAACGCTGAGAGTTACGAAACAAAAGCATGAGTGAAGGTGGAGGTGATACGAGAGGCCAATCCAGAGCCACGGTACTCGTACACTTGGACGACAGCTGACAAAACAACTGAGTTTCGAATTCATTCCGACACTAAAACCTCACTTACCTCTTTTTTGAACGACCGCAACGTTGAGCAAAAGAGGTCGATACTTAGGAAACTTTTATTATGGTTTTCGCATAGGCGGTGCAGAGGAGCCCTGAGACCTGCGTTGGTGCGTTTAACTTTTAAGTTGAAAAGTTTCCTCTGACGTGAGTTCCTTAAAGGCACACAGAACCTGACTTGCGAGAGTAGGTTTGAGCAGTTATAGTGACCACAGCAGATACGCTTAAGAACTGTAGCATCAGCGAGTAGGCGTCGAGCATGCAGAGACATAATTTTGTAATGGTTGAGTAAGTTTTTATATGATTTTCTTGGGGACTTCAGACGGTAATTAATGGCACGGAGGAATTTCTTTTGTAACATTTCTATTTGAGCATCATATACTTTATAATGCGGGTTCCAGATTGTAGGTACATACTCTAGCTGTGAACGTACGAGTGATTGGTATAAGAGCATAAAAGAGGACACTTTCTTAAACTTCTTCGTGACGCGCAGGAGAAAGCCAAGCATTTGATATGCTTTGTTGGTGATATGGTTGACGTGAACGTCAAATGTTAGTTTTTCGTCGAAGTATATACCAAGGTCTCTTATGGATTTCACCCGTTTTAGTATGTGGCCACCTATTTCATATGCTGCCTGGTTAACAAGATGCCGCTTTCTGGTGAAACGAATATACTGGCATTTGTTATAAGCCATTGAAATTCCATTGTTAGTGCAGTACAAATGCAGTCGGTTAAGGTCTTGTTGAAGCAACTCAGTGTCTTCAATAGAGCGAATCTGCCTAAATACTTTAAGGTCGTCTGCGTATAGCAGGTATTCTGAATTATGAAAACAGGCTCCAATATCATGAATATATAATGTGAAAAGGAACTTGTGCACCAAACCCCTTTAAAATAATAAATATTTTTAAAAAACCTGATGAATGTTATCGGTAACGATCGGATAAAAGAACGTATTGTCTATTTTTAAGGTCAAAACGCAACCGGTAATGTTAATGGTACATGTCAAACTGCGATAAGTACATTTAATTCAGTACAAAAACAAAACATACGACTACAAAATTAGGTACCCTGTGATTATAATTCTATTTGTTGCACTAACCCGTGCTAAGGACAATTTTAAAGACCTATTTAGAGGCTAAAAATTCCACCCATGCCGGGACTCGAACCCACAACCTCTGGCCAACTGTGCCAGCGCTCTCCCAACTGAGCTAATGGGTAAGTTCTGGCATCAGCGAAATTTCGAACCTCTTTACAGTATTCTCTTTATTATTTACAGGCAGCGACATACCCTGATATAGATACCCTGTCTTCCCACAGAATATTTAAGAATCTTGAAGAAGGTGGAATACAAAAACGGAGAAAGAAACATAAATGTGTGTATGTTCTTCATCATATGCTTCTCCACCATTCTTTTATGTTTGGCCAGACATGTGATGTGTGCAAGCAGGTAAGTACGCTATAGGTGTCTTACAATATTATATGAAAAACACTTATTAACTACTACGGTAACCTCTGTTATTTTGTATCGCTGGAAGCATTTGTAATTGCTGTAAAAAAATATAATCAAATTACGGATATTCAATAGTTTTGTTTTGCAGTAATGTGTTTTTGATCTCACAAACAGTCGGTGTGGCAAGAACTATCAAATCAGTATCGGAAAGCTGAAAGGTAGACCTTAGCCTAGCAAAGGGACTCAAAATCGGCTTACGGAAAAGTATATAAAGAAAAAAAATTAAATTCAATCTATAAATCAAAAATTATAGAGGCAACTTTTCTTGATAAAAAAGTAAAATTATGATGGCAGAAATCAATTGCAATTGAAATAGTATCAGAACGAGAAATAACGTCTCTTCTACATCAGAACTACAGAAATCGCTGAATTTGTTGGTAAGCGCAACTCTAGAGAGAAACTGAACCGATTTCGCTAATTCTTTTTTTTAGAATATTTCTTGAAGTCCGAGGATGGCTCTTATGGAGGAAAAAATAAAAAAAATAAAGAATCGACTGTTAGGCGGTACGAAGTTCGCTGGGTCAGCTAGTTTTTTATAAAAGTAAATCAGTGTTTTGAATCCTTTTAACATGTACTTTCCCTTAATATTGTTAAATCTTTGATTATTTGATACTGTCGTCACGCCTATCATTTAGTTTTTTTCATTATCCATTACTCAGCATACCTCAAATAAAAACACAGTTATTATTTAGAGTCGAGTCCGCGATTTTATGCTGTAGAGCTTAGAAAATCACGTGAATATTGACCGACGGCAATGGAAAGGACGTTGTATTTTTTTTTCGGTTTTTAAATTCGTACCATCAAAATGTAAAATGAATGTATTTTTTAGAACACATGTTTTAAGGGTTTCTCATCAGACTGCGAATCCCTTAAAATGAGCCTAATGTCAGAGTTGAACCGAGAACAGTAGGCAAGGGGGGACTGACGCGATGTGAAATGCGATTAGAGTTACGGCAGTGGTGTCACGACAGCGAAACGGGTAATGAAAGTAGGAAATGATGCGTCGGATTCACTTACTTTTTTATTGGAGCGCCGAGCGACCCATTCCCTCGCAAAGGTTGCTTGGGACACTGGGACACGTAGAAAGGTGGAAACGGTCATTACCAATGAATACATCGGTCAATGAATACATGACTTTTAAATAATGTGTAAATCACATTTACGAAACCAAACCACTGAATTAAGGTATAATATCATGCATTATACCGGTGTAGTGCTTCCAAAAGTTTTAAAGTTTCAAGAATCATTAACTAATTAATGAATTAAAATGAAATGAAAATTTAATTCATAACAAACACTTTTAGCTATAACTACGACATTAGCAGATACGATAATTATTAGATACGATGCAACAAATAATTAACCTACGATTAAGACGCAAAAATTACAATAAACATAAAAAGCTATATGGTTATCTGTAAGAAATTACATTTAGTAACAAGACCGCCAATTACACTGTATTATTGTTATGTTATTGTTTAATTCTCTTATGTAATTTCTGGTGTACATACTATAAAGAGTAATCTATCCATCTATCTATTTATTTTATCGAGTGAAAGGTGACACGCTGTTGAGTTAATCTGTCTTTCAACCGGAGTGATTGACGGCTACTGCGGTGCCGCTATTAGGCTAACGTTTCATGAGGTAATTCACCTTGGTTAACTTGATCCATCATTATACTCGCACATTTTTTCTCTCTTTCAGAGAAGGCATGTACCGAACTCAACTCACAACGTATTTCTTTCTTCTAAGCAAGATACAGCACCAATGCAATCGCAATCAGAAAATCGACGTTTATATTCGCTGACAAAAGTCTAAACTGGAATAGGGTGCGTCTCTCAAGTGAGTGTTGCTAATCCGAATGAAAATAAATGTACGAATGTGACGTATTTACTATGACTCTATGTAACCGGCCTAAAACAGTACAATAATCCTCCTTCGCTCCGGCATAACGCTAGAAAAACTTTTAACTTCCACCTAAAATTATACTACTTCCATAACGTGCTTCCACTTGAGTGCTAACAAATACCTGTTAGCTCAGTTGGAAAGAGCGCTGGCACGGATAGCCAGAGGTCGCGGGTTCGAATCCCGGCATGGGTGGAATTTTTAGCCTCTAAATAGGTTTTTAAAATACCTCTTATTATCTTCTTCAACAGTACACTAATCACTATACCGTGTACACAGCTACTACAAGCTGCGTAGTACTTTTAGAAAGAGTTTTGTGAGCCCAAGACTTGTTTACTATTGTCCACAAATATACTAAAATGCTGTTTCAACACAAATAATAAAAAAATAGGTATAATCGGTACGTATAGAGGGATCACTTATAAAAAGTATATCTACTGTTTTTAATTTCCTTACAGCTAAGAACTAAACCGAATACGAAAGCGTTAATTTTTTTGTACAATTATATTACTACCACTTAGTTTCAGGTCAACGATAAGCTCATAGCATTCATGTCTCTATCGAAGAACTTATTTTCCCAAAACCATTATGATAGGAAATGGACCGTTCCACGACCCGCAGAAGATCTATTGTTATAAAAGAGTTCTCCAAGCGGTGGGACATTGCTGTTAAATTTATATTTCCGCTTATTTTGTCTACGTAGGTGCTCCACGAAGGATCGAACGAGGTAGGTATTTCATAATAATGGAATAAACGTTTAATGGAGGTATAATCGACGGCACATCGACCTTGCCATGCGTGCATTACGTTAGGGGTTTTTTTTTTCAATACAAATGTGTAGGTCACCTCACAGCTAGACGGGTTATTAGAATATTCTAAGATAAGAATATTCTTTATTGTATACCCGAAAATTGATACAGAAACAGCAGATACAGAAGATAAGATACAACTGGCGGCCTTATTGCTAATAGCTATTTCTTGTAGGCAATCTCAAATCGGAGAATTTGCCGAAGGAGAAATAGATACGGGTACTAAGAATTGTAGAATTGAATTGTACTTCAAAAATTCACTGTAAATATGTCCCAATACTTTGTCTGGTCAAAATCTTTGACGGTATTTCTAAGATACATACTTCCTTGTAGTGCCATTGACAATGCATCTGTATCTGACAACGATGTCTGGAATTAAAGCCAGTACAATGCATGAGTTCTATGTTTTATAATAATTATGTAAACTCTGTTGAAAAGACTAAGTTTGGATATTATTGTGCATTTTTTCTTCAAACAGATCTAGATTTTGAAATGGACACCTAGTTTGACTTGTAACGTTCATTAAGCCTGTTTCTCTGCTACTTCCAATAAAACCTTTTCAATTCATTCATATCATTTCATTTAGGTATTCAATAACAGTTAACCGCAAAGCGATCGACTTTCAGTAACCACAAATCTAAACCGCGCTGTCTACGAAAGGCGACAGGTGGGAAAATTGCTCTGGGTTGCTAGAAATACCTTAACTGCCTTTCCTGAAGAGCTGTAAAAGCTGTACGATCTATCAATTAAACATAGTGCGCTACATATGAAGGAGTTATTTTATTAAAGGCTATTTACTTACTTTATAATTATAGGAACCGGCGTGCGTGCATGCAACGACTTATGAACGTTGATGAAGCGAAGTTGATGTATCAGGATCGTGGCAGGTGCCAGTCCCTGGTCTCTGCCTACCCCTCTGGGATACAGGCGTGAGGTTATGTAATGTTCTTTTTAATTGAGGTTCCGGACCATAACTTATGAACTTAAGATTAAATGGTTTTCTCTATAATTTTATGCATAGTAACTATATACAAGTGGTGTGAAAATTAAAATCTATTAATTTTAAAATAAATAGTCGGTAACCGAACTCAATCTTCATATCTTCCATAATAAGATCTTGGCACAATACCACAAAGGTATGAAGACATTAGACTAATATTAAATTAAGCAAAATTTTTTTTTAATTTACTTTGATGAATTTTGTAGTAGAAAGCGTAAACTTAAGGTTCTACGGGGTGCTAACTAGCGCCACCAACGGAAAATTCTTATCTGGAAGTGAACATGAGAAATCTTAACAACTGTAACAACTATTTTTAGAACCTCCAGTCTAGAAGCTAGTTAGCGCCCCGAAACGCCTTCAAGCTGCTTAATATTTTTTATTAGAATCACCATAGATATATTTATTTGCCCTTGCGGTGATACCACACGCTAACGGTAAAGGAAAACATCGTGAGGAAACCCGTGGCTTGGTTGGCTCCGCACGCATTAACTAGTCTTGCCCGTGGTCTAGGCCGACTAAGCTGTCAGGATGGTATAGGTGCAGGCAAGCCTCCACCATCGAAAACAATGTCCCAGGCACTGCAGCGTCCGAGTCATCCCTTCACCCCTCATTACTTCACCCCCTTCACCCCCCCATAGTGTGATTGAAGATGCCACAATGTTTTTTTTATGTTAGAGCCATTCTATTTTATTTATCCTTTTTAGTAGTAAGAAAATCCATAATTTCACGGTGAAGTGCACACGTTTCAATAAAAAATCAGTATCAAAAGAAGATTCACCACCACGAATTCGTCTTGTAAAACTATAATTATTAGTTTATCATGAAAGATTGGCTAAACAAACATATATAGCGCATTTTGGTGGAAGGGCCGGTAAGGGACGTCCCAGGCGGACATACTTCAACCAAATAAGAGATGCAAAGGGAAAGATAAAAAGTACCCGTAACCGGCGTGCGTGTATGCAACGACTAACGAACATTGATGAAGGAAGGTGATCTGTCAGGATCGTGGCAAGTGGCAGCCCCTGGTCTCTGCCTACTCCTCTGGGATACAGGCGTGAGGTTATGTAATGTTATGTTACGTTACGTTACGTTACGTTACGTTACGTTACGTTACGTTACGTTACGTTACGTTACGTTACGTTACGTTACGTTACGTTACGTTACGTTATGTTATGTTTAGTTTATACGCGAGAGACACATGGGACACGAGTACAAACACATGACCCTGTTGTTTTTAAAATGTTTCTGGTCCGCTCTTGGTTAAAAAAGATAAAATATCGACTAAAGCATAAAAAGGAGAACTCGTGTACTTTTGAAAGGGTAGTATTTATTTGGGACCGGGGATCACATTTCACCTTTTATACGTCCCTTTCTATAAACATGAAGCACAAGTTTGCCTTTTATTTGGATGTTATAGGTACATGCGACTTAAGTGAATTTTACAGCTGACCGAATATTAGTATTATTTTAATTCCAGACCACCAGAATATGATAGTCAGTAAAATGTATTAAAAACCTATTAAGAGGCTAAAAATTCCACCCATGCCGGGATTCGAACCCGCGACCTCTGGCTATCCGTGCCAGCGCTCTTTCCAACTGAGCTAATGGGCGACTCACCGGCATCAGTGAAATTTCGAACCTCTTTACAATATTCTCCGTAACATTAAATAGGTTTTTTAAAATTGTCCTTAGCAAGGGTTAGTGCATTAAAAAGAATATATTCAGTAAAAAGTAGTTTTTACAATGTATAAAATAATGTTGACTATCCCATTCTA
This sequence comes from Yponomeuta sedellus, assembly GCA_934045075.1. Taxonomy (NCBI): domain Eukaryota; kingdom Metazoa; phylum Arthropoda; class Insecta; order Lepidoptera; family Yponomeutidae; genus Yponomeuta; species Yponomeuta sedellus. Next base: position 14,884,646 of record OW203729.1, on the reverse strand, counting down.
GCGGGAAGGTTAGTGTATATCAATATTAGCATTTAACGGTGTAGAATTTCATTAATTACAAGAGTCGATGTGATGTCGTCTATTGTCTAGTTTTGGCTAGTACCCAAAGTAATGAGAAAGTACTAAAATATATATTTATTAATCCGGGGAACTGTCCCCATCGGCAGCGGTGTAGACTTTTTTTATAAAGCGTTTTTTGAAAATAATATATAAATCCTGTAAAGTATTAATATTCTATATAGTTATAGGAATATTTATTAGTATATTCAGTATAATTGTAAATAAATAATTTACTATATTATTACAAATATATATGTATATATATATATGTATTATTATAAATAGAGTAGATATTAATATAAATTACTAGCTGTCCTCACAAACATTGTTTCACCATATTAATTAGCCTATGATTTATTCTCAGACCTATCAAATAAACACAAAAAAATCATTAATATCTATGAAGCCGTTTCGGAGGAGTTCGATAGCAAACATGAGATTTTTATACATGTAATAGATAAATAAATCCAACATTAATATAATCGATTTCATACAAATCACTTTTCTTGGTATCAAACTAGAACACCCTATGCATGGTCGCCCTTTACGAGCTGTCCCAGTATTAGAGCCTCGGGTGAATCATTGTTCTATATGCACTCCTAATCCTATTGCGAGGCTCAGGCCTTCTTTTAGTGAACAATCCAATCAACAATCTCTATACTTATAATATACTATTATTTTGTAACGTTGAAGTCACTTTATTAAAAAACGTGTAATCTCCTACGGTATTTAAAAAGAAAGTAAAATTTTCATAAAAGATATCGATGTGACGATTCACGGTCTCTAACTTGATTTCTTAACAGGAAAGTCTTTTGTTTGATCATACTCAACCAGACTATATTATTATTGCAAGATGGAGGTCAAGAAATATACGAATATTTAATTAAAAAACATGAGTGGAATGTGAAAAAGATACCAATTAGACCAGCACCTCATTTTACAATGGTGCAATCGGCAGGACATCAACTTTTACAAGAATGCACTTAACTCAGTTAAATAAAATACGGGCGATTTCGCAGCAAAAATTAAAATATTGACCAGCTGCCAACTGTACTGAATTAAAAACTGGAATAAATAAATACCTTTACCCGACGTAATTGAATGTAACTTGGGTTGTTGTCTATATTATACGGAGAATCGACGAAGGAACGCTCTGCTGTGCGGGTATGCGTGCCAAGAAGAGAAGCTCCCTTTGCTACTAGGAACTTACGGAGGTAGTCCCAGCTAAGTGATGCCCGATTCTACAGTAAAAATCCATTAGAGCATAGCTCGAGGCCGTGTAATTTCCAACACTTTAGAAGGCATCTGCATATAATGTATTATGAGAAGTGTAAGTTATAGCGTTAGCGAACGTTTAAAGTTAAGTAGGTCAAATTTGAGCAGATGCTATAATAATATGTAATTTGTGAATACTATACATGCACAGCCGTAGGTACCAATTTGAAAAAGTTACTTAAAATATTGCTTCGTGGGTTCGATTTCCACAGGGGGCCGCCGTAAATTTGTACAATTGGCCTCAATCTGGGTGTATGTTTGTGATGTCCCTGCCTGGTTACCATAGCACAGGTTATCCTAGTTTGGGACCCGGATAAGGGTTTGTGTCGTGTGGAAGTTACGTATATTAATAAAGTTAAGTATAGGTACGTATTCTTAAAAGTAAGTACCAAATAAAAATACTAAATAGGTACTTATACGGAGTGTAAAAATTAGTTACGTAGGTTTATCTGTTAGTAGGTAGCTGACATAGCCCTAAGTACTGCTCAGTTCACTCAGCGAATACATTGTAAAGTAAGTAAAGTTGATAATGTACACTACACATTATATGAAATAAAACTCTGTACAGTTGTACAGTTAGTTCTACTACGAAACGAAACAAAATTGACGTGTAGGTCGTACATAACTAAAAAATTTAATCTAAGATTTGACAAATTGCTGAATTTAGTTTAAAGATAAAATCAGCATCATTTTTTTGTATGCAAATCATAATTAGAAAAAAATGTACTTTTCATTATCTGTATGTGTAAGCTGTAGGCTCTAAAACTAATAAGGCATTTCTATCAGCCCCATGATTTTGGCTCTGGGGGCTCTGCTGATCAGGAATTGCAAAAATTTTAAAGGTGATTTGCTGATAGCTGTTAATCCCATGTGATGAGTTCGCTCACCTTATCTTTAATTAACGTCCCTTTTCACGTGACCAAGCTAAGCCCCATTTATCTTTACAAAACAATAAATAATACTTTATTAAAGTGAATAAAAAAGCGATATAGAAAAATATTTTGTTCGAAATTATTTGGTCCATTTTTTTTTATTTGGAAGACGGAACCTATGTTCCGTACCTATGTATACAATACCGTAATATCGTGGACTAACGTAAAGCGGAACGAGCAGCCATAGGACCATTAGTGCCACCCGAGGCTTAGAATATAACATATTGAAAGTCATATGATATTACAGGGATTCCCTCAGACTTCATTCGATTAAATCGGTGAATGGCTACTCTCGTATCCTTGTTTCGATCAAGTTCATTGAAGAAATCGAAACCGAGAATCTTTGAAACGAGTCGCAAATAAACAGTTGAATGGCAACAAAAGATCCAGCATTAAGAAAGTAAAATAAAACAACTCCATCTGAGAATCTGTAAGCAAGAGTCAGTTTTAAAGATCTGATAAATTACTGAAAATATACTTTTAACCTCTTCTAATATCATTCAAGGCACATAATTAGTTTCAAATTCCATCAGACACTGCGAACATTCATTAGAGTAAAGTTTTATAGCGAAGAGTTCGCCCATCAATACCAATCCCAAGTTGGTTCACGTGACTAAGTAGTTTTGTTAGTTGTTGCCAGGGTATTTACTTTATTCGGCATGCCGACAGCCAACAGTTTCAAGAATGTTGGAGCAAGGCAAACTTTCCAACTGAAAAGATAGACTTTCAGGGGTTCTGTAAATGGTTTTATCTTTGTTTTTTTTCACTTGTAAGAAAATAATTTCTGTTAATGATTCCATTCGTTTATTTTACTTTTGACAGATCACGCACATGAAGTTTCACAATAACATTCGGTAGAATGTACTACAGAGAATACCGGACGAGCACCGCCCATTTAGTGTAGTGCCATTCGTAAGAGATGATCATAGACTATAAAAACCGTTCGAAATAAATCGATCTTATAAATTGTTTTGTTTATCCTATGAAAACATTACGTTCTAATCTACCATACCTAGTGATGGAATCGAGTTTATTTATTTTATTTTGTTTATAGCATTACACAACAGATAAGTAACATAACATGTAAAAATATCATGACGAAAGCTTATAATCTAGTTACATATCCTTTAACGTGTGATGACAGCATGTTAGAATATGGGCGAGCGCGAAAACACATCAAGCCACATACAACCAAATGCGACCACTCAGCGCAAAGTATTGCAGACACCTTACTCCGAACAGTCGCAGCCGAAGATAATTATGGCTCGATCTGCTTCTACAGATGGATCCATAAAAGCTCTCCTTACTTAAATAAGTAGGTATTTAATTAAATTAAAAAAAAACTAAGAAAAGTTTAAACAACAATTAACAATCTAAATTACAAAATTTTTAGCTTAATTAATTGTGATTTAAAACGACTGAGGTTCACAAAAATATCAAGGGCATCGAAATTTTTATTTGATATTTCGTTGAATGACCGACACATGTGAACTAAAGGTTCGTGTTGTGCCCTTAAGGTTTTACACAGAGGTAAATTAAATACCTGGTGAGTCTTAGCTTTTCTGGGAGCACTTATCGGCACATTGAGTTTCAGTTGGCTTAGCAAACATGTGTTAAGGGTACCGTAGTTAGAGCAATTTTAAGTCTACGCTTTTCCAGAGTCCATGCCTTAAATTTTTCAAGCTGTGTATCATACGATCGACACTCGTATCGTAGCCTGGATCTAAATGTCACAATTTTAAGGGCTCTAGCTTGAATTTTTTCAATTGCATTAATATGTACCTTGTAATAAGGACTCCAGATCACTGCACAGTATTCTAGCTTACTTCTGATAAGGCTATTGAAGAGGATAAGAAGTGAAAGAGGGTTACGGAAGTCCTTGCTAATTCTTGACAAAAACCCTATTATATTATTCGCTGTTTATAAATCTAAAATAATGGTTTAAACTTACAGAAGTTGGTTCAGTTGGAGCCTTTATACTATAGGGTGCCCTTGAATTCATTCTAAATGATTTCAGGGTAATTAGAACACGCAAACCGTGCAGTGACACAAAATAAAAATGTACTAATTAAATGTTCAATTTTTTATTGAGTTCGGATTCTTTCGTTCATTCAAATTCCACAGTCGTTCATTTAAATTACTTTTCCAGGTATAACCTCAAAATCAAATCAAAACAAACATGGCAATGATTGTTGGTACTTTCAGCCGTACTAAGAGATGTCCTAAAAGATGATTAATAAAACGAAAATCGTGAATGAAAAACTCCGGCGAACGGAATAAAAATCATAAATAGGCACTAATAATGAGGTGAGGTTTCATAAAATCGATTTCAAAAAGAATCGAATCAGTAAAACAATAGGGTATCACTATTTTCACTAGTACTTGAACTGTCAAAATTAAAATAAACGAAAGGAATGATAAGTACTTGTTGCACCATAACAATGAGTGAAAGAGAAAGAGTGAACGTAGCTCAGTGGTATTGTGTCAAAATCCTGAATTACTCAACTATTTATTTTAAAGTTAATAGAAGAAGTATTTAACGGGTAGGTATAATCCCGATTATTTAGTAGGTAAAACCTTATTTCCCGACGTAATAATCGCGATTAGACCCGATTAATACATAACTATGTATATATGACTATCGCGAATCATTAAGAAATACTAAAAGTATTTAAGTCAAAACTAGCAATTTTTGAGAAAAATTTTAATACTACCAATTATAGCTCAAATTATTTTAAAGATCCTAAGTTATTCTTAGATACCTCTATTTCAATGTACTTTTAAATGTACCCCAAACATAAATAGAAACCCTATTTATGTTTGGGGTACATTTGCTGTGTACGCAGGTTTTTTGTTCTACCAATAACTCGATGTATCGTTTGCGACTAAGTAGTTTAATTCATATTCGCCAACAGAAAGGAGAATCTAAGTTATTTGTCTTCTTACAAAAAAACTATGTCTGTAGAGCAGCGCAGCACTTGTCTCCAGCCTTTGCAACAACAGCGTAATGAAAAACCAGAAGTTGCCTCTCATGGAGCAAAAGAGCTTAAACGAAACACCACTTCAGGCAGAGATAAGCCCCCATTTACATTCTGCCCCTTACACTGTTGCAAACTAAGTTTCCTACAAAGAACACTCAACCGTACAACACAATATCCACTTTGACTTGACTCTCTCGGGATATCGCAGATGCGTGCCACCCAAAAAGTGTTTACACGAATTATCCCTCCATCTATCGGTGCTCACTTCAGCTGTAGTATGCTTAAGTACAATGTAAACGTAAAAGCACTTCGCACGTACGTAATGCTGCCCTATATCAAGACATAAACCACAGAAATGTCCTCATGGTTTAGCTATTGATGTGATCCATTTAACTAAGTAGCATCAACCCACTTTACTGTTTCCTTTTTATTACACCTCTTATTCGCAAGAGTAATCTTAATTTCATACTATATTCTACTTCACCAATAGTGTAATCTCTAGTGTAAAATTCTTACATTAAGTAGATATCGTAGACAGCAGATATTGTACTTGAAGTTAAATAATTATAGAATTTTTTAATAACTCGCGATACTCACAAATAGTTAAGTTAAGCGTAGTTTAGTTAGTTAAATCATTAAGTTTACCTAACAAATAATCGCGATTAGACCCGTTAAATATATCATTATGAAGTTATATATTACCTTATATGATGTTCTTTTTGTTAAGGTGTCATGCAGATGGCAATAGGGGAAGTAAGTATCTTAGTAATAAATGTTTCGCACCCTGGCATCGCCAACGACTTCATTTACGGAAATGAAAACCTTTAAAATTTACTGCAGTAATTCCAAAGTTAGAAAGTCAAGCATTGACTCGAAATTAAATTTTAACGACTTGCAAAACTACAATTTCTTAGTTGGTCGTGGTTTTAAGCGGTTTAAGTCCAATTAATGTAACAGTCAGTGCAGCGACACATAACAAGCGAAACTTTATAATAATTGTAATAAAACGACATACAAAGCTCGCCTTTGTACATGTTATTTCTTTTGTAATGTCCTGTTAAATTTATGTTTCGTGTGCAATAAAGTATTATTTATTTATTTACAAAGTATTGTTTAAATAGTGCTAAACTTGAACAGGTTTTTCAGTATCGATAATTCATATAGAGGTCGGTTCTATAATTATTACGTACTATCATATAAATTTGTTATTACTCATAGTATTTCACTCTTTGTTATACCAAACAAAATATAATAAATAATGTACTTTTAAGTGTACTAACTAAAATGAGTGTTACATACTGGAAATAAAAAAAATATTATTATGATTGTATTTATGGTTTTGTAATAATACACGTGTTTTTAATAAAATTTTAATATTCTCAATATCTTTTTTACTTCTTATCCGTGTATTTGAAAAAAATTCAAAATATGTTCAACAATTTTCACAAAATGTACGAAAACGAAAAATGTCTTTATGTTTACTTTATTTAATTCTGTTTAATTATCCACGGGCAATAAATATCACTTTATTTATTATCACGTTCTTTCAATAATAATTATTCCTGATAATTATCATGCGAGGTATTTATTTTAGTCTATTGGTATACATTCATCCATATCTCTATAGGATGTAACATTATTGTTTTTTCAGGTTTCAAACATTTTAGAAAATTGGCTTGAGAAAATGTCCTCGGACAGGGAATTCGAGACAAGAAGATTCGCAAGCAAATATAAATTACGTTTCTTTCTGAAAGGAATACGGATGCAAAAAGAAATCGTTTTGTTGAAAATCAAAGGAGACATTTCTTATTCAAATATACTTATTGTTTGTATGACAGCAAGACATCCTGTAGTCAGGAAAATGTTGCGTAGGAATAATAAAACAAGATTGTGAAAACCCTCCTGCTTTCATTCTAATTTCTAAATCCTAAAAAAGATAGCACATCATAAGAAAATAAAAATATTATATTAAACTAACCCCTGGTGGTGGAGTATGGCCTAACCTTCTTGCGATACAGGAAGAGACAGAGATATTGATTGATATTGAAACTAACCCCTTTGTTGTAACCATTAATGTTATTGAAACAAAGCACAACCTGAAACTCGGTTATTTAGTATCGATACATCAAAGCATTTGTAAATAGCTTACATTCTACTAATTTTATAGTCGTTTATAAATAACTAAATCCCTGTTAATTAACAGAGTCAAGTTGCATAACATAACATATAATAAACTCACGTCTATATACCAAGGGGTAGACAGAGACCAGGGTCTACTACTTGCCACGGTCTCAACAGATTTCCTTTGATTATATACTTTTTAATGCACTAACCCATGCTAAGGACAATTTTTTAAATAATAATTCTTTTCTGTACGTAATACAGAGAATATTGTAAAGCGGTTCGAAATTTCACTGATGCTGGTGAGTCGCCCATTAGCTCAGTTGGAAAGAGCGCTGGCACGGATAGCCGGAGGTCGCGGGTTCGAATACCGGCATGGGTGGAATTTTTAGCCTCTAAATAGGTTTTTAAAAAAAATCCTTTGCTTTATCAAATTTCATAAGTCGTTGGCCGGTTTCGGGTAATTTTATCGTCCTGTACTTTGGAAAAAATACAAAAGGAACGATTACGAAACGGTAGGATTTATTGCAAGTGGTTTAATTATTCAATGCAAAAGAAACGGTTTTGACGACTGACGTTATTTCTATAACAGGTAATAAAATCCCTAAAGACCCAGACGATAAAATTAAATAATCAGAGATGTAAAATTTATTTCAACAATACATTTATTTTCCTGAATTTCGATGAACAGGCCACTGCCATTTATTAGATGATATTTATTATACAAATCTATTCAGCTAAATAAACAATTAAACAAATAGCAATTAAAATTACTAAATGGCATTAAAAAAGTTCTTTGTCTTTTAATTATAACCTGGTGCCCGCCACCTATTAAAAAAACGGTGATCCCTCTGACAGTTAATAACTACTTAATCAATAACAACACTATAGCCGCGTTTTCACGGTCTTAGTGGACTCGGACCGAGTGCGCCATCCGAGTAAACTAATGCTTCTGATTGGCTATTTTGGTGTTGTCACGAAAAACCGTCCAAAAGCATTAGTTTACTCGGATGGCGCACTCGGTCCGAGCGTACTAAGACCGTGAAAACATGGCCTAAGCAGAATTAAAAGGCCACCTAAATTTATGTGTCGTCACTTTGTTTTTAGGTCTACATAGACTCTACACGTAGTGGCTATATACTCTTTGGACTCTACGCTGAGGTTCTATTGTTTTTAATTTTCCTAAAGGATGTCACTTTAATATTTAGTGGCCAGTTGTAATTAAAAACCTAAGCAAAAAGTTTTACTCAAATTTCAAATCTTATTTCTCCAATTGTATTTAACCACTTCAGAAACGTGAAAATGAATAACCCAACACACCGAACGTTACGTTATAGAAGGGATGAACTATCTTATAGTATTACTCGGCGGCATATACCAAAGGGGAGGGAAAGTGGAAAATGAATTGTTTTCTCCGTCGCTCGATAAAGCAGCGAGCCCGGAAAGGTGCCACGTTTAATAAAGAGAGGCTAATAATTCAGCCTCACGTGGCGCTCGCCAAAAATGTTATATACAATCTTTCTAGGGTTTGGGCACGATATGGGCTCCTTTCTAAATTGGATCTACTTTAAGAATCAAAATAAAGGAGATATCATGCAGCTTCAAATTGTGGTTTGTCTTATGTAAACTGAAATGTGATTGCAAAGTCACCTCCGGTTTAGTATATATTATTAAATAAAGGAAAATACTAACAGAATTGGCCTGTCCAAACCACGTAGTACTGGCTGCTACGTTCTATATTCCCTGATTGACATTGATGTTTTATGAGTTTTCTGTATCTTATCCCGTTATCCGTAACCCGTTAACCGTAACTTTACCCGTTATATAGGTCATCTTATTGTTTTATGTTCTTGTATAATTGGAATCATCCCTCGCGAGTAAATGATTTTTGCGCGATTGGCCGCCCCTAATATCGGGCCGCCCTAGGCGGCTTGGTTGGCCTTAAGAAAAGACCGCTCTTGTTTGTAAAGACCTAGGAACTGTCTATTATACGCTTAATTGCTTGGAAAAGGATTTTTAATACAGTTGCTCAAAAAGTGGCTTATTACAGGGACGTATAGCGTGCGGAATGTGGGCTATTACACACTCGTGCTTTTTTTTACCTTTCCCGCACTAGTGCGTTCTCTTTCCCAACTGTCAAAATAATGTCTATTAAAAAGAAAAACCAACCATGAAGTTTTTACTAAAAAAATCATAGAAGTTTTTATGATTCATGCAAATAGTTACTTATATTTCTAAAACGAAGCTACTAATTTGTTTCAATATCAGATTTAATGATTTGATTGAATGAGTTAGGTTAGGTTTGATTTCATTTCCTCTCATTAAATTTCATTTTCATCCCACCATCTTGGAAAGAGTATTTTTAATCTTCAATATCTGAGTGGAAAAGCCGTTTTTATTCTCTAGAGGATAAAGTAAATTGAATTTAGAACATCGTGTGCACTAAGTTTGTGAATTAAAAAAATATTACACTCTATTTAAATAACTGTAGCAACGTTACTTTAAAATTTTCTTAATTATACCTTAGTATTATTTTGTTATAATTCAAAGATTATTCTGTAATACTTACCAGTCATAATGTAGTAATTAATACCTAAACTGAAATAAAAGTGTACCTATCTTGTGATTGTAAACTTTTTTTTTTGCATTTAGTCATTTCCTCGCTGAGGTGGAATGAAAAGTTACGTGTTGCACTCGAGTGCAAAGATTTTTCATCTCGTGCTCTTTTGATTCCCTCGCTAACGCTCAGGATTCTAATTTTGAATCACTCACTGCGCTCGTGATTCAATTTCCTTCGCTTGCTCGGTCACAAAATTGAACACGCGGTTAAAAAGCAACTTTGCACTCTTGTATAACAAATAACTATTTAATTTCATATCAATAAAAAAATTCTACTGAAGAATAATACAGCCAATGGGCATAGTTCCCTTTGCCTACCAGAATGGGTGAAGAAAAAAAATCACTGCTTGTATTCTTTTACCGTTGGCGCCATTTTTCAAATATTTTTTCTTTATTAAATTGCTTCATTTTTTCGCAACCGTATGCGAAGGACTCACGAAGCGGTTTTCACCCGTGCCCGCCGCGGTTGCGTGCCCGCAGCCTTTGTAGAATACAGATATTTATGTACAAAATTAAAGCACATTTCACGACGCGTTTTACGCCCGCGGCGTGTACGATTGTTTGCGGGTCCCGCTGCACCGGCGGTCATCTTGTACCGGCGGGCGCGGGTCGCGGTCCCGCAGCCACAGCGGGTTGCACCCGCGCGTTCTGCGGTCGGTTGGCGGGCTTTTTTTATTCTTCTGTGAAGGAAGTATAACGCAACAGCTCGTTTCTGGTGTGTGTCCATGACGGTCTGGAACTCAACTGATCGTTTAACCGCCCGTCTTGCAACCGCCCGTCTTGCGATTATCAACCGCCAAGTTTGCGAGCGATAATCGCAACCGCGACGGCTGCGTAACCGCACAAAACTCCGGTCTCGTGAGTTTTAAAAATAAAACTCCATTCCGCCACCGCGGCGGGCACGGGTGAAAACCGCTTCGTGAGTCCTTAGCCGTCACATCTGAACAAGAATCAAAAGAATTAAAATATTTTAGAGTACAAACGGCCGTATGGCAAACTCATTTGGCATCAGCTATGAGGGTGGCCGAGGACAGCACACCTTAGGAAGTGGCCTATATCTTGCCTCCCCCTCCCCCCCTATCCAGCAGTGGATTACAACTTACATACAATTCACATGGTGTTGCGAGTGACGGAGCTACGTCCGAGTACCTAATTGAAAAGGGGACAAGGGTCACTCCTTGTAAAGGATGCTGTGACCTTTTTATCTTACTGCTTAGACTCAAAACAGATTTATTTTACGTCAACAGTCGTCTGGCCTTTCGTAATGAATGAAATACCCTCTTTATCGTTCTTACTTGAGATCTTATTTTAATCTTTACTTTTCTTAGATATGTAAAGTAACAACTAAGTAGGTTACCAAATACCAGAATCATTATAAGTCGGCTGCGGGTGTTTTCGTGTATAGTCTTGCAAAATTATGTCACTTCAGAGCTTTAAAAAGTAACATAACTTGGCAAGACACGAAAACACACTCTGGAGAGGCTATGTGGTTACGTTGATGTTTCTCAGCAGAAGCGTAAGATTTATACTATGAAAAAGAATTTTATTTTGGAAAAATAAACTGTTCTCAGGAACACAGTTTAATACGTTCGTTTGTGGACTCGATCAAATAAGGCTTCGAAGAATTATACCATCGGTAAAAAGTATTTAGATGAAGTGTAGCATCGATCAAATGTTCTTAGAAATGCAGTCGATTAATTCAATGTTCGACTACATTTTCCATGAGGTGTAATCAATGAATTGTAATTCAACGAGACGTTCTTCGAAATAGACCAGTGAATGGGTTCACGAAGTATTTGATACACTTAAGGTTACCTCAAAACCATCCATGTTACATTAGAAAGTATTGTGCTAGAGTCATTTAGTATTAAAATTGTTATAATAAAAGCGACCCTGAAAATTGTATATTCTGTCAGTCCCGATGATCGTACCCTCTCGGTGCGATAGATCTTACATCAGTGAGATTTATATATGATTATGTACAATTGTTGCATGCCCGCACTGGGAATCAAACCTGCGTCTCTCGCTTCGGAGTCCATTGTTCTACCCACTGGGCTACGACCGCTCTCTTCTCTACTACTAATTTATAATTTATTGCACAGAATAAAAAAGGTACGTGGAAAACAATTGCTTGCCAAAAATGCTAAGTACCTTCGTTATCGACCCTTATCTGTATCCACTGCTGGGGCACGGGTCTCTTCCTGCATCGCAGGAAGGTTAGGCCGTACTCTACCACGGGGGCCAAGTCCGGGTTGGTGGAGGATTGTAAGACACTGGGGCCTTACTGTCAGAAGTTATCAAGCCGCCCATAGGGCCTGTGACATGGCATAACGACTGCCATAACATGACAGCCGGCACCAACGGCTAAGGACCTAATTACGCAATAATAACGTAGCCTCTGCGGCTCCTGCCTAGGCAGCATACCATACGCCAAAATTGGGACCACGAGAAAACAACGCTAAAAAGGAGGCGGCAGCCCAGGAGGACGTAATGCATATTAAAGTAATGCGACTTACACGTAATATGTTTAACAAAGACAAATTCAGGTAATTAGTTGTAGATACTTCTACAATACTTTGCAATTCTTTATATACGTCTTAGACCAATTTTAGGACAATTTAGGACCTGTATCCGACAACGAACCATCGAAGGTTCGCCATGTCCGTCAGTTTGTTTGTCCGCGGCGTAGCATAGGTATTGAATTTTAACTTAAAAATTAATTGCACAGATACGACAAGTAGAAATTGCCAAGTTTAAATTTGGCACATATGTACACATTAATTACGACGATAAAACGATAATGTGTTTAAAACATTATTTTTTCAAGCCTATACTTTAGTAAGGGTATTATTAAATTGATCTTTTAAAATATTGTTCATGTAAGAAAACTATTTACCGATTTAGGGATCCGTTTGCGAAATAGTAAGCCTCAAAGCGCAGTTTTTATAGCCCTAGCGTCTTAACAGGATGCCCAACAGTAACAACGTAACGTAATAACGGAAACACCGTTGGGAATACTGTTAAGACGCTAGGGTTGCTAACTAGCGCCATCAACGGAATAAAAATCGTAACTTGTTTATAATACGTTTTTTTTTTTTCAAAAAGTCATTAAAAATCTTCTCCACTATGTTGGTACACACCAATATACCTACCAGAAATTATATTTACAAAGATTACACACTGACCATATCGCAGTACAACATAAATGTAGTACTCGTGGTAAGCCTGAGCCTTCTTGCACTTACACATTTGTTGCTCTTTTACAATATCCATTCGAGGGGTTCTTCCACGTAGTCAAACTATTTTGTCAAACTGATTTGACCACGTGGAAAATTCGTTCCTCGTGGTCAAATTAAAGTAATGATCCTTCCTGTATAAGATTCTAAATGCCAAAAAGTAGTCAAACCATAGTCAAACTATTTTGTCAAACTGATTTGACCACGTGGAATTATCTTTCCGCATAGTCAAATTAGTAAAATGCCATTATTCCGTACCGACCAACTAAACGAATCAACTAGTGGTTCCGATCGGAACTCAATAGGTGGTTTTATTCCTGTCGGATTTCTCAAATCGACAATGTTAAGCTTATATAAGGGTTCCCAACGGATACCTACACTATGAAGTTTTGTTCTTCACGGAACAACTCCATAAAAAAACAACAAAATAATAAACTTCATGCTTAAGTATCTATTTAAATTAAAAAAATATCAACTTAACTAAACTTAAATCTTTGTGGCGTACTAAATTCAGTACATAGGTATTGGCGGCCATTCACTACAAGTAAAAAAAATCAAACATGTATTACTTATTTCGTTGTTTTCTCGTGGTCCCATTATTTTGTCCCGTTAACGGGTCCACGAGGCATGGTTATCCCTTGTGGTCCCGTTAGTAAAAATGATGCCTCCTGTGTAAGAATTTTCACTTACCTGTGGCATTTCTCTCCTCATCCCGATACTCACTTTCCTGAATATTATTTGTTTAATTGTTACTGTTTCATTTTAGAAATGAAGTACTGGGATTGCATGAAGTCATGGGTAGTTATTGTATATTTGATTAGTCCGAGTCGAGTTTCGATGTTGGAAAAAGTACTAGGCTCTCACGGAAATGTAGGAGTTAATTTTTATAGGTAGTTTATGTATCCTAAAATTTAAAAGTATTTTTTTTTTAATGATTTGCGATGCTGTTATACTCACGCATGCCCAGCGTGGGGATTATGGGCATTACCCCATATAAAGAATAAGACTTTATAGTTGTTCCCTTGGGAGCTCTTATATAAGCTTAATATGGTTGATTTGAGTAGTTAGTCCGACAGGAATAAAACCACGTACTGAGCTCCGATCGGAACAACTAGTTGATCAGTTTAGTTGGTCGGCACGGAATAAGGGCATTTTACTAGTTTGACTATGCGGAAACATTTTGTCAGTTTGACTGTGGTTTGACTGTACTTTTTGGCATTTAGAATCGTTTCTGACCCTAGGCACAACTGCTATGCTCAACAATCTTATACAAGAAGGATCATTAATTTGACCACGAGGAACGAATTTTCCACGTGGTCAAATCAGTTTGACAAAATAGTTTGACTACGTGGAAGAACCCCATTCGAGAACGGATGACGTAGCTCGCTGGTACCAGGTGCCGTGGCGGTAACTGGCTAATTACACACACGAGCGAGAAACAGCAACACGAGCACAACCGCACTCGTTGTGTGTGCAATTAATTAAGGAGCCCGCAATCTTTGCGAATGTTGACCCAGCGCCGGGGCCCCGGACTGTGGGGCAGGCGGGAATATATCTAGGCGCACAGAATGCGCCAGACTAAGTTCTCTGCCTGCCCGCATTGTACATTATGTACAATCGGTTTGTGTAAATACTTAAAATGTATTTACACGTGCAAACCCCTTATAGTTTCGACCCACCCTGTCTTCGAAGACATGTTACAAGGCTAAAAATCCCATGCATTCGGATTAATGTCGAAAGGAATAATGCCTTAGAAATTAATGAGCGGAAGGACGGACGGAACGTTTCCATTTAGAGCTTTTGGTTTCGGATAATACCACTAATATTAATAATATTAATATTAATAATAAATATAAATAAATATTCAAGGACACATTACACAGATCTCGTTAGCCCTATACTAAGTACAACTAAATGACTAGGGTTATAGGTGCTAACTCGACCATAGATTTAATACAATAAATACATAGATAACATCCAAGACCCGAGACAAACTAGAAAAGTTCGTTTCCTAGTTTGACCCTCCTAGTTTGAATAAATTTTCACTTCCGGTTTTTTGAATTTTTGGACAAACTGTACTGTAAAACTTCAGGTCCTAAAAATAAATGACATGTATGAAATGTTGCTTGCCTAAAGCTGTTGTGCTCATGTTGTGTTAATTTTCTGATTTTTTTGTTTCTGTGATGTGTTTTGTTGCTATAATGTCTTTCTTTCTTTTTTTTTTCTTTCTAAAGATGGAAAAATATAAATATAGATCATACTTGGCTAGTTTTCGTTATAAAATTAATTAATTTCTTCAAAAAATTCTCCATGTTTAATCTGTAAATCAGTCTTTAGACAAGTACTTTTAGGGAACCCACTCTTTTACGTTTTTTTTATCTTTTCAGCTCTTCTCCTTTCAGTACCTCAAATAGGTTAGTATTTTTGTTTTTTGTCAGTCTGTGATTCTGTCCTGTCCTGTCCTGTGAACACTGTCCACAGGGAGGGAAAAACTCATACAAATTACTTACCACCTAAGGGCGGGAATGAACTTTAAAAATAGAACTATAATGTCAGTTGTGAAGAGTTTTTGTAAAACGTAGGCTTTTAAAAAAAACGAATTAAAATAATGCTGCGGCCATGTGAGTTTCTAAACAGCCAGTGTGAATTTAGCGCAAACTTCTTTGAGCGAAATGAGACGCGTTCCATGTTAAAAATTTAAAAAGTCTACTTAAATTGGCGGGTACTAATCTGTTATAGTACATTATCTGTAACGGAATTCAAAAAAATAGGTAATAATCTTTTATGCTAAGATTTGAATATTGAATAATAATAAATGAGTTTTTATTTTCCTCATATTCGAAATGAAAATTAGAGTGCTTAACACGAGTAAAAGAATCAATTCCTACTCGAACTATAGCCGCCCTCGCTGCGCTCGGGCGTCTAAATACCTCGGGAACTGATTATTTCTTCCCTCGCTAAGCAATCTACTATTCAGCTATTAGAAAGATACCTGTCTTATTTTTCTGAAACTAAAGCAGGAACAATGAAAGATACACATAATAATAGAACATAACATAATCAACGAACGAAATAGACGCTTGAGTACGAAATTCACCAATGATACGACTCATCATCATCATCTTTTAGCCACACAAAGTCCACTGCTGGACATAAGCCTCCTCCATGATACGATTAAAAATATTAAGCGTAAGTTCCCAAAAAGTCTGAAGCCGGTTAAAGGGTTCATAATGGCAAAGGGTTCATTTTGCAATTTTTCCGGCCAACAAAGTGTCAAGAGGAAAGGCTGTGGAAGTCCTTACTTATCTCTTTATAATTAGGGAATTTCGTTTGTCAGCAAGTAGGTAATCTTACCTGCCTGATGTACGCACAGTTAAAAACAGATCTGCCCGTGAAATGGACTTAAAATAAGGCACGACTTTTTCACAATATTACGGGAATAAAATAAGAGTGGAGGCTGGGACATAATATTAGACTTGCAAATCAAAACCAACCTCTCCCATCCCATTTTCCACGCACAGTAGGCGCCGAGGCGATCTAAAGCTTAGAAAGAAAGGCAGACCCAAAAGTTAAATATGTGAAAATATAACTCGGAAAATTTTAACGAAAGCACGTACCTATTTTACATTTTGCTCAACAGTGTTTCGTTGTCCGAAGGCATGGAGCTCTTATCCATATATGCGAGTTTCCAACAATATAGGTAGAAGATAGGTAACGCGCGGCGTCACTCCCAAAGTAAATTTAGATATCGGATCGAATGTTTCTTATTATTTTCAGAGAGCGCCTTGAGGCTTGACGTAATATAATGTATGATCGAAGCCTAAAATGAAATGCAAAGTAGTCGCACGACAGAACACGACTACATTATAGACATCCACTTACCTCTACGTAGGCACTGTCATCAATTCGTTTAGCTTCAAATATAAGCTCTCACAACCATTTTCCCTGATAAGTGGATTTTGCGCGAATTCCGCAATATAGGTACCCATATTCAACAGAAGAAGGTTTGTTTTGCTAATCTTGTAAAAGGTAGACGTGTTGTAGCGGTATGTAACATATGACGCCGTGAGATCGATTCCTCAGTAAAACGAGACATCCTTCGAAAAGCTTCGGGATAAAAAAGATAAGGTCCGTTACGTTCCTGGAATATTTGCTTTTCGCCCGAATCTATTTAAAACCCGCCAAAGACCGTCGCTCGCTACCTACTCAACAGTGTGGAACGGATCGCGTTTTATCCATGGGAATAAGCAAACTTTCAGGCCCTAAGAATTGGAATACCATATTTTATTGAATATATTACACGGGTTATAGTTCAACCCAAACTTCAAGGAGAACTTTTCGGACATTTTAATTGAACAATAAATCTTTAGTTAAAAAAACTCCAGGTTTGCCAATGAAAGGGCTTCACGTTTATTGATCCAACTAATTAGTTACTGAGCGAGAATTTACTGTAAGTAATATTGTGCTAAAGAATGTGTGTGTTAAACTAAACAAATATAGTGAGATTATTATCTAAGGGGCGTGTGAATTAAACAATCTTGTAAAGGATTAATGGCACGTGTGAACTGTAAAGTAGTTATCACATTATTTTCTATTACCGCCACAGACCATTCACTTCACAATAATTTAATACGTTTGTATAGTCTGTTAGCTTTTAGAATATACCTCGGTTACTATCGGATATATTCGTGTAATAGAAATATCGGAACTAATATGACACTCAATTTTACGTAACTTTTCAAAATAGTGAAGAAGAGTTTTATACAACGCAGGACGTAGTATATTACACTCGTGTGCTTTTGGCGAAAACCGAAGCCTACTCTAGAGCCCGAGGTATATGCTCAAAGTATTCTTCTTCTTCTTCAGGCTACATTAGTCCACTGCTGGACATAGCCCTCCCCTAATGAGCGCCATAGCGCAAGCTTGTGCCAGGTATTCAATAAAAAATATTCTTATCTTGAATATTAAGGGCCTGTTTCACAATCTGCAAATAAAGTTCCGGATAAGCTATCCGCAACCAGGGCTGGCCTTTGTTCTAAATTTAAATAAATATCCCTATACTGCGTGTGTTTGTTTATGGCTTCAAATTTAGAACAAACGGCAGCCCTGGTTGCGGATAGCTTATCCGGAACTTTATGGCCCTAAGGGCCGATTCGACCAAACTATTTATGCTCGGCATAAGTGCTAATCTTGGAATAAATCTAAAATTTAACATGAGAATTTCTCGATTTATTCCAAGATTAGCACTTATACCAAGCATAAATAGTTTGGTCGAATCGGCCCTAAGAAGTATAAGGTGGACGTAACAGCAGCCCTAAGTGAGCGTAAGCATCTGCGAACGCTGCGTGATGTGCATGCGCTCCTGCCGCGCCGCGGGCTCGGTGCGCGCGCGCAGCTTGCAGCGCAGCAGCCGCAGCGCGGCCTCCCACAGCCGCGTCTGCTCCTCCACCACGCCCTGCCGCGAGCTGATGGCGCGCTGCTCCTGGAGTCCAACAGACAACACAATAATAAATTGTTTATATTCTTTTTGTTGTGGACTGAAAGAAGATGTAGCGACTAGAATTGAGAAAGGAATGTTGCGTTGGTTTGGACATGTGGAGATGATGAAGGAAGAAAGAGTGACGAAACAAATATATATATTGCGAATGTGAGTGGAAGGGCTGGTGGCAGTCCCTGGTCTCTGCCTACCCCTCTGGGATACAGCGTGAGGTTATGTATGTATGTTATATTCTTTTTAATGTACTAACCCGTGCGAAGGACAATTTTAAAAACCTATTTAGAGGCTAACAATTCCACCCATGCCGGGATTCGAACCCGCGACCTCTGGCTATCCGTGCACGTATCCGTGTCCGTATCCGTGTATCCGTATCCGTGCTATTCCGGCATGGGTGGATTTTTTAGCCCCTAAATAGGTTTTTAAAATAAATTGTTTTTTTCTATATTTTATTATTGAGCAATTCCACACAACATGACTAGGATACACTGTGCTGTGGTAAATAGGCAAAGACCTCACAAAAATGAAAATACAACCAGACCGAGGTCATTTGTCAAATACATAAAATATCCTTCAACGTCTATACAAGGTGAAACAAAAACTTTGGTAGACATTAAGCGTAGATATGTAATTGATATTTTACAGGACTTCACAAATGTATAATATTGAACGATACCTAATATTTTCAAGGCAATACCCGTGCACCTATTGTTACTACCCAGTGAGTGGGCGAGTGCGGAGGAGTAAGCTTCAGAATGGTTGGTCGCTTGTTGCTTTTGTCTGTGAATGTCACGGAGTTTATTCAATGCAATTTGAAAGCAATGAACCCCGTTTCTCGTACAAAAAGTACTGACAGATCTATTCGAGAGCTTATCAGCCTGGGTAGTACCACGACGTTAGTCGCGCGTCTTGAACATCACAATTCGCGACTTCCCAGTACATTATAAAATTCTGTCATGTTAGCGCCACAAAACGCGTGGCTCGTGCCGTCGTACTACCCGTGCAGAACAAAAAATGGGTGCTAGACGCGCGTTTTGAATATGAAAAAGCGCGACTTTCCAATACATTGTCTATTTTTGTCATTTTATTTTAGCGCCACAAAACGCGTGACCCGTGCCAGCGTACTGTAGCGATTTAAAAATTTAATACGAAATTTCAGCAATCAGATAAAATATAACTATTATTATTTGTATTATGTCCACCAACCCGGACTTGGCCCCCGTGGTGGAGTATGGCCTAACCTTCCTGCCATGCAGGAAGCGAGACCCGTGCCCCAGCAGTGGGGACATACAAGGGTTGATAACGTATTATTTGTGTGATTATTTAAATTAATACTATATTTTTTTATCAAAACCCTAGCCCAGTTTGGGCCTCGACTGACACCCACACAAAACGTTACGATTTCCTTTAAAATAATTGAAACTTGACTAGAACGCTGTGCCGGCCAGCTATTATAATCGAAATATCGTTATCGTCAGTGCTACCCGGGCCAATCGGATCCTTCCGACAAAAATCAAGTACACCTAAGTGATTCCTGAATTGAACTGAAATATATTATCCTAGACTGTTTATTAATTCATAGCAAAGGAAATAATTGTGTAGTAAAATGTATTGTTGTTATAGGCGGTTTATTTTATTGCAGTAATAGTTTTTTTACAATTTTACAAGTTTTTTACGATTTCCATTATTTTCAAAGAACCTTTAAAAGAGTCCCGAACGTAAATGCACAAAGCGCATCCAAACGACATTATACAAGAAACAAACCAATAGCCAATGTTCACTTTCCAATGTTATTAAAATTGTTACGTACAGCGCACGTAATGAAATAGACCTTTAGCATGAATTTCCCCAACTATTACGGATACCCCGGCTTGTTCTAAGCTCTTCTTAGGTAATAGTAACTGTCCACTTCAATGGGTTATCTATTTTGAGGTTTCCGAAGTGTCATGAAGTGACATGAAGTATAAAAGTTGGGTAGTAAAGCCCTACAAGCTGCGGCTTGGTGATAAATTCTTAGATATTGTCAATTCAGAGTCAAGGGTTACTTATTTGACTCCAGGGCGGGTGTACGTACGGCTTTAAATGGCCGACAAGGGTTGGCAAACCCATTTCCAATACAATGGCCTCTGGCACCGGAATTTAGAGAGCTTGCAAAATAATATTAATCGTACTTTGTAACGAAAACGTTTCCTTACAATAACGCCAACGTAAAACCACGACCGCCTTTAAAAGTATAACAGCGTCTACCGGGAAATTCTAAACTAAAATGTTGCTATACAATACGGTATACACAATGTAACGCCCACCTCTTCCAATTCTTTGACTTTAGCCTCCGTATCCTCAATTTTTTTCTTCAAAGCTTCCATCTTAGATGGCTTTCTCGGAGATTGCATCGAGTTCCTCATTTCCGATGCGACTATTTCCTGCAAGCTTTCGGCTTTCGTGATATTTTGCCTCAAAGTTTTCCATTCGTCCTCTTTGCTTGTGAGAGAGTCTGTTAACTCCTTAACTTGGTTTTTAATGGGCTCCATTTGCGACGTGAGGTTGATGGAGGTAGCGTCGTAAACTCGTTTCTTTTGTTCATACTGTTGCTGTACGGTTTGAAACTCTTCTTTGATAGGTTTCAGTTGGTCAGCCAGCGGCTGGATATCTTGGCGGACCTGAGACAGTTGCTGGGCAGTTTGAGCTACCAGCTAAAATTAAAAATAGTATATTATGCAATTGGTGAATAAAGGACGGATTTAAAGCGAGGGCCATAAATGAATCACGAGAAGCTGAAGGATAATAACGACTAAGACCGTAGGGAGTGATTCATGATTATTGAAGTGTGAATCCTTTACTTGCGAGTGATTCACTGCCCTTGATATAAATCCGTTTAATTCGTTATCAAACCTTGTATGTCCCCACTGTTGGGGCAAGATTTACATACCTACTATATGTAAAAAAATTAGATTTTAAAAGACAATGATAAAAGGTCAAATTAAATAAAATTCTGATTAAAATTAAAATGATTACGTACTAAAATTAGGAGCAACATTGTTATTAGGATGATCAATTTGTTTACTAACAACATAAAAAAAACCAAACAGTTTTATTGTGATGCTAAACTTCTTGTTGAACATGTCAACCAATCAAATCTCGAGGAGTTATTTGCACAAGGAGTTTGTGTGTCGAGTGTTCTTCACACAAGGAGTTTGTTTATAGTATTTTTAGCTCAAAGAGGTTGTTGCATTGAGATGGCGACTGAATAAATCGGTGTTCTAAATTCAAACACCAAACAGCGAAGAAAAGTTCTCTCGCTGTTTTCAGTAAATAAAATAATCATTTTAGACGGGGAATGGCATTAAATGTATTTATCTATACTAGGGGCAGAGTGTTACACACCTTGAGACAGCGGTTATTCTGTAACCTTGAACTAGGTTAATAAATAAATATGTTATGCACAAATACGTTAATTTACGCGTGAGACCATCTCAATCGCTGTAATCACGCCGCCTTGCTTTGTTATTCGAATTACCTGAGACAAATCGTGCAGTGATTGCTTCGCCAAATCGGAAACTTTTCGCTGATCTCTGTCGACCGAGTTGTCAATATCAAACTCCAGCTTTTTGTGGTTGACTAGAGCCATCTCAACGGTTGGATCAGCTGAGCTAATTATATGCAGGGTTCTGGTCAAAACACCGGCCTCAACCTGAAATATATCCGTTATTAAGAGCTAATGTTTTTTTGTCTTTCACCCATCCCATAAAACCCATTAAGATGACAGCACAGTCTAAATCCGACCCATGACTGTATCTATCTCGCAATGAATCCACCATCACAATCGGCCCCGTCATTCTTGAATTGTGATATTTATGAGCCTACGTGATCTGTTAAACCAATAGGGGAGACGTTCTAAAAATACATTTCGTAATATCGATGATACACCTGAGAATTTTAAGAAAATGTATCGTTATTTTCTAGGTGTGAGTGACATAGAACTGATCAAATAAAAAGCTCGGCACCTTGAGAGCTGAAAGATTTGCACGTTGTCTTTTATACACTGTACTTTTTGTCCTGAGAGCGTTGACATACTTTTTGAGCTCGTCTCCTCGCAGGACCATGTCGCCCAGCAGCTGTCGAACCTGCACAAACATATTTGCAATCGTAACACGAGTACGAAAGGTGATCTGTTTCGTAACACATATATGAAACACATTAAAAGCTTCTTGTGTCGTAATGTATTACTGAAAGAAGCCATTATCTCGTGTCAATGTGTGACACGAGTATTTCCTCCGGCATCAATCTAAACGAAGAGCATTATCTCATTCCACTCGCTTCCTTTGGCTGTCCGGACCTAAGACAGATTCGAGATTACGACAAAAATTGGGGAAAAATATATTAAATCGGCGCGTCGCATCGTCGCGCCGGAAATCTCGATTCCCGTCTCGGCTATTTATTTTAATTATCTCCGACCTCGGATCACTGGGAATCTTTCAATTGCAAAGATCGATCCGCTGGCTGGCGCGACGTCGATAAATGGTAGTGACTAATCCGAAGTTCACAAAAGGGCAACGAGCCACTGCTGTTTAGCTAAATACTACGTCGTTGAGTATTTGGGGTATGGCTCGCTCGATACGACGACGACACGTTTCAAACGGAAAACTACTCTGTGCTATGGGATCATTACAAACATGGAAATACACCCAGATTGAGGCCATTGGTAGAAATGTAAACTGTCGGACGCCACAGAGGGAATTGATTCATTTTCCTTAGATTTGTTACACTCAAATGGGTACGTCCTACGTAAAGTGATTACAAAGGCGAAATAGGCAAAACTATTCTTTTTATGATAGTAAATAAGACTGTGCGATCAAAGATTTATTTATTTATTTAAGAACGCCAACAGGCTTCAATATCAACCAATAGGCTAGTATCAAAGTCTATGTTCAAATCTCTCTCTCTCTCTCTCTTATCTTTTCTTTTATACGGGCTAATACTACGTCTGATGACCATGAAGTCAACCAAAATCAGTACACCAACCTGCGATTGCAAATCGGCCAACGTAGCCTCGTTGTTCCTAAGAGTGGCAGCGAGCTCGTCCACGCGCTCGGCACTCGAGTCCTTATTTCGTCGTATTACAGCCGCTTGTTGCCTGAACGGGGCCAACTTGTCTTCCTGGGGCCCGGCAGTGGCCAGGCGACGTTGCACAAGCTGTTCTATTTCGTTGTGCACGGTCGCAATCTGTATTAGTAAAATAAAAATATTTTTACTTTAGTAAAAATAATATAATTAATAATTAAATAGACAAACAGACGGACGGACGAAAAGATGGATGGATGGAGGGATGTACAAACAGGCAGACATAAAAAAATAAAAAACCCTAGAAATATTGCTCAAAACCACGTCCAAAAGCAGAGCACCAATCAGTTCACAGAAATGACCACACAAAATGTACGGTAGGATAAATTACTGTGTAATTGATTAATTCTCTGGGTTACTGAGGTGTCGTTAACGTTGATTGGAAGCGGTGACAATGACAGCGCGCGTTAGTGGTGATGGAACTGATGCTCCAGTACCCTTGCACTATTTGTATGGGGTCCTTATTAGCGCTACTGCGACAAATACTGTTTTCTATACTTGATCAACGAAGAATGTTAACTAATTTTGATTATTAGCACTCCATATTTTTTATAAACAATAAAAAATACTAGTGAAAGATTTAGTTCGATACGTTAATTAGTTTCCGATTTAGAAGTAGAACAAGTTGTAACCGTACGACGCGGGCCGCCGGTTACGCTGTGACGTCATCGCACAACACGCTCAGCCCGGCTCACTCAGTCCGCTCGTAGTCGTGCGCCCGTGGCGTCGAAATTATACCTAAATACTTTTAAAAGTGTCCAATCCAAATACTAAGAAATCATGTGTTGTGCCTAAATATAAAAATACAACTACTAATTCACCGGAAAACTTATTTTTTATAGTTCCAAAAGACGTTAACATGCGAAAAAAATGGATATTTATAGAGTTTTAATAAAACTATATTACATTAGGATAATATTTTTTTTTTATATTTTCCTTCCAAAACTTTACACATTTTTCAAAAAGATCATCACAATATTCTTTATTATAAACTACTTCATGCACATAAAAATTCCTTGAGGTTTCAAAGTCAACGTGTGCAATACAAAATAGGGCTTTTCTTTTTCCGGCGATTTCCATGTGTGTTTGTATCTGAGCATAATATTTTTTGCCTAGTTTACCTTTACTATAATACGTAATATAATGAGAGTTTGCCTTGGTTGGACACTTTACTTCTTAACGCAGTCATCAGTAAGCCCGTCAGGCGAGGCACCTATCAGACCACTATTTTTTTTAAAAAAAGACCAGCTTCCACTATCTTTATAAAGTGTATCTTCGGGAGTTCCTTTATGACATCCTTTTCTAATATTTTTCCTCTTTTGATAGCATTCGTAGCACAACACAGATAAGAAATATTCGCATATCGAGTCGATGAATGAAAACGTTTCCTTTTATTATGTTCGTTCAATAACCTAACCAAGGTGGAATATGCAGAAATGTAGCGGCTTCTTGTCAAAATTCAGGAGATTTTACTTTTTTCTACAAATAAAACAGTAGATCGGGAGACAGCGCTTAAAATCAGAAAATCTCCTGATAAATTAGTAGCGGCCCGCGCGGCGCGTTGTGACATGACGTCACAAGCGGTCGTCACCCGATATTTTTCGTAACTTTGAATGCCTATAGAATCAAAACTACTAGGTGTTTTTGACTACAACAAAAACTAATGTATTTGTATACATACAGGCTTTACTGAGACCAGCATTTCAAGCGATTTCGCATAACTAGTAACATTCTTCACTGTCACATCAATGATATAGGTAGTATGTATACCTGATATAGGTATACCTAAAAACAAAGTGACTTCATCGATTTTCTTAATTTTTATTTTGTATAA
This sequence comes from Yponomeuta sedellus, assembly GCA_934045075.1. NCBI lineage: Eukaryota > Metazoa > Arthropoda > Insecta > Lepidoptera > Yponomeutidae > Yponomeuta > Yponomeuta sedellus. Next base: position 14,858,973 of record OW203729.1, on the reverse strand, counting down.
AGTTCTAATTTCAGCGACCTTTCAAGTTTTCCGAGTGTTGTTATAGATTGAAGTGAGTGTTCATTTAGTTTACAAGTTCATTATGCCTAATCTGGCTAATCCAAGTACCCCAAGCTGTCACTATGCCTCAAGAGAGTCTTACTAGGGCATATTATGTAGGAACTGGAGATAGAATTTTTACTCACTACTTTTCTCACTGAGTAAATACCCCAATCAATAATAATACTCAGAATCTCTTTTAGAGAAGGCACTTTGTGAGTCAGCTTTCTGTAATTATAAAGTATAAGAAAATTCAATGGCGTTAATTTATTTTTAGGTATACGAATATTGGGCACCGTATTATGGACTGTTAAGAAAAGCGCTGATGTTATTTTGTTTTTACTTTAATATTTAGTGGCCAGTTATAGTAAAAAAACTTAAGCAGAAAGTTTTACTCCACATCTTATCCCCTAATTGTTATGAGTATTTTAATATTAGACAATAGCCTAGAACTTAGTACTAAAAAAGAATTACTTTCACTTTTTCCAGAAAAAAAACTGCTTTGGCAACAGTGCCCCAACGGACCATATAATTTAAATCTACAACTTGTTAAAATTGGGCAGTCTCACAAATGTCCAAACATCATGAGTGTAATATTAATCGACGGCATGTACGACGACGGTAAAACTTTATTGATCATTCGCCTCTTAACTTTTGATGAAACCTATTATGTAGAGGCTTGACTAAGGCTTGACTCGCTCCTAGAAGCGGAACTACTTCTCGAGCTACAAGTAAACTTGTTAGCTAACTCACGGCAAAGTTCGGCAAAGAGGTCAGAAATCACAGATCGGCGCTTTACGGTGACTTCATCACGATCTGGGGCAACACTAAGTACGTACAATATATTAATTTAGAATCATGTAAAATAGTCTTCCTAATCTTTTTTACAAAAACCTAAACCTTTATTTTAGATACGCCTACTATCAAAAGACTACCGACTAGGAAATCACTTGTGAAACAATCATCCAATCGATGTTCTCTTGGCCAAAATTAGCGACAGGCATACCACATTTCCAATTTGCATCACAAATATGTTGCTCTTTCCGTAATCATGACGGTGAGCTATGGGGTGGCCCGTCCACTGCCGAGACAAAGGCTGGCTGTCAGTGGTCAAATTAACAATCAACGTTGCGGACTTGTTGATGCTAATAACTGTATTTGTTGCAGATTCTGATCCGAGCGGTTCATATCGCAGATCTATACGAATTTGGCTGCCTTTCTGTATAACGTATAAGAATCCACACTTTATTAAGTCAACGACAATCCCTTTTTATGCGATATGTCATTAAAAAAAAGGAAATAAAATCAAGCTTGTATCCCGGATTTAGGTAGGCGGAGATCAGGGTTTGGCATACCTTTCGATCCTGACAAAAATTTTTCGCATCATCAACACTAATTAGCTGCATGTACGTACAGTTTCGGGTGCGTTTTAATGATTTATTTATATCATACAGATATTGCAATAGATCTGTTAAATTAAAACCCCTGCTTTATAAATACTTTATCTTGCGTTTCGCTAAACATTGCCTATTTGGTCGGCGAATGTACACCTGGGACATCCCTTACCTAACCTTCTACCCACAGAAAAGAGAAATCAAACAAAGTATATTAATAAATGTACCACGCTCTATCTAACCCATGGGCCCTATTTTATCCTTTGGATTACGAGCGTGAGTTAATGTACAATATGTAGTATACATGTGTAGTTTGCCAACGAATGCTTTAAATAAATACTTCACTTCTTAAAACATTAATTGACTACATATCTTTTTCACCCTAATCCGACGAATAATTTAAATGTGAAAGTGAAAATATTCGGATGTTTGTTACTCAATCACGCAATAACAGCTGAACGGAGTTACAGATATACAAAGATGTGAATTGAGATATAGGATACTTGATATCCCGGTAATGCATTCCCGTGGGATAGTATAATTACTGTAACCTTTTTGACACCAAACTTTTAAATATTTATTTCTGCGTTGCCATGGTAACAAGAATCGTCCAATCGTATTCTACAGAGACACGAAGTTCGCCGTTCGGCGATTGAGCTCCCGATGAAGTCTACTATTGTGGTGACTACTTAATTATGGCCTTTCAATGTTCTATGGCACGTAGTAAACAAAGAGCGAAACGAACTTTTATTTGAGCAAATTAAATGATAAACATTCTATCAGTTCATAATCTCACAACATCATTAATTTAACAATCCTTTCACTAAATTAAGAATACTGGAAAAGTAATAGTACTCGATAGTATAATTAAATTGATATTTGTCACTTACTGGTGAACACAACATTGTTATTGCTTTCAGTTCACGATTTATAATGAAAACTTTTATTGCAACTTTAACGAAATGTAGTTACAACACAATACGCTATTTGACGAGTTTCTGAAAAGCAACTCGGATTTTTCGTTGGTGTTTAGTAAGTGCTCAGAAAGTTATATTTTTCAATCTTTGTATGTTTTCTACAAAAAGCAAATCAAAATTCATTTTTAAAAGAAGCCGCTAAAACGCTTTAGAGCAATATGGCGTCGCACAGGAATTAATGACGTCACTGGTCAATACACAAATAAAATCAAGTCTTCTCTCGCTATATTTACTGAGATGTGACGTCATTATAGATTCGATCAATCCTGGCCGTTTTAGATGAAATTACTACAGAGAGAAAATGATCAAATTTTATCCTGTTTCGCTGCAGAAATTATCATTTTTTTTTGTAGTAAATGTGTCTTTAATCGGTTTTAAAAGTCATAAATGGTACAAATGTATGTTATTAATACCTTTTTTTCACACTTGTATAGGACCACTTATATAGGATTTTTACAAATGTTGGACACAATTCTCCCGCGAATAAGCTCGTTTGGACTCGACAACAATAGGTCAAATAGGATAACCTACAAACGGTTTTTTACAGCTACTTCCCCGGAATATTGTAGGTCGGCGAGTAGAAAAACTCGTCAGACTTTTATTACCTAGAAAAAAGTCCACTTTTCTCTCCTAGCTTTTACTTCAATAATCTCAACGAGCGTACTTTGCCGTAAAACACATCTTATATGTAGATATGAATACCAAAATAAGCAAAACAATCACGTAGTAACCTTATCTTGAACGGCGGCTAAATCCGAACGTGCGGGATGTTGCTCGCTTGCTATCGTCTGCATTATATTCAGTTCTTTCTGTAAATTACTGGTCTCTTGCGGGTACTTCTCTTTCACAAGGTAAGTATTTAGCTGAAACACAGTAAGGGCAAATTGGCCATTAGCTCCGGGTTAATGAGACCTTATATGCCTACCTGTATAAATGTAGATAATGTAAGGAGCCACAGCTAACCTGTATTTCTTCTTGCAAATGTTTTGTAACATCGGCAACGGTTTTCGGCGTAGCGCTTTGTCCGTGTATTACGTTCAGGCATCTTTTTAATTGGTCCGTGGCCGTTTTTAATTGCGTTTGCTGAGTTTCGTACTGGAAATAAAGAAAAGTTTTTATAGGAGATGAATATTTTTTATTGCACACAAAAAAAACACAGATGTAAAAGTTACAACCAAAAAAGGTACAATGGGTCGAATTTGTTCCAACAAATTTTTAGAATCTGATAGTATGGCAGTAAGCTCAAAGTATTAAACCAAGGCACCAATCAACTCAGTTTACGCTTTTTTTTATCTTATACAAATACTATGCAAACTAAGATAAGGTAAGAATAGAGTTAGTTACATTTTGCCAAACATTCATGCTTAGCTTTATACCGAAGTTCTAGCAACACTTACCTCTACGGCGTAGCACTACGCTTATCAGCTACGCCGCGGTCCCTGCTACGAGCACTACGTCGTTTCGTAGCCCATAATAAAACTTACATAAAACCTTTCTAAAGCGGCAATAAAACAGAAACCTATCTACAGTTTGTGAACCCTAGCCAGCCGTATGATATTGACCAATTATGACTGTGTTAGATTTCACAATGTTCAGAACATCTTCGAAATAAAACGTTCCTAAGCGTATCACATTCGAAATGTCAAAGGTACGAACGTTTTGGTCGGGTTTTTTCTTATCCACAGTCAACTCATTTGATAAAATTCGAGTATGTATATTCAGTATGAGATTCTATATTCACGACACAAAAAGAATGCAGTGTTTTACAAATGGATTTAACATCTCTTGTCATTTTTGCATGTACTCTTTGGTTTGAATTTAACATCTCTTGTCATTTTTGTATCTACCCTTTGGTTTTTAAAATAAACAATTTTATATTATATTATTGGCATTTTGGCGTAATTTTATATAGCGTCCAGTGGCATCTTCACTCACACTAGATGAGTGAACGGATGCTGTAGTGCCTGTGACATGGTTTTATAGATGGTGTAGGCTTGCACAGCACCTATACCATTCTGACAGCTTAGTCGGCCTAGCCCACAGGAAAGCGGAGCCAACCAAGGCGCGGGTTCCCTCACGATGTTTTCCTTCATCGTTAGCGTGTAGTATTGAGACTATAAATTCACAAATGTACGTATCTTTAAAATTAAACAAAGTCATTGGTACATGCCCGCACTGGGGATCGAACCAGGGACTCTCGCTTGCGAGTCCATTGTTCTACGCTTTCCCACCGCGGATTGGCAATTACAAACGCTGAGGTATTTGAACACCTCAGACGCTTAGGTTTCCTCACGAAGTTTTCCTTCACCGTTAGCGAGTGGTATTAGTACTATGATTTCTGACTTGTGGTCCCAACGTACTAGCTGTCCCACCAGTTTGGCTCAAAGAAAACAAAGTCATTATCAAATCTTCATTATCATCAAAGTAAACCCATACTCTCTCTCAGAGAGAAAGCCTGTGCCCTGCAGTGAGACGTTTATAGGCTATATAAAAAAATTGTTTAAATAAGATCTTCACATCACAATCAGCCTTCCTCGTCCCAAAGAAAGAAAACCTATGCTAAGGTACCAGACGTATATCACAAACATGGAAAAACACTCAAGCTGAGGGTATTTGTACAAATAAAAACAACATTTTGTGTCATTGCGTTGTCATGTGATTGGATGATTTCGTAAGCGAATGTGAAAAAAATACAACGATTTTATATCTGCCAGTTTGTCTGCCTTCTGAGTTGAAGTATTTTTATTAACAGAGTAGCTTAGAAACTGTTCCAAGTTTTATCTGGAGAATAGTAGCAATAATGAACTAGTTTCTGTAGTATTTTAAAACTATAATAAGTCCACATTTTCTATATTCGTAGTTATACCATGTTATACCAACCGTGGGTTAACATGTGACATAAGTTGTGCATAACAATTGTCAAATATGAAATTTTACGTGTAGAATCGCTCACGATTTGATGTACGTAAAAGCCCTTTATCTGAGGCAATCCTCTCTCGTTACGCTGATGAAACGGAAACGGTTGAAATAGACCAAGCCTTCTTACTGGATTCAACTCGTATAATTCATGTTGCACAGTCACGTGCATTAACATGTTTGCACTTCAGTACCTTGTCATAGTCAAAATAATCCATTTCTCATACATCAGGCTAGAAGAGGTTAATGGAGCAAAGTTCTAACGTAATTATATGTTAGTGCACGCGACTAATGTGACATGGTTTTAACTTGTTTACTTGCTCTCGACTAACAATTTAATTAGGTTTAGGTTAAGCTATTTACTGAATAATAAGCCATTTCGCTGAATTAAATGCCTTATTATTATTACTTATCCGTTGCCTGATTACTGCCCTTAGTTGATAGATACCTGATGGGTCTGTTCCTTTGCTTTCTCCTGCTGAAGCCTCAGCGCTCTGCCGACGTTCAACAGTTCGTCCTTATCGTTGACATCAATCAGGTTTACTTGAACATTCTCCAACCTCTTAATAACTAAAAACGTATAAAAACACATCATTACTTTGCTAGTCTAAGCAACATTTGTTATAAGCTAGCCTAAATGATTTTAAACGATCTGTAAAATATGTCCGGTTCTATTAATGCATATAGACAATTACACTATTTTTATTTTTAATGCACTAACCCGTGCTAAGGAACAAATTTAAAAACCTATTTAGAGGCTAAAAATTTCACCCATGCCGGGATTCGAACCCGCAACCTCTGGCTATCCGTACCAGCGCTCTACCAATTGAGCTCAATTGCTCAATTGGTAGAGCGCTGGTACGGATAGCCAGAGGTTGCGGGTTCGAATCCCGGCATGGGTGAAATTTTTAGCCTCTAAATAGGTTTTTAAACATATAGACAATGTTTATCACTTTCTGTAGTTAGAATTGGAACTAATTTATATTGAATGTTATCAAGCCTTATACTGTATTTTGTATTCTGGTATGTTCAATAAAGAGTTCTAATCTAAGCTCACGCCCTTCAAAAAATCACGTACTCTGTACACAATTACGATTTTTTTTTAAAAGTCCCTTTTAGGGAAATTATATTATAACTGTTACTTTCAACGTCGCACTTTTTCAATGCATTTTGCAGAAAGCGTCGTGTTCCCACTTTATTCTTTTATTCTAGAATATTTTCTTCTATTTAGAGGTTGAGCGTCAGTCTTTTAACGCCGCCGTGTAGTAGATAGTTAGAATATTTCTTGACGTGCCAGGAAAAAAATATTCTCATTTGAAGAAATAAAATATAAATAAATAAGGCGCGCTCGTCGAAATCGCTCGTAGTCCCGGCTGCCTGAGTGATTTTAAGCGATCGCGAAGGTTAAGCAACGGTACGGCTTCGAAAAGCGGTTCCGTGCTTCGCAAGGCACGTTAAGCAGTTAGTGCCGGTTGCCGTCGATCTGGCAGTCGTTTAGCCAAGTTAGAGACCTTAGGGCGACTTGAAAACTTCTGACAGTGAGACCAGCCACCAGTCTTGCAAGCCTCCATTAATCCGGACTTGACCCCCGTGAAGTGTGGCCTATAAATTCCTTAGGGGAGAGACCCGTCCCTTTGGTGGGGACATAATGGGTTGATGATGTTGATGATAAATAATGCAGCCTATATACAACCCACTATTGGGCACAGGCCTTCTCTCAGATTATAGGCTTAATAACCACGGGCGCCCACCGCGGATTGGCAATTTCAAGAGCACAAAAACCTGTGTGTCTATATAGGTTACCTCACGTTACGTTCCTTCTCCTTTCACGAGTGGTATTGCTACTATAATGTATGTAACTTATAAAAAAAGGCTTTGGTACATGCTGGGATTTGAACCCACGACCTCCCCAATGAGAAGCCAACGCTCCGCTACCGCTTTTGAATGAATATTACAGTACAATTTGTCGGCCTGTATAAAGCGTTATTTTAGGCCCATATTAACAAGTTTTCCGTTTTGTTGCGTACGTAAGTAAGCAGATGGCCTAATGGGTTCGTCCGGGCTTTCATTCAGCTTAAAACAAAATAAAACTAAACTCAAAACTAGGCTTAGTTACTAACATGGGGAAGCTGTGATGTTGCGGATAATCTAAAGGGTGTAACAAAATCCCTTTCTTTTTACGTAGCCTATATACGTCCCACTGGAATGCACACGGCTTATGTTAGAGAGAGAGTACAAGCTTACTCACCACGCGCATTCACCGCAGATTGCAAATTCACAGTTTTCCGCTACCACCGCTCTTAAAATATACATTCTAACCATAGATAAGTATGTATATTTAATCCGAATAAGATATACACCGGAAAATGAGGGCATCCACTGGAAAACTTTCAAAATCACGAATATTTATAATAAATAAAAATCGCGGATATTTTCATCACGATTTCGAAGTTTCGAAGAATGTTCATACTCGTATATATATTGGGAATTTTTATTACACTCTGTAGACTTGAATCTAAGTCAGGTAAGAAAATACTATTAGACTGTCAAAGTACATAGCTTAAACATTTCAGACCGCCATGATATTAAGTGAGATGAAGAACTGAATATTTTATACAGTGTCGTGTCAGCCCGCCAGGTAGGTACATCATACAAGTCAACTTGACGATCCCGACTGAGTATTTCTAAGAAGTTAAAAAGACTCGCTTACCTATATCCCGCTCGACCGCCATCTCTTTAATATCATTAATAATTTCCGAGGCGTTTTCCTTCTGCAATAGCCGAGTCCTTTTGTGGACCTCTTTGAATTCGTTAATGAGGTTCTGGTAGAGGTCCAGCAAGTCTTGGATTGTGTTGTTCCGTGCAACGTCACTCGGAATGTCGGGAATTTTCAAATACCTGCGCATTTAAGAACCATTCGTGAGATCGGAAAATAACGCTGCTATAGTAGATTGCATTCCATGACTCGACACAAACATCGTGTCATATTCGGTATCGTAAGAATTGCACCCTACATTGTATTTATTTTTATTCGTTAGGGACTTAAGTAACCTGATTTAGATAGCCTGAAGCAGAAGTAACGATGGGCAGTATTTATCCAGAACAATTGAATTATTCCAGTATTGTTTATTTGGCGATAAATATTGATTGAAAAATTTAAAAATCAACAATAGCAGGCCACTCCGCTGGGTTTGCACTTATGTTGCATTTCACAAACGCATTAATTGTTTGTAATCGAATTAGTCGAACTTATTCGTACAATCCTCCATCCCTAAGTGCCTAGGTGCTTACCTTCATTGTTCAGACCAATTACATCTATTAATAGAAGACAAAGAAAAATCCTGAAAGCGTCGCGCTCCTAAAAGGAACACGTTGTTTCTCCGCTCTGGAAATCTTTTCAGTGAGGTATTGCCTTTATGTGAGTTTATTGAGATTGGAAATATCTAGTGGAGTTATTTCTAACAATACATTTCAGTAGATTACACATCATAAGTAGATACGTGCATGCATGCTTGTATGCAACGAGTAATTAATGATTCGCGACTAATTTCTTAATGATTCGAGATACTAATACATAGTCCTATATTAAACGGGTCTAGTTGCGATTATTTGTTAGGTAAAACGTAATTACTTTATTTCCCGACGTTTCGGCAGCGTTACAGTTGACCTGGTCACGGGTAGACTGAAGTGGCGAGTACAGTCAATTCTCGTTAAAAAACGTCGGGAAATAAGGTAATTATCTTTTACCTAATAAATAATCCCGATTCGACCCGTTTAATACATGACTATTAAGTAGATGAAGCGAAAGAGCTCTGTCAGAATCTTAGCAAGTGGCAAACTTGGTTTCTACCAACCCCACCGGGATACAGGCGTGCGTTATGTACACACGAATAGCAATAGATACATATATCAAAATATACATAATTCATGTATGTCATGTTTGTTATTTAAGCAGATGTATCTATTGCTTTCCGTGTATAAACAGAACATGGTTTAAAAACCTATTTAGAGGCTAAAAATTTCACCCATGCCGGGATTCGAACCCGCATCCTCTGGCTATCCGTGCCAGCGCTCTACCAATTGAGCCAATGGGCGACTCAATTGGAAGAGCGCTGGCACGGATAGCCAAAGGTTGCGGGTTCGAATCCCGGCATGGGTGAATTTTTTAGTCTCTAAATAGGTTTTTAAATTTGTCCTTAGCACGGGTTAGTGCATTAAAAATAAAAATAGTAGAACATGGTTTATTTGTATAGAGCTTTGCAATCTAATCTATGGATTTGTGTATTATCGATTTTCATAGGCGAAGGCCAAGTTCACAAATGGCCGAGGTTTGCTTAACAAATCATTAGGCAGAACAACGACCCGAAAAGCATTGGACGAGATTAACAGGGGAATGAGTTTTGATGAGAGTTATAATGACAATTATTAATACAGCCTCTCCGTCTATCAGAATAATGACCGGGACCCGCGGCGCTCACGGATCGATCTGGCTGGCTACTAATGATTCCCGTAGGTTCGAGATGTGTCGCGATATTTTAGGAACGCGTGTTTTTAAGAAGAACTAACTAGTATTGTCAATAGCTATTGTTAGGCACATTCATTGTGCTACGGTTTTCAAACCATCCAAAATTCGTGACGCAGAAGTCGACGTCACCCCTTCGAAGGCTGTATTTTTTTAAGATCACAAAGTTAGTTGCGGCAGTTGAAAAACTGACATGTGATTTTTTTTTTTATTATTAAGTGTCAATCTTGAAAACCAAAGATTTTTTACTAAGCTTGTTACGTTATTCTAGTGAGTCTAACGACCTTCTAAGGGACGACATCGACTTATGGGATATCCTGTACCTATATCGTTTCGTACTCACTTGGCGAGGTGTACGCTTAGATTTTGACCCTGTTGGGGAGCATTCAGTGGAGGAGATGAGGTGCATAAAAGCCTCGCGAACGGACGTACTAACTGAGCCTGTGTGGCGCTCCCTTGGCAATAATCAGTGAGTCCATAACGCTAACAGGCAAATCCTTTCACCACGTCGTTGGTTTATCGACAAGCTAAGAAGACAAGTGTAGCGTGAGGTGCACGATGCGCTCTTCGCCATTGAGCAGGTGTGCGTTAAGGCACTTTGGGGTGCTAACTAGCGCCACCAATGGAATAAAAATCATCAATCATCACAAATCATCAGATATTAAAGTTTTTGACGTTCACTTTTGAAAAAAACGTATAATTTTGTTTTTTTATTTGACACCACTTTTGTCATCTTTTTTGCAAATTTATGATCTTATTATTCAAATCTTTGATTTTATATTCCATTACTGGCGCTAGTTAGCATAGCACCCAAAAGCGCCTTAAAATGCGCGGGCTCGACGACGCCTGGCGGTGGCCGGTGCTTCCGTACCTCAGAATGTCCAGCAGGCGCAACGAAACCAGACTTTGTTTTACGAGTACCTACATAGATATATCGTTTCACACTCACTTGGCGAGGTACGCGGTGTTCTTGACTTGATCCCTGTTGAGGAGCAGCCAGTGCAACGCGTGGTGCACCGTGCGCGCCTCGCCGGCGAGCAGTTGCGCCCTAAAGCGCGCGGGTTCGACGCCCGCCGGCGGCCGGTACTTCACGTTGCTCAGCATCTCCAGCAGACGCACAGAAACCTGCTCCGGGTCGTCCTCACGAATGTCCAGCTGCCGAGATCACCAGAACCATACACAAAACTCCAATTCTGACCCCCAATTTCACAGTTTGGCTATTTCATTTTTAAAAACCTATTTAGAGGCTAAAAATTTCACCCATGCCGGGATTCGAACCCGCAACCTCTGGCTATCCGTACCAGCGCTCTACCAATTGAGCCAATGGGCGACTCACGGCATCAGTGAAATTTCGAACCTCTTTACTTTATTTCATTTTTACACAACTTACTGTCCACCAATCCATAGATAAAAAGCGGGACGGAGGGCGGTGAATTTACTAACCGCGTGGTGCTTGTGGGATGTTTGGCGGAATGTAGCTAAGTAATTTTCACATTTTAAAGCTATTATGGATTTCCGCAAAGTAACGCCTGATTCCATACAAAACATTTCGAATCTTAAAAGACTGCTAGGTCTACTGGCCGGCCAAGCCGGACCTATAGTGTTTGCTTTTGCACCAATCCGGACTTCGCCCCCGTGTGGTGGAGTATGGCCTATACCTTCCTTAGGGAAGAGACCCGTGCCCCTCGGTGGGGATATAATGGGTTAAGGATGACAACTGTTAGTTGGCCAATGTGAGAAAATAACAGTAGCTTAACCTTGTACAAGAAACCGGTGTATATTTTATTTACATTATCATTATCACAATACGAAATAAGTACATTTCGCAGAAGCCTTCCTTTTAGTTGCTAATCTGTGGGTTATGCAATGTATTAAGTATCTACATCGAATTGCCATGGTCATCCACGAGTTGTAGTTCAATGAAATTGCGTCCATGATAACAGTGATAGAAAAATACGATTCTTCTAAAACAACGATTAGGTACTAAAGTGGGTTCCGAATTATCAGATCTGCGCTACAATGAATGGTATTTTGTCATCGTACGTATACATTTTTCGAAATCTTTTGTGCTGTGGCGAAATTCTTAGTAAAGTTGCGTAATAGCAACACATTTTTTCTAAAACACTATCTAAACAATTCATAGTTCAAATCAAATCTCGGTCCATATTGTGTTTGTTCCAAGATTGTTTTCCGCGAATAGGCGTCAAAATATAAGTTACGTAACGTGATCGACAGATATAACCTTACCACCCACCCAAACTCCAGCAATTTCAATAATCTTAATATCTGAAGCAAGGTATCGCTTTCATCTTGGAGTAATCATCTTCCTTTGCCTACATCCCAAAATTTAAATGACGAAGTTTCGTCTCATTTACTCTTTATATGTAGGTACCAAATAGGTAGGTACATCTATTTACCAAAGCAAGTAGACGGTGGTACCTAATAGTTTTCGGGTCTTTTATCTTATATAGTGGGTCAACGACCACTTACGGTCATAAATAAAAAGACTGGTAAAACTAAGTGCAGGGATAATAAGAGAGGTGTAATAATATGGCGGAGGTCGCGGAGCGTTGGAATGTCGGCTTCTTATTCGCGAGGTCGAGGGTTCAAATCCCATTTGTTTTCTAAGTTAGGTACTTTTGTGAAGTTATAGTAGCAATACAACTCGCTATAGCGGCCGCACCATTATAATCGTGAGGAAACCTGGTGTCTAAGGTGTTCAAATACTTACCTCATCGGTTAGCAATGTAAATCCGCGGTGTGCACGCGTGGTTAATTATCCCAAATTCTCCGAGAGAAGGTCTGTGCACTACACTGGGACGTATATGCTGCATTATTATTATTTTTGAGTATTATAAGAGAGCATAGGTAAACCTGGTGGAGATAATTACCCCGGGGAAGGTAACCTATTGTCTGTTACGTTCTAAAACAATTTTTCCGCGCCCCGCTTGCATACAAGCTCAGTCCAAGGAAGCATGGTTCTGTGCATACCTACCTCTGAGCCCCGGTTTCTTATGTTATATTTTTTGCTTAAGGCCTGCGCAGACGAGAGACTTTTGTTCCCGAGGGACAAAAGTCCCTGAATCGTAAAAAAATGTCCCCCAAGTACTTGTCGCGGACTCAACGCCTACGGTGTGCGGTCATTTCGTTCCGCGGAGATTGGGTTAAGCGTAGGTACTTACGCTATGGAAGCACATATTCTGAGATCACACTGTGTTGTAATTTACATGAAGTTGAAAAAGAAAAGGCGTTTTAAAAGAGAATACCGAACTTTTGACCACTCCGGACTCTTCATGTCCTCGGTAAGTTGAAGGACTTTTTGTTCGGGGTACTTTTAGTCCTTCGTGTGCGTTACTTCAATTTAAAATATAAGAGATCTATATCGACGGACAAAAAAAAGTACCCGGGGGATAGTCCCTCGTCTGCGCAGGCCTTAATGCTTACCTTTTCTCCGGCATCGAAGGTATGCAGAAGGTCAGCCAGCACTTGCAGAAGCTGCTTCTCATCCAATGCGTCGAATTTTATCAAATCATAGGTCTTGCTCAAAATATCGTTTAGCTCCTTGACTATGAACTTTATTTGGTCCGTCATTGCTTAATTTGTAAAACCTGAAAACCTCATGGATAAACACAATTAAATACCGAGAAAACTCTATTCAGCTATAAACGCACTGGTTGACAGATAAAAGTCAAGAAATGAACATTGTTTGTCTGTCTGTCGTAGAAAACCGTTTCCATGGTGATGCGATGCAAAGGAGTTTGTTGAGGTTTTTCTATTACCATGGTAACGAACTATGCACTGTACACTGACCTCCATGTTACTATGGAGGTTACGTACCATAGTAACTGGCTGCCAAGAAGTATAATAAGAACCAAAGAGTATTACCATTAAAGAGAAGAGTACATGGTGGGCATCAGATCGGTGGTAGGGCACTGACCTCCATGGTTCCCACCTACGGTTTAATTGTCGTGGAGGTTTAATGTTGGTCACTTACCTACATGCCAAGCAGACCTAGTCGTAGAGGGAGTAAAGCGTAGACGGAGTAAAGTGACCGTGGTCCACAGGTTGTGTTCTGTGCAGAAACCAGCAGGCAGAATCTTAGGAGTACAAGAACAAGTGGTTGGTTTGTTGGTTATGTTCTCTTTGTGCAAGAAATGGGTACCGTGGTACCCACAGTGGGTATATCTGTCACAAACTATATGTAAGCCTTTTAATGTACTCATATTGTTTTCTGGTGTGTACAATAAAGATTTTAATATAATCTTATCAAATAACTTGTTCAAATGGTTATACCTATGATGTTTTCTGTTTTTTTAGTGGGAGACGCGGGATGTGTTTCAGTTTTTAATCAAATTGCCAAAAAAAAAATTACTTACGTGTCCATATCGCAGTGATCCCGACTGGGCGGATTTTTGTTATTTATTTGTCGTTTTAGAAGTTATTTGTCGGGCACATTACCTACCATAATTTCTAAAAAAGATCGTATTATATGATTTGAGATTTTATTTAAAACTTTGGGTAGCCAACACAATGTAAATACTAGAAATAAGAAAACATAAACTTTCGTTCGCACTATAGGCTGGCAAAGGTTAAATACATCCTTCATGAGGCATCGTATCGCTTCTATAATAAAATCCCTGAAGATATAAGCTTGCCTGAATCGCGGTTCAAAAAATATGTTAAGCACACTGTGCCAAAAGGGCTACTATAACATAAAGGATTATCTAGATGACAATGAGGTCTGGAATTAAAGCCAGTACAATGTATGAGTTCTATGTTTTATAATAATTATGTGAACTATGTTAATTAAGGACTTTGAAAAGACTAAGTTTGGAGTTTTTTTGTCCATTTTTTCTCCAAAAATATCTAGATTTTGAAATGGACACCTAGTTTGAATTGAAACGTTCATTAAGCCGCAGCTTCTGCGCTGCTTTGAATAAAACCTAATAAAACCTTTTCATTTCATATAAATTAGGCCAATGTAAAATATTTTTACTACCCCACTCCCATGTAGTAAATATTATGAAAATAAATTATTGTATTTATTTTATTTTAAAAGGTTATATATAACTTAAATTAATTAATTACTTGTAATAATTAATTAAGTATCGCTGGTTTTCAAGACTTTTCGGATAGATTTTTCGTCCGACGTCAAAGGTCACAAATTGTCGCGCAATGATTGTTAATGCCTAGGTTCATACTATTAGATATCATAGCGACAAGTAACAGAAAGATTTGTAATTCAAATTTAAGGTGACAATGAAACAAAGATTTCCTTTTCTAATTCAATTCAACTTTAGGTGAGAACGTGCGCTTCTTGCCACACGTAGGTACTCATTAATTTGTAGGGAAACCTTCCGGCTCCCCCAGGACCTCCTCACACACCCCTACAGTCCTGCCCTTATTCTCCACCACGAGCTAGGCACATTCAGCTCGTATTTCATATTCATTCATAACCACTTACCTACTGTGCCATTTCATGATTTACTATATTATTTTATTCAGTAAGCCTAAGACGTCGTTCCCGCCATGCTCTCCTCCATCATGATTTCTGTAAGCTATAAAGCTACCCTTTTTTTTTTTTTTAATAAAGGGTTTTACGGCCCTGGATCCGTGTCCTTTTGAGCCTTGCCCCCTTATATAAATTCATTATGAACAGTGGAATAAAAATTTAAAGTGACTGGAAAAACTGAACATTATAGTGAAGTGATACGGAAGTGATAAGTGCTCTTATCTGAAAACTAATACTATATAAAGCTACCCCTTCAGTAAGCACAGACAAATAAGATAGCTTCAACTTATTTATGGAAGTGAATAATCTGTGGGCATACTTGTACTTACGGTTTTGATAACTTCGTGATGATTCGCGACACAAATATACTATTCTGGAACGGCTACCGGAAAAAACAGATGGAAAAGATTTGTATCTACCTACAAATCTTTTCTGCAAAAAAAAAGTACAATACCTATGTACTGTTATAATTACTTTTAGTAATAAGGCCGCCACTTGTACTAGTCTCTTATGTAATCCTTGGTGTACATGCAATAAAGAATATTCTACCTATCAATCTATCTGTTATGGTACCGTTTTTCCACATAAACTGACACATGTATACAGGAGGGGTAGGGTAGGCAGAGTCAAGGGTAGGCAGCGTAGATAGACTCTACGGTAGGCAGGGATTGCCACTTGCCTCTCACCGTTAGCGCCATCTAGTAGCTATTTTTTTCCTTAAGAGGCACCTGTGGTGGGTCAAAGGAAAAGAGGGGTATGTACCTACTTGAAACATTTCACGAAACTGTGTTCAATATTTTTAAAACGACCCTGCTTATAAATAGTTAAAGATCTTAAATTTCCTTTCATTTTTGCTTAGCTATTGCAAAACTTTGCAAGCTATAACTACTACCTAAACTATTGTCTAGTAATGGCACTCGTTAAGCCATATCAGAGGCCGTATGACAACTTCTGAGAGCACCTAAGGACCTCCATTGTGTTACAATCCTCAACCAACCCAGTATTAGCCCCCGTGATGGAGTATGGCCTAACCTTAATGCGATGCTGGAAGAGACCCGTCCTTCAGCAGTGGAACCATACAATAGGGTTGATACCAACCATTGTCATATCTCGTGCCTTCTTCCCTTGTAAATAGGATGGATTGATTGTAATAAAAGTCGTAAGTTATGTTTCAATAAATTATATTTCTCTTATTATTTTTATAGTACAATCATTTATTGTTGCCAATGTCAAATCTCAACAAAAATATTCTTATGAGCTAAGTTTTTGTGCCTGAGTCACTGCATTGAGTGAACCTCAGCCTGTGGGAACTAGAAAAACTCTCGGATCTAACACAGCGTGTAAGCTTACTTAACGCATTTTGTGCCGGTACCGGCCTTGCGACCATCTGTGTTATACAACATACTTGTTCCTTTCGTAGTGGAATTCAATGTCTTGAGAAGCTGATAATGTCTCGTTTTACTATCTCACTGTATAAATATGTTACAATGAATAAGGAATGACGTCACTGATATGGGATAGCGCGTCCACTGTAGACTATTCGTTATTATTTTATTGTTTTCTTTATAATGCAAGAAATCCCCGTTGGTGAGGATTTCCAGGAATTAGTGGAATAACCCAAAAATACTTTGTTATTATTTTATTGTTTTCTTTATAATGCAAGAAATCCCCGTTGGTGAGGATTTCCAGGAATTAGTGGAATAACCCAAAAATACAACTAAGACAAAGTTTAACAAAAAAAAACATAAATTAATATTTAGCACCGATTTAACATTACAAAAACAGAAATAATTTACAACCACTAAATGGACTGAGACAGCTGAGATCCACATTTCCAAACATAACTTCCATTCACATACCTCTTGTTAAATTCAACCGTGTATTGATGCACCATTTATGTTTGATTCAAAAAACTACTTACGCTATGGCATGCACCATTACTTAATCTCGATCTAACGTTAGTACCAAACTTAACTTCCACCAAAACGACACAGCAATTAATGCTAAATTAAGTGGTTCATATTTTATAATACTTATTTACATGAAATAATTGTGTTATAAGTATTAATTCAGACATCTACTATTGGAATTATGGAGAATCAAATGTCTAATTTTGATGGGTTAACTAGTTTGTACTCTCCTAAAATAAAGGAAAAAGGGGTCATTTACAAAAATAACTAACTAATGTTATTGATTAATGCAGAGTAATACGACAGCAACAATAAATATTGAAATAAGTAATTACCTGCCGCTACACCAAAGCAGCTAGTTCCCTAGGAGAAAGTCCCTTACTTATATACTACAACAAGTATATACAGCCCTACAATGATTCAAGTTGGCGACAATGCCGACGCCCCGCTACGGAGGAAATCGCACTTGACCAGTCCCGGTCGTTTACCATGATGATAATGAATCTATCACAATGTTTAATTATCATTAAAAAAACTCAATTCGCAAACAATTCTTCATGATTAACGTTGATTCAATTACACAAGGAATAATTAATTAATACAAATATCTCGGTCGTCGAGTATGGTTTTGCGCACTGTACAGTGCCAGACTTGTGATAATCTCTCTGCATGTTAGAGCGCAGTTAGTACCATAGAGTTGAGCTCTCTTATAAGGAATGTCTCGAGAGTTAAGGTCTGAGACTCATACACAATTAGACAACAACCTACGCCCTTCAATAAGGAAGGGAACATTCACTGGATTCTCTACGACAACGTAAAGGTGTACTAAACTTCCGCAATGTTAGTCGTTAGTCACATAAATGCATGAGCAACACTTTCACAAACATAAATTCGCTACTGAAACGATTCGTCAAAAGGTAATAAACTTATTACAAATTAATACTCTCATGACCATGAACCAAAATCAAAATATAAAACAGTAACAAACTTCTACGCCCTATCACACCACATTATAAAGTTAGGTACCTTGTAGAAAAAAAATTAGAAAAGAGAGAAAAGCGCCTACCTCTAAATCACAATAATAAAAAAAATAAATATAACTAAATGCCGAGCGTAACAAAATTGACCTAAGCCAGGAACAAGCCCGTTTTTGATTCGCCGCTCGATTCCTTCAAACGTCTAAAGTTTATGTTTGGATTCATAAACTAAACCTAGACTCTCGAATTTAAACTCTGCTGATGAACGTAACTTCTTTCAATTTCATAGAAAAAATATACGATTTACATCCGACTTCTTTACATGAGACCGCCTTTTCTGCCGAAGAAAAGCGCGCTAAGCGTGCCGAGCGGAGAGGTATAGGTAGTTGGCGTTTTAGCGGGCGCCCCCTCTACGGTGCCGAGGTCGGCTCGGGGTCGCGGGCCGCGAGCGCGGCGTCTCAGCGTGCCGCCCGCAGCGGGCGCCGCCTTCGGAGTCTCCAGCACGCCGGAGCCGGTCTGGGCGGGCACACCTAAGGGCGCCTCTAGAACAGTCTCGACTTTCCGCTCGCTGGTCTGGCTCGCCGGCGAGCGCAGGTTGCGCTTGAGGCAGGTCAGCTGCTCCATCGGGCTGCGGTGCACGAGGCCCATATAGAGGGAGCCGGGCGTCTGCAGCGTCAGCGGCGAGGGCGAGGAGTTGTCGTTGGCGGGAGAGGAGAGGTATTTTCGGCCGCTGGCGATCAGCGAGTGGAGGGAAGGCGGGCCGTCGCCGGGCGCGGGGGAGCGCGGGGGCGAGGCGTCGGGGGAGCCGAGGAGCGGGCTGTTGGCGGGCGTGGCGGTGGGGGAGAAGCGCGGCGCGCAGAAGGACTCTCGCCGGGACAGCACGGGGGACACGGCGGCCGAGGAGCGCCGCGACGTGAGCCGCGAGCTCCAGGCGGTGCCGAGCACGCTGCTAGAGAGGGAACTGAGCGCGCTGCCGCGGACGCTGCTCGCTGCGCTGCCGGACACGCTGCCGTCGCTCGGGTGAAGCACCGTGCTGGAAACAGACTTTTTGTAAGAAATAGTAGTCTTACAAACCATAAAACAATGCATAGTTCGTTCTAATTTGGGTCGAGTATAAGTGAGAGTGACTTGTGGGTGTAATGTTAAGGGCAACCGAGTTTGGGACCAGGAAGTTTTAGGAACTGGTGATAGGCTATATAGGCATTTTTCCAAACCAAAATCGGCAAGGGCATCGCCGACATGGAAAACCACCCAGACATCTGAGACTTTCAGTAAGCCAGATATGCCAAAATGACGGTGAGCGTCTAGTACTTTCTATAAATAAAAATAAATAAGATACAGCAACATCACTTGTCCTGGTCCCTTACTACTACAAATACACTGTACTGTGGTAACCAGGCAAGAGCATCACAAACATGGAAATACACCCAGAGCGAGTGTGCGGCTATCGAACTTCTTCTTCGTGTCGAAAGCGCAGGCTGTTCCACAGACACCTCGCTCCCAATTCGCGGCCCTGCGGTTGTGCTGGGTGAAGCCTCTATGATGTAACGTAAGGTGTAGTGACCTGTTGGTGAGCGTGTAGACGTGGCTGGAGTGCGGCAGGCGCGGCATGTCGTCATCCTCCTCGACGTCGGAGAGGTGGTACAGTCGCAGGCCGAGCGCCGCCGCCGAGCGAGCGCCTCGTACGCCCACACCCTCGTGCTCTTCTAGCAAACCTACAGGTAACATCGGACGGTTTATATCTGCATTTTTGCGTGCCTGTGTTTGGTTCTGGGAACGGATCTGTGGCACGAATTGAGAGCGTGCACAAAAAAAATTCTTGTATCTCATTAGAAGATGTCACGTTACGTTTTTTTTTCGTAATATCTGTGGAAAAGTGTTTTTAGTCAAATGGTAGAAAAATTCACAAGGTACCACGCATAGATATCATTAATCAATTAAAATAAGTTTTTTACTTTAATAGTAATGTGATTTTATGTACAATAAAGAAAATATTTGTATAATTTTTTCCGAGTTTTTCTGTCCTCCAATCTGAGTATGAGATAATTAAGACTAACAAGCAGGGATGTCTATCACTGTGCAAATGTGTTATTATAACAATTAGATGTGCTGATTCCCGATTATTATTTAGTTTCATTACCTGACATAGTAGGTTTAGCCAGTTGAGCCCAGGTGTGCAGCGTGAGTGATCCCTCCATCGGCTTGACGATTTGCAGTTTGTGTGGCGTTCGCCACCGCGCCAGCCCGCCTGCGGCGCCGGCGCCCCACACTGCGCTGCCTTCGCTTAGATCTCGTTCTACGAAAAGGTAAGCACGGTTAAATATTTTAAAAAGGGACAATACACCATTCTGTATGGAGGCAGTGTAGTGAAGGGATTGGCTAGTCAACTTGAGAAGCTCGCCGATTGTTTCCCAGGGGCCACGTACAGGAATCAGTCGTTCGGGGAGGTGGCTATCACATTATGTAGACAGTAAAGTTGTAGCAAGCGTGCAGGCAGAGACTGATGAATGTTGATGTTGATGAAAAGAATGAGCTGTCAGGGTCGTGGTAAATAGCAAACCGTGGGCACTACCAATTCTCTGCGTCCGGGATACAGGCGTAAGTTTATGTAAATGTAATGTAGGAAAAGTTGTAGCGAAGCTGATTCCAATGGTATAAAAGAGATAGGTCTATATTGATAGGCTTTGTATATTGATCTCTCTAGTTTACGTACATGGGCTTTGGATATGTCACCACGCTACACAGTAATGATTAACTTTCTACTACACTCACCAGTTCCGGCGTTGCTGGGCCGATGGCGCAGAGCGTGGGACGCTGTAAGCAGCGCGCGCCGCGAGCTGATCTCCGCCGGGTTAAGGCGCCGTAGCGCCGCCGCCAACTCGGAGGCGCCGGGCGCGCCAGGGACGCCAGAACCGCCCCAGCCACCACTAGGAAGGCATATTATGTCATTGGCATAAATTAAAGCAGCCGGAACAATTTAACCTCTAAAATTCGTATTTCCACCATGAGAGTTTCGTTTTACAACAACTTTTGTGTGAGTCTGAATAAGTACAACTCTGAATCATATTTTCCAAAATATTAAGATTTTTTGAGTTTTAACATTAATAAATTGATATCATTGCACTATATAAATAGAAAAATCTTAATTTAACGTATATTAAATAAACATAAATTTCAAAATATTTATCGATTAGCGCAACTCGACAAATCAGAAAAACGCATCCAAGGGACCAATGTGGCTACCTCTGCACCATCTGATCACGGCACCCAATAAACATAAAAGAAAGTCTGTGATGCCCAATCCCTGGTAATCCTCCAAGTCAGCGTTGAAGCTCGCGTCGTTACACATAGGTTCATTGTTGTCTTGATGAAACCAGACACTGCACTAAACCAGACACAGCACCATCCAAATTAGGTGCCCACACAACATAAAGAAAGTTTGTGACGACAACTCACGGGTAATCCTCAGAGTCGGTGTCGGAGCTCACGTCGTCAAACATGGAGTCGTTATTGGAGGGCGGCTTGAAGAGCCGCGGCGGCAGCGGCGGCGCGTCCACCGCGTCCGAGCCCGAGCCGGCCATGGAGCCGCCGTACCAGCGCGACGCGCACTGCACCGTCTCGAACACCTTCTGCATGCTGGCCCTGCGACAACGAGGAAAAAAAAATAAAGACGGTGTACTCGTACGTATGTGTTCTTGTTTACCTTTCATAAATACTGCACTAATACTGTAATATACGTACATTATTTGTATAGTGGTACACCCAGCAGTGGGTAGCGGTGGGCTGATGAACACGATGATTTAGGTATAACAATATTTCGTCTGCCATCAGCTTATCGCCAATGCTAGAATCGTAACTCAGGTCGTAGAAGACTGACAGAGTGCACCTCGAGTGATACTAGGATCCGGGAAGACAAAAGAGTGCATTTCGTAGTGAAAAACAGTAGCGTCCGCTGTTGCCTTTGGTCAATCCATAGCTCCACGCTCACTGTTGTTGCGCGTTGCCAATACCGGTGCAGAGACAGCTCCGAGACTCGGAAAAGTGCATCTTATGATCCAAGAACGTCAGTGGCAATCCCGTCGCGACCGCTACGCTTGGCATGAATCTTGCATAGGCTGGCTCATCCCGTTTCCCCTTCGTCACTCCTGATCAATAGCCAGATTTCCACGTTCTCAGAGTTGAACACTCACTGTTGCGCGTCGCAGGACTGCAGCTCGGAGAGAGCGGAAGAATGCATAATATCGCGGTGGAGAGAGGCGGTAGCAGAACTTGTATCCGCTCGGCTGGCCGCATTTGGGCAGCGCCTGCAGCTGCCGTGGATACTCCTGGCCCTTAATCCAGCTTGCACTACACTAATAAACACTGTACGTGAAAGTAGCCACCCCGAACGACGTACTCCCTGAGCCCGAACGTCTGGCGCACCCTGGGCGACAATCAGCGAGTCCCTTAAGCTGATTGGAGAATCCTTTCACCACAATCGACACGCTAAGAGAAGCAACACTTACTGTTGCTGCGCGTCGCCGATGCCAGAGTCGAGACTGAGCTCCGAGAAGACGGAAGAGTGCATCTCACGATGCAAAGAGGCTGGTAGAAGGCCAGCTGCGGCCGCCACGCTCGGCATGAGCCCGCGGGCCGGCTCGCCGCGTTTGCGGAGCGCCCGCAGCTGCTCTTGCACATCGGCCAGGTGGGCCGCCACTTCTGCGTAGCGTTCCTGTTGGGAAGTGTTACATTAGCTTGAATAATACGACATTTGGCTATTGGTAATTATTCGATCAATAACAATGTCACGTAGGAAGCTTCAGGATGCCAGGTGCTAAATAACAGCTCTACTGCACTGGGAAAAATAGCTGACTGGAGTAGTTCTACAGACTTCATGCGTATAACGGTCCAATATAGGGCAAGGGCGGAAACCCCCGCTTCAACTAATTACATAATTCTATGTAGTATGTTAGTGGGTAGTTAAGGAAATTGACAAGCATTTTAGTGCTCAGCTATAATTAATTAATTAAAATAGTTAAATAGCAGTGAATTATATGTTCAGTGATTAATTAATACTCCTATATTACCTGCCGGCTGTTTCACAGTAGATTACCACTATAACACTTAAAACAAGAACACACCAACGGTCAGTACACAATGGAGGACATCAAGAACTCGATCTCGGAGCTTTCCAGCTTGTTTGGCGCAAGGATGGCATCTTTTCAAGATGCTTTGGATAAGGGAGCCAGCACTGTTCCATCTGCTAGTCCAAACATCCAAGTTGAATTTAATTCATTCCGCGAGTTTGTGATCCTGGCACTCAATACACTGCAGAAGCAGGTCGAGATGTTAGCCTATAACATGGACTCTATGGAGATGCGAAGCCGCAGAAAAATGCTCCTTGTTCATGGAATCCCGGAGGCTGACAAGGAGGACACTTCAGCTGCAGTTGTTATGGCCCTAGCTAAACAATCGATAGATGTTGGTGCAAATAACATCCGGCGCTGTCACAGGATGGGGCGTTCTAGTGCGAGTAGAGTGAGACCTATTTTGGTTAAGTTTTGCTCCTCGGAGGTACGAGATGAAACATGGCACTCCAAAACTAAGCTCAAGGGATCTGGAATAACCCTGTCAGAGTTCCTCACGAGGACACGGCACGAGGCGTTTATGGGGGCCAGGCAGCAGTTTGGCATATCAAACTGTTGGACAACGGGAGGCTCCATTTGCATACTGACGCCGGACGGCGTGCGTCATAAGGTGCACACTCTCGTAGAGGTTAACAATCTCGCAGGGACGGACACCAAGGCCCCAGCGACAGCCCCCGCCAAACAAAAAGTTGCTAAGACGAATGTAGTTGTTCGGCCAAAACGGAAAACAGCAAAATAAGTCATCGGCCGTGGCGAAGTCTTCACTGTCTTTCTTGTGTGTTCGTGTATGTATCCATACAATCCACCCATCTTATTTTCACTGTTAAATTATGCTTTTACCCTCATTCGTTCGATTTGGATTATTATTGTGTTCAATTCAAACACTCTTTCAAACATAGCATTCACAGATCACCACAAAAACAAACTGTCAAGATGACATTGACTTCGTTTAATTATTCTGTGACTTTTTCTCGCACAGATTATATACGTTTAAACTCACAGAACAATACTTCTTACGTTTCGTTTTATGCATCACTGTTAATGACAGCTAATTGTTTTTTTACTCCGGTGGATTGTACCTACCTTTTGTCGAAGTTTTCGGTTTTCTCTTTTTCTTCTCATTTGTGTAATATCTTTATAGTCTGTGGTGTACAGCTGGCGGGTGGTCAGGTGCTATTTTATATTTTACGTATTCTGAGTATTATATTTTTATTTATCTATATATTCTACGTGTCTGTACCAATAGTAACTCTTACCTACCATGTCTGATGCTGACTGCAGTGATTACCTATCCTTTTCTTCTACGGAGGGATTGAACAGTAATGAATGTAGTTTCCATAGTATCCCCTCTCTCTCTGAGAGCCTTAGTTCTCAGTTTTCTAACTCCCCCAAAAACTTTAATGTCGTTCATATTAACGCACAAAGCATTCCTGCTCATTTCCCTGATATGCTGGCCACATTTGATATAAAAAACTTACATGCTATCCTCGTCTCCGAGTCTTGGCTTAAGCCTTGCCTACCATCTACGTCCTATTCTCTTCCAGGTTTCCACCTGATTCGCAACGATCGCACTAGTAGTGGTGGCGGTGGAGTAGCGATATATTTACGTTCCCACATCTCATTTTCTATAATTTCTTCTTCAGCCCAGCCACCGCACACTGGTTCCACGCCCTAAGAGTAGCGGTCATAGGGTTTCGCGATAATAATGACTGTCGTTGTCATAGCTGATTATTATTATTATGGTGTTTTGTAATACTTTAAGCCATAACACAATAAAAAAAAAACAAAATAATCTTAAAAAGCTTATTTTATTTACAAAATTATGCATTTTTATTACACTTAAAAGAAGGTTTGCAACTTAATAACTATTAAACCTTACTATTTACATTTTATATTACAAATAAAGTAAATACTTAACTAACATCTAAGTACAAACACACAATTGGACAAAAAATATTATATTTACATAATAGGAGTTATGTAAAAAATAACATAAATACCTATCTTATTTTTTACATTTTTTCCTAAACCGACAACAAATTTAATACTTCTTTTGATAGAATAGACTTCTTCTTCTGTGGTAACCTTCTTAAACTAGAAATATAAGGATCCGAATTAAGGAGAAGTCTATGTATCAAGTCGGTGTTTGTGACAACCCGAGACATTTTCCTCGTGTTGTCACGCCTGAAGAGTTTGATTAATTTATTGCAAGATTCGGCGGCCTCTTCCGAAAGCTCACCTATTGACAATAATGCGTGTTCAATTACTTCCGACCCATGAATGAGGACCTTATGTACAGACGATGGCAAGTTGTACCATGGATAGGTAGCAACAAGTTTACGTGCTGTTTCTAGAGAATACTCTTTAAAAGTGGCGTTATTAATTTTGTATCCCGACGAAAGACACTGCAGCAGATTATGACATCTGTCAATAAGGATTTTATCTAATCCAGTAATTTCCGCTGAAACCGCTGAGTTAGAAAAAAACTTTCTGGCAGTGTTTCCGTCGTTAGATGTGCCACTTCCTCCACTTCGCGGTTTGTCGACTATTAGACCAAGTTTCTGCCTAAACTGTTGCTGCACATGTTGTTTTTTTTGTGCAAGAAGAGCTTTTTCGTCTGAAGAACGTACCTGCCATTTCTTTATGTCTAATCTATAAGAAACGTGAATTAAATATTCGAAGAATCGGATATACGAGTGAAGAGGAGATAGTCCAAATTGATAGGTACCACTATCTGCAGTTTTGCTCAGCGATTTATCAATGTCATTCATCTCTTTTGGAGTTGAACCACAAATATAACATCTACTACAAGATGTATCGCTCAGAGCACTGCACACTTTACCATCAACCATGGTTAATTGTAAAGAATGCTGCACTTTTATTTCATATTCACCGTGAGTGAAAGAAGTCGGTTGTAAACTATCAATTTTAGTCTTGAAATAAGCTTCTTCTTGCACAGAAAGGTCTTTGGATTCTTTGGCAAATTGGAATCGAATAGGCCTACAATACCTGGTGGAAGAAGGGCGCGGATTTTTCCAAACTATTTGATCTGGGTCGGAGGTATTGGACTTACAAACCAATTGAAGAGGACAATATGAAGTAACAAACATACTGCCATCATCATCGATACCAGAATCTCCAAAAATCTGTTTATATTCGCTGTGCCCCGTACTCCCATCGAAACCCCATTTTCCAATCAAAACAAATTCTTTATTAGGGTCAATATTATTCAAAACGGGTTTTTGGGATTCTAGTATCCGGCAAGCAGTATGATCTAACAATGATTGTAATTCTACTTCAGCAGATGATTCCGTGATAAACTCTTGCGATGGATAGCACCGCTTCTTAGCTTCTAACACTTTTTGATAAGATGGTAATGCATTAGGTGATTTTGCATTAACGAAGTCTTTCACCAAAAGATACTGATGTTTAGTCAGTTTTGTCTCATTTATAAGAGACAAGACTTCGTCAGTGCTGAAATTTAAAGATGCAGCGGCGTTAGATAGACTAGAATCGTCCAACAAAGAATTTATCGCAGAACTGTCTACTTTACTTAACTCTGCAAGCCTGCGGCGTTTTGATCTCTTGCTACATTCCTCAAAGTCCTTCCTGTGCTGGTGCTGTTGGGTGCTTGTCGAAGCTTCTGCTGCTGGCCGTTGGGTGTTGTGGCTCCCTACTGTTGCACAAGTTGGCAGAACGCAAACTTCAATTTCGTTCAGCCAGTCTCCGTACTTAGAGACCATGCGAGAATGGTTGCGCGTGACTTGCTTCCAAATTGCTACCAATCTTGTACAAACTTTAGTAACTCTTTTTTCCAAGTCATCAGCAATGTAATTCTCAACATCAGGCAGCAATTGTATTAGGTCTCGAAAAACTCGATGCCAACGCTCCAGTTCAGATTTGCTGTCTTTAATAGACAGCCAAGTATCTAGTACAAGCATTCTTTTGAAAGAACACTTAATACTAGTACCTAAAACAAAATAAAAATACGTTAAAAGCGGATCAAAATAGATACATGTTTCGTAGCAAGTGCTACGCGCCTGCTACGCGTTCAGGCGCGCGGCGTAGCACCTGGCTGCACCTTACAGACGCAGCATGACGCAGCTAAATTTGGAGAGGCCTAGTAGTAGACATTGTAACCCATATTTCTATACCAAATTGAATGGTACAAGTAGGTACAAACATAAGTAAAAGCTTCAACGTAAAAAATATACAGACATAAATACATAAAAAATGCCACGTTGGCGTAGCACTCTATTTAAAAAAAAAATGTAGAAGGAAAAGGCAAAATAGTAAAGTAAATTAATAATACATACCTGTGACTTCAAATTCCATTGTAAAATAGCAGGTCACAGACAAGTTGGAACTTAAACACACGCGTCGCGTCTTGGGCTAATTAAAGCACTTGGTGATAACAGGTTGATGACTAATTACTTGTGTTCACTTCGGATGCCGAAAAAGGAATGTTGGGAACAATAGATTGCGAAACCTTTTATACCCTCAGGTAGTATGACAATTAGTGGGTAACTGAGCCAGATATCATGGCTTAGCTCAGTCATTGCCATCCGAGTCCTATGACCTACTACGGTACCACCGTGCACCGCCACCAAATTCTGGAGAACATCTTTTCATAGAAATTCTTCTCTCTCATACCAAAGTCTTGCTCGGCGTGTATTACTGCCCTTCTTCACATATCAATTATTTTTCTTCTTTTGAAGCTATTCTTGAAAAAAATTCTCCTTCCTACAGTCACACCGTAATCATGGGCGACTTCAATACCTGTCTACTTAAAAATGACCACCGCTCTTCTATTTTTCAATCCTTACTTACTGCAAATAATCTGTCTCTCCTTCCCTTAGCTGCAACTCATAATTTCCCCAATTGTGCACCTTCTCTTCTGGACTTGATAATCGTTTCCTCCACCCAGCATGTTTATGTGCACGGCCAGTTCGCTGCTGATGCTTTCTCCTACCACGATCTAATATTTGTTTCTTACAAAATCCGTCCCCCCAAAGCTAAGCCGAGGATACTCATGCAGCGCAGCTTTGGTAGCATGAATCTGGAGCGACTCAGAGAGGACGCGCTGAGTACCGACTGGTCTGTGGTGGCTAATGCCGACACCGTTGATGAGCAAGTCGCCATTTTCAATAGCCTTCTCACTGATCTCTATGACATACACGCACCGGTTAGAACAGTTAAAGTCAAACATTTACCCGCACCATGGCTTACAGATGATGTTAGGACTATTATGCATCAAAAAGCAGCTGCCAAGTATAAATACAAGATCAAGCCAACCGACTACAATAAGGAGCGCTACTTAACTTTGAGAAATCGCTGCAATAAGGTGTGTAGGGATGCACAACGACGCCATATCCACGAATCTGTCGAAAATGGAGATCCAGCTAAAGTCTGGAATTTTCTAAGATCTCTAGGAGTTGGAAAACCACGCCAGAACTCAATTCCTAAAGACCTTGATGTCAATGCTCTCAATAGTCACTTCACTTCTGTTCCTCACTTTGAAGGAACTATTAAAAGCAACACATTAAGTAATCTTTCCTCAATTCCAACTCCTGATTTTCCGCCTTTTTGTCTAAGTCAATTCTCTGATTGTGATGTTGAGAAGAGCATAGTATCCATCACTTCCAGCGCCGTGGGTACTGATGGCATTAGCCGTAAAATGGTAATGCCCATAATAGACGTAATTACCCCCGTTGTGACACAAGTGTTGAACTACTCTGTCAAGGCCGGTGTCTTCCCTACTGCCTGGAAGGAAGCACAGATCACTCCCTTACCCAAAAAACCTTATCCGTCCTCATTCTCTGATTTTCGGCCCATCTCCATCCTGCCATTCCTCTCAAAAGTCCTCGAGCGCCTAATCCATCACCAACTAAGTATCTTCCTAAACAAAAACTGTCTCCTCAATCCCTTCCAATCTGGCTTTCGTCCAGGTCACAGCACGGTTACAGCACTTGCAAAAATTACAGACGATATACGTCTAGGGATGGAAAATGGTCAGGTCACTGTCCTCACGCTGTTGGACTTCAGCAATGCTTTCAACACGGTGGACTTCGACATTCTGCTAGGTATAATGTGTTCTCTCAACATATCTCCAAAGGTGATTGACTGGTTTCGTAGTTACTTGCATGGGCGCCGGCAACGTATACGAATTGATGAATCCTTCTCCTCTTGGTCTGATACTACTGCCGGTGTCCCGCAAGGTGGCGTGTTGTCTCCTCTTCTCTTTGCAATTTTCATCAATAGTATATCCATAAATCTATCTTCTTCTTACCACCTTTATGCAGACGATCTCCAAATTTATACGCAATGTCCTGTAGATAGTCTGCCCTTGGCAATTGCTGAAACAAATGCTGATCTGGACCGCATTTTAGAATGGAGTTCATGTCATGGCTTGAGGGTTAATCCCTCTAAGACGCAGGTGATTGTGGTTGGCAGTCCTAGAATGGTTTCGAGGGTTAAGTGGGAACAGCTCCCACGGGTCCAGTTTGACAATATAATAATTCCGTTCAGTGAGAAGGTAAAGAACTTGGGGATCATTATCGACAGGTGCTGGTCTTGGTCTCCGCAGCTGGCGGAGGTGAGTCGGAAAATATTCGCTTCAGCGGCCTCTCTGAGAAGGTTACGGAATTTCCTGCCCACTGCGACCAAAATTGCACTTGCTCAATCTCTGTTGCTCCCTATCCTCGACTATGCTGATGCCAGCTATCTTGATTTGACTGAAGAGCAACTTAATAAACTTGAGCGCCTCCAAAACTTCGCTATAAGGTTCATATTTGGCTTGCGCAAATATGACCACGTGTCCGAATACCGCACTAAGCTCAAGTGGCTCTCCATTCGTTCTCGTAGGAATGCTCACATCCTCTCACTTCTTTATTCAGTACTGTTCAATCCAGCCTCTCCGACTTATCTCAGAGAGCGCTTTGTTTACCTCAGCGATTCTCATAGCCGGGCACTGCGGTCTGACCTGACTCTGATGCTGAAGACGCCAAATCACTCTACGAGGTTCTTGGGCAACTCATTTGCGGTAAGGGCCGCCCAACTGTGGAATAATCTGCCGGTCTCAATAAGGCGCTCTCCTTCCCCAGCTGTCTTCAAAAGCAGAGTTCGTGATCTTTATTTATCAGTATAGTCGTTAAAATTTTGTCCTCTTGTGTGTAGGTTAGTACTTTCCTTGTCTTATGTAGAACTTTATTATAAGATATATATATGTATGTTTATAATAAATTATAAGTTTATATAAGTAACGGTATGTAAGTGTATTATTATTAAGTATAAGTATGTATCAATATTCAAATTTGCACTGGCTACCCGTCTTTCTAATTTCCTTCAGCAACTTTCCATCGTAAGGTTGTCTGGAAGAAATTGCTTTTAGCAATAAGGCCGCCAATTGTACTATGTATATTTGCAATTGTTTTGTATTTGTTGTTTTTCCAGTGTACAATAAAGAATATTCTTATCTTATCTTATCTTAATTCAGTCTTTTGAATCACTTCCAATTTAGATACAATGATTTACAAAACGCTCAGCTCATATAACTATAATACAGCCTATACTTGTGTACACGTTCCACTGTAGGGCACAGGTCTTCTCTCAAAGGGCTTTATCACCACTACCACCG
Source organism: Yponomeuta sedellus (assembly GCA_934045075.1). Taxonomy (NCBI): domain Eukaryota; kingdom Metazoa; phylum Arthropoda; class Insecta; order Lepidoptera; family Yponomeutidae; genus Yponomeuta; species Yponomeuta sedellus. The sequence goes on along the minus strand of OW203729.1, from coordinate 14,827,964 downwards.
TGTCTAAAGCGAATTGGCAATTTCAAGCGCTGAGGTATATGAACAACTCAAGCACACAGGTTTCTTCACGATGTTTTCGTTCGTAGTTAGGTGGTATTGCTAGTAAAAATTCACAAAAGGACCTAACTTCAAAAACCAAGTTATTAGAACACGCGCCTGGATGCGCGAACGAACTGATAAGGCAAGCGTTCCAACGACCGCGCTATCACCGTTTCATATGATTTCATACGGTTTTGGTGCCATAGAAAGGAAAACATCACAAACATGGCCTACAAAATAAGCTGCATTACATTGCCAGTGAAACTTTCTAGATAGTTATACGGATATTCTGGGATATTTATTAATTTTATTTATTTATTTCTTCGGTCGGTCCTTCATTAATTTATTTTTATTTACAAAAGTTCTCGTAACTTATTAGTAAATACCAAATCATTACACAGCTAAAAGCAATCTTCCACAACGATCTCTCTTATATTATTTTATAATGGTAATCTCAGAAATAAAGGACATTGTCCACTTTGTATGGGCGATTTGTCCAAACGTGAACAGTCAATTGAATTAAAACTAAGTAGGTTTTGTAGTATGAGTTAGTAAGAACCCTATTACTGTAATTAATTTGCATCAATATACCTGCATTGTGAGTTTTTTGCCGCAAGGTGTCCTATGATTTCCTTGCTTTATTTGCCTACCACAAAGTAAGTCCGGTACAAAATCCGTAATTGAGCCGGGGTCATCAATAAACGAAGACTCGGGATCCTTTTTTTAACAAGCCAAAGTAGTAATAAAACAAACAATATTCACGAGAAGCAAAGAAACAGCAAAAACAATGAATGAATCGTTTTGTTTTTTTAGCCTTTGACAATAACAATTCAAACAATTTTTTTTGTCTAGTGTTGCCATAAATAAATAGTTTACCCTCAAATCCAGATTTTTTCTTTTAATCATTTTATCACACCAATAATTGAATACGACATAATCTAGCAAGTATTGTAATGCCTTGCATTAGTGCATATGCCGTTGCATTAGTATGCATTATTTTTTACCCAAATAATACTAAAACGCGATGCATTAGAAACTCTAAATTGTTTTCTGTGCAATTTGTATTCCTTAAATTGCAACACCGAAATAAAAATCAAGACTGGTTGACAAAATAAAGACTGGATTTGAGATAAAATTCTTATTAGTTTGTAACTGTTTAAAATGTCGATTGATACAACGAGATAAGCAAAAATATTAGTTTTGAAATTAATTATAATCAGGGGTTATTTCGATTTTTCTCTTACATTCTGTCCACGTATGGCCCAAAATGGACAATGTTCTTTGGTACATACCTTTGCATCGGCCAATTCTGCGGCGAGTGCATTTTGATTTTCTCTTGTGATGTCCAATATTCGTAGCGTATGATCATGTTCTGCAGTTAGCTAAAGATGAACAAGAGGGCAAAACATTAAAGTTTGCTAGATACACTTTTTTATTAAAATTAACTAAATTATTTTCTTGAAGTTTTTGGGGTCCTAAATAATGTGGAAAAACAAGTAAGGTAAAAAAAAACAATGCCACTTCAATCTAAGTTTGACGCAAGTTTCCCATTGATGGGTTCGGCTTCGCATATATGTAGATAAAAGTTGGAGAGCGGGCATAGTACAAAGATATTTCCTTACCTAAACACTATTTATGTTAATCAATTTCAAATATATTTATTGAACGTTTCGGCCATTTTAAAAACCACCTTTAGGAGGCATCGCTCACGAGTTACTGCTGAGTTACTGTACTGTATCTTGTATCTGTATCTCTATAAAGCAATCAATTCATTTGATTATCGTCATGATCACCATAATCACTATCAACATCAAATGGGTTTGATAAAATGCCTAAAAAACTTTTCATTACATTGAATCATTTATCTATGCGTGCAGCGCTATGTGTACATAACTCCTAGGACGATGACTGCCTCGCACATAGACACACACACACACACCTCGAAACCACAACTGCATAGTTGGAAACTTACGTAAACGAAGCGCCGCGCGCAAAGATGAAATAATCGATATTAAGTACCTGTAGGAGGCGTCGCTCGTTGGTGGCGAGCCGCGCGTTGCTGGAGTCGAGTTGCTGCTGCAGGTCCGCCGAGCGTTCGCGCTCGCTCGACAGCTCCGCCGCCAGACAACTCGCCTCGGAGTTCGCGCTGGCTGCGGCGGAAGACATTGTCAGTCAATAACGGTCGCTTTTATACGGTCATTACGGTCGAAAAACCAAAACTGTAATTTGTATCAGGTGCTTAGCGCCAATCCGACCACTGAAAAATTACCGCTAGCTTTAATGGAAATAAATATTATTATTATTAATGTACTTCTTCGTCTTAAGTGTGCTGATTTTGTTACGTTTTTTTTTTTTCACAAAATGCAAATACAACAAAATGAAGCTTGGTTAATATTAAGGTGTATACAAAGGCGATACAACTGACTTTATCTGAAGAAACTTTTTTCATACCACGTAAGAAGTCTTAAGTACACAATAGAGCAAGAACACAACCGAATCCTTACTAGCGTCCACTAAAGCATTTAATATATCCACACTCACATTAACAGAAACCGGTAAAAGTCAATAGAAAGTATTGAAATCCAAAGAGATACTATACATAATAGATATAAAAAACCGGCCAAGTGCGAGTCAGACTCGCGCACCGAGGGTTCCGTACAAACCTGTATTATAGACCTGAGTATTTGGTATGAATTTCAATTTAATACCTCTACGCGTTTATGAGGAAATGGGTAGTAAGTTTAAAATTATTAAAAAAATATATATTATGTGATGTAACTAAAAATTTATGGTTTTCGTAATTTTTCCTTTATCTATGCTATAAGACGTTGCTTCGTACCAAATTTCAAGATTCTGAGTTCACGGGAAGCACCCTGTAGGTTTTGATTCCCTTGCAAGTGTCGAAAATTTGCGGCATAAACGGCTGTATCTTTTGATTGCGTTGGCTTAGAAGTTTGATTTTTTCACAGCTTCAAGGGACAGTAGACCTGAGTAATTGATATAAATTTCAGCTTCATACCTCCACGCGTTCCTGAGAAAAAGGGTCTTGACAGACGGACGGACGGACGGACAGACGGACAACAAAGTGATCCTATAAGGGTTCCGTTTTTTCCTTTTGAGGTACGGAACCCTAAAAATGGTACAGACGTGACACAAGGCATGAATAAACAAATAACGTCATCTTGTCAACATTACGTTAGTCGTCTATGCAACGATATATGTAATTTCTAGTCATTATCACCAAAAATAATTTGGGAATCTAAAGCGAGGATCTCAAACAAAATGAACCATTAGATAAGATAAGAATATTCTTTATTATACACTGAAAAAAACAACAAATACAAAATAATTACAAAGGGCAAACTACAATTGGCGGCCTTTTTGCTAAAAGCAATTGTTGCACCGTTGTTTCTTAGATCTATGAAACCCCTTCCAGACGTGTTAATAAAGAAAATTTTCTTGGCACACACAAATCGTCATAAAAATTATTTCATGTAGTTCATGACATTACATTGCCTTGACGTACTTGTTCAGCGCCATCTTCAATTCTTCAGTTTCTTGAATGTTCATTCTTCCTGCTGATGTGTTTTAAGCCCTTTGAAACAAGTATGGTCTGACAGGGTGCAAACTTATAGAGAAAACACGCTGCTAGGCCACCTTGTCCCACCGAGCCCTTCTCTAGAGTTTCAGCCGATATTCATGGACGATAACAATTCGATAATAATGCACTTATAAATCACAATAAACCTCTATTATTCCCTTATCTTCATATCTGGTAAACACAATGATAACATCTATGTAAGGGCACGATAGGTTGTGAAGTTTGCGTGACAGTGAAGAGACCTATGCCCTACAGTGGGCGTTCTTACTAACTGTATATATAAAAGGACACGCTCGCCGAACACATCACAGACTAAATGTCTGTTATGTAACAGAAAAAGTAAGCTAAGGGTTTCCTGAAGATATCCTTCAGGTTTTTTGGTACTGCACTTATATCGAAAGACCAATTGACATTTCGGTGTGTTCAATCTGTTAAAATAATGCAGTCTTGGTATGCTTATCATCTTACCAATGAGAATTATTTTGATTATGATTTTAATTGGTCTGGAAATAATTGAAAGTCGTAAAGATCATTAAGATAGATGGAGAACCATGTACAACACACACAAATTTATATTATTACACATATATTTCTTAACCTAAAAGTACAGTGCCCTTATCACTAAAAGTGATCTCTTCCAGACAACCTTTGGAATGACTGCAAAATACAATAAACTTATTTTAAAAACTAATAGGTTGCACAGTTTTGCCCATTAAAATTATTAACGTTGGATGTCATTTAGAATTATATCTAGACAAGCTCTTTACTATATGTAACAATAGATAATTTTGTAAGTAATTTATGCATCAAACGTGACTTCGAAAAATAATGGTGTGACTCAAAATGGTACAATTTCAACTTAAGTTATGAATATGTACTACCTACTGTTCTACAGGCTCAGCAGGCACAACTTTGACTAACAAAAATGTACCTACGCTGCATCTAGCGGTTGGTAAATATTTGACAATAACCGGAATTGAACTGAAAGAATTTCTAATAAATGTACAATATCTTACAAATATTAGCATTTATTATAACTATTCATGGCTACCTTGATATACCCATCAGGGCCCTCCAGCTAATACGGATGCTGCCCCACCTGCCACACAAGGGAGACCATAGCACGTACTCACATACCTGGGGCGAAAAGTCTCGCAGCTGCAGCTCCACTGCTTCGCTCGACGCTATCTGCGCCTATATCCCGTACAGACTGCGACACAGAGGCGTCAATAGCATGCACTCTCACAGCTGGTGCAGCTCGGTGCTGTCGACGCCTCCTCCTGCAGCGACCTCTGCCCTAAAGACTGCGACTCAGTAGCGGCAATAGCCTCCACTCACACAGCGGCTGCTCCACTAGCTCGGCGCTGCCCTCTCCTTTGCCCGCAGCTATCTGTCCCTTACAGACTGCAGAACAGGGGCCAAAATAGCGTGGACTCACACAGCTGATGTGCGATGTCCCGCAGCAGCTGCTGCTCCGCTAGCTCGGCGCTGTCTGCGCCGGCTGCGAGCCGCTGCGCCTCCTCCCGCAGCGACCGGTTCTCTCGCTCCAGGGCGCCGGTGCGTTTGAGGAGTGCCGTTGCACTCGCCTCCTCCTTCTCTTCTGTGGGGCTGCCGTCTGTGTCATCTGTTAAAACCTGCAAATTCGTGAGTAATTAGCGTTTGAGTCAGCAGTAAAATGGTCAAGTGAATTTGATTTGTGCGACCAAGGGGCGTCATAGAAGTTCTCAGCTATAGAACTAATAAATCATCGTCATTGTCAGGCTATACTAGTCCACTGCTGGACATAGCCCTCCCCTAAAGAGCGTTGACGAGCGAGCCACGTTGTGTTATCATAGGGGGTAATGCCCATAATCCCCACGCTGGGCATGCGGGTTGGGACGGCTTATAAAAATTCTCGAAAGAAGTAGACTTGCCGAGTGCACGGATCAACACCTGGAAACCTGGAGATACCACCGCGTCCGTACGACTCATTCCCAGCAGGAAATTACCTAACTTCACACGACGCGCGTGGTCAGCTCAAAACCAACCTCGCACGCCTTCGGTCGCCATCAAGCCTACGTGCGCCGTGAGTCCCAAGACCGACTTACCTGCAGCAGGTCACTCTTGGCGTGCAGGTCGTGCCGCAGCTGCGTGACGAGGTCGCGCGCGCCGCGTAGCTCGCCTTCGAGTGCCGTGACACGCGCCTCCAGCCGCCCGTTGGCCGTCAACAGCTCCTTGCCGATGCGCGCCGTCAGCTCCAAGTCCTTTTCTTTCTGCGCCAACAGAGACCAGTCTTCAGTTTTGCAAGACCACAGGAGCAAGACGTGGGTTGACCCTCAAACCCTGAGCCTTCACAACGTACTAGTGTGGGATTTGAGTTGGTGTAAAAGTCAAGTAGTCTATTTCTCCCCCAGAGATACACAACTATTGAATTAACATTTAGGTATTCTGAATCAAAACTGTTATTAAAGAAAATATGACGTAAAAACAAATATTGGCTTATAGCTTTTATAAAATTAAAGGTTTTCATAGGCCCGTAATTAGTAGATATTGACAGAAACGGCGATCATCCAAATCAATCATGATTGAAAACCAAATCAAACCCCTAAGGACGGGGACTAGAAGCTGAATGACAGTTGTCAATTAAAAATTAACAATACCTCTAAGCCGTACGGTGTTGTTTTACCGGCCTTGTTTATTATTTTATGTATCCCATATACGTTTCACTTTAGGGCATGGCAGGGTAGGGCAGGGCATTCTCTCATAGAGAATGACCTTTATTACCACTCATGCTCACCGTGCATATGCAATATCAAGCGATGAGGTAAATTAATACCTCAGACACTCAGGTTTTCCCACGATGTTTTCCTTTTCCGTTAACAAGAGGGATTGCTACTATAACCTCACAAATGTACGTAATTTAAAAAATAAATTGGTAGTTACATGCCGGGATTCAAACCCACGACCTCCAAATTGGTGACCGGCGTTCTACCGCTCTGTCACCACCACTCAATTGTTTATTTTCGTTTTGATTTATTAATTTAACAGTTGCAGCAATTGTTAGAAACCACGCAATAAAGCAGCGGAATGCCCACCGTATTCCGCTGGTTTTCCACTGCGCCGGGGTACAAAACACTGATTGTGTTTACAATACGGGACACAATCCGGGAGGTACGTGGCACTGCATCAGCAGATTACGCGGTATATTCGTCTCACGATCGATGCTCCGAATACCCCAGAATACGTAACGAAGCGCTACGCCAACGCGTAATTAAAGGTTACCAGACGTCGGAAGACGTGTTGCGCAACTTAAGGCTGGGTGCCTTCCCCAAGCGTAAGGCCACTTTACATCTGGCCCCAATTTCATAGAACATTTGATAGTTTACTATAACTATTTGATATACCTTGCACTTTGGTACTAATCGCTACACAATGCATACATTGTGCAGCCATTAGTACAAAAGTCTTCAATTCGATATGTATATCAATATCAAATTCGATATTTGAATTGTCATAATAAACATCGATTGTAGGTATCAGACCATGAATATCCGTAATTTCATTATCCATTAAACTCTCAGATCACATTCAACAAGTATACAAATTTTATTAATTACTGAAAACGTTGATTAAGCGACGGTGATCTTTCAGGATCGTGGCAAGTGGTAGTCCCAGGTCTCTGCGTATTCTGGGATTGACAGGCATGAGTTTATGTCATATAATAATAATAATACTAATAAACATAATAATAATGTTATGTTTACTACAAAAAATAAGATTTTGCGAGCTAGACAGCATTCCCGACGTAACAGCAGCCTTAAGCGGGTGAGAAGTGGGCGGATAATTGCTAGGTGCAAGGGGAGCTTATGGGAATTTCACGTATGCAATCGTTAATGGCACAGTGGAGCCGAGACCAGAAAATAAAGACAATAAAACAATCGTGGAAACTGAACAATTTGTAAGGTACATCCAGAGATGCAACCACGTAAGTCCTCCAACTAAAATACAGTGGAGGACTTGGCTGAAACTGCAGGAAGTTCTGTAAAGACTACTTCGAAATACACGTATGTACAAATTTTGACAAGAGTTGTCTAAAATGCTTTATCCGACAGAGTGGAAAGTTACGTGATACAAGGGCGGGACAGGTCTTCAGCCATTTTAAACGGTCGATCAGTGTTTTTAGTTCAATACTTCAGCCCATATTCGTCCTCTGCTGGACACCACCCATCATGCCTGAGATTGATACAGAATATTCTTTATAGTACACTAGAGCACATGAGACAAACACTACAACTTATGCTATCCATTTGGTTCTGAACGGAACATTGATTGTATAAATAAAGGTCGTGGACTATAAATCTATTGGCAATAGCTATTGTTAGGGTAATTTCCTCACAATAGAATACTTCCTCTTTGAGATTCCATTTAAGTTGTCTTTTGTGTGGAAGTAAGATTTGTTTAAAAGGCCCCAGGCTTTAAAACGACAAAATTGTATTATGAAGAAAGAACATTCGCTCGCTTATTTAAATCTAAAGTTTGGAGGAAGGAAATTCCTAGCTTTAAGAGTTACCTTTACATACTGAAACACCTATATAAGCATTGAGGTTACAATTAACAAAATAGGTTGTTTTCAACGGTATATTTCAAGACGATTTCGGGGAAAAATTGCGTAGTTGAAAAAAGTATTTTCATATACTTTTTAAAGTTCTGTAGTCAACAAGGAACACTTATAGTTTCGCCATGTTCATCTGTCTCTCCGTGGGTACTTCAGTCTGTCTATCCGTGGCCTAGTTCAGAGACGATTAGTATTAGAAAGTCGAAAATTGGATACACATTAATCACACCAACAAAACGGTAGATAAAAATTTTAACAAAATGTTTTAGGTTACCTCCCCTACACCCAAATCATGAATGACTCTATTTTTCTTGTCTATCCCACACTGTGAGATATCTTTGGATCGTTAAAAATATCTTAAGTGAAGGAAAACTATTTTTTCAAAAATTCTATGGAAAATTACTTTGATGAAGGCGCGGCGGGTTCGGCTACCACTGGGGGCCCCTGTACATTTTGTAATGGCCTCAGTCTTCGTCCTTGCCTGGTTACCATAGCACAGGGAATCCAGGGGTCATGTAATTGTATCGCGTGGAAGTTGTTATCAGTTGTATAAAGCAATCCAAATACACCTATTACTTGGTCGGTTTTTTAATTATTGCGGTTGCCTGGAAGTCAAACGCTTTTAGCGATAAGACCGCCGTGTATACTCCCGGGATACAAACTATCTGTTGTTACGATTTGAGCTCGACAGGCTTGGCCATACCAAGTTGACTGGCTGAGCCGATTACATGTTAATGATATGTTTTTTACTAACAATCCAGTTTAAGTTTCAAAGTTGGTGGAGACTTGTATAAGCGAGTATAAACTGCATAAAAGGAATCGTTTATAAGTACGATCAGCAAAAAATACAGACTTTGTCAACTCTAAAAGCTAAACATTTGCTTGCACCTTAGACCCCAATAAATAATCTCTTCTCTATTTTGAATTATATTAGCTGAATAACGTTTATACGAGCGCCAGCTCTCACGCGCCAAAGAATCCTTGTCTATTCTTTAAAAGAAATTAAACAAAAAAAATGGTGTATATTTTTTCTACTCATCATAGTTATTTAACGCTGAGTAGGAGACAAAAGGCGTAAATAAAACAAAAATAAAAAAAATCTTTCTGTACTCAGCGAAGTCAATTTTACCTACGCTGGGAAGCGTAATAAATTTTAACTACGCTGAGAAGGAGACAATCGTCATAGCATGTACTCACTTCTTCTAGTAGCCGTGTTACCGCTTCGATGTCATTGTAGGTTTTTGTCATTTGGCTCACCCTGTTGCTGCATAGAACTGCGAACAAACACCACTTGCTGTAGCAATAAACATACAAGCAATTTTCACTTCAAACAATAAACACTTCACACATATACAGCGACTATAAATATTAAGTACTTCAGAATTATTATTTAAGTACCTGATAGTAGACAAATCTACGTCATACATAACATTATGTGAAATAAATTAATTATAAATATATAATATCTAGTTAAGAAAATATCACACAGTAATTATAAATCTATCATAATTTTATGTGACACTGCACTGTAAATAAATCTGGAGGATTGGTGAATATAAATAAATAAACAAATAAATAATAATTACACTATTTTTATTTTTAATGCACTAACCCGTGCTAAGGAACAAATTTAAAAACCTATTTAGCACGGGTTAGTGAATTAAAAAAAAAAATAGTGTAATCATGTGGGTACAGTGATATCGTTCCGATGTTAAACCTAACTGCAAAGTAGGTAGTCGGGGCTGTAAGTAATGCAATTTGCTTAAGTCAGATGTCGCTGCTTGTACGTAATACAGAGAATAGTGTAAAGAGGTTCGAAATTTCACTGATGCCGTGAGTCGCCCATTGGCTCAATTGGTAGAGCGCTGGCACGGATAGCCAGAGGTTGCGGGTTCGAATCCCGGCATGGGTGAAATGTTTAGCCTCTAAATAGGTTTTTAAATAAATAATACACAAATAAGTAAAAAAGGCAAGAAACAAATCAACAAACTATTTCAGTCCACTTAACGAAGGTATGATTTTCAAAGTAATCGTCATAAGTACCAAAAGATTTCAGTAGAATGCGATTAAGTTGGCCAACAATGAGGCGATAAAAAGACCGAATATCGAAAAGACCGACAACGCGAATATATAGGTACTCGAGCCAAGTAGGTATGTATAATCGCAGCAAACCGGATCACTCATCGATAAGGTATCACAATCACAATAATAATATCCACCTATTAAGCTAAATTTACGCACGAGATAAAGATTGATACTGACCCGAAAATATCTCATCGTATTCTAGATCTAGCTCGTTCATTGAACTGGTATTGAACACAGAATGTATTCAACTTGCCAAGAGACCGGGGAATGCACTATTGTCACTATGTTACATCGATACTGGATTTAACCGTGTGGTGCTCACACCGTGGATACAAACAAACTAGCGGGTTGCCCACAGAAGCGTTGTCACGGGAGTGTACTTCCCCCCGTCGCGCAGGGCAGAAAAACAAACCGTCTCATTGTATTCCACATTTGTGGGAAAACTAGAGTTACACAATGAGCCACACTAATATTTACCAACAAACTGTACACCGCAATAGGTAGTGTATTAACTTTAAGGACGTAGTACAGAGGTACAAACTGCGTTGAAAGCAAAGAGGTGGCTTATTATTTATTTCAAACAAGTCCCATGGAAGATACTAAGTACCATACCGTATTAATTACATCGATAATATAATAAAAAACTTTGTGATAAAAAGTCTATGGCAGAGCAAGACTCGAATAGATAAAACTTAATATTTAACAAAGATAAACTTATGATAACAAATTAGCATAAGCAAATGGCGACGAAGGCGAAATACGTGCCGAGGAATTTCTAGCTGCAAAAGCAAAAGAAACTTCGAATGTGAGAAATATCAATTGATGCTCCATTGAATAGGATGGATGCAATTTTTTCCTAGTTCTTGCTTAACAGCGATTACAACGGATATCGATTGTGTTCGCGGTTACATCTCTCGCACGATGCAGAAATACTTTCACAGTTTTTGTTCTTGTAACATTTCCCGTAGAGGCGGAGTATCTGCTGAGTACCGTTCCATAACCCGGTCCAAGCTGAGAAGGATTCCTGAATCTAGCGTGAAAAGAATTCCGCACACACCGGTTACAAGGTGGGCGGAGCTAGCAACAAGAAAGTAATCAAGCGAAACTGCGAAACAGATATTAACTGGGACATTTTCCCAAGACAGAGCAATATCACGCTTTACGTTACGTAGGTATGTTAGTACCGTTAGATCAAACTACCCAGTCGGGGTTTAGTTAAGAGTTTGTACATCATAACATATTTCATGTTATTCTGAATAAAGGAATATAACATGTACAGTACGCCTATCATATCTTGATGGAGTGTGCCCGGAACGAAGGTAGAAGAAGATATTTATTTAATAATTTTTATGGAGTTGGAGTGTACTGCAGTGTTCTGGCGTTACCGCACTCGGAAGAGGCCAGGACACTGCTTAAATTAGTTTCATTTGATCTCAAAGCAAGGCAAAGTCTGGTAATGTAAATAATTAGTTGGTAAGGTGTTAGTAATGATTATTAAGCATCATTTGGGTGACATGGTCACGTTGTGTACCAAACCCTTAAATAAAGATTTAAAAAAAAAACATGTACAGTACAATAAAGGTAATAAAGCTCCGTAATGCTACTAATGAAGTGCCTTACATGCATTTAAACAAGATAATGGGATGGGACTGCACGGAACTAAGCAAGTTATGGTACATTTATAGTTACTGCAAAACCGACTAACTTATCCACATATAGATGTAGATGGCCAGTATTATTGCGACATGGAACAAATTAAACATTTAAGAAGATACATGTTGAATGCTTTTAGTATTAAAGTTTGTCTGCCGTAGGCATTTCTAAAAGAAAAGTTGGTGAAAATGTAAAATGACTTGACAAAATAATGACTTGACAAACCCATTGATAGTAAGAACTCTGATATTTACAGGGAAGCCTTAATTAATAACTTGGATTACGAGTATGATATATGACAATATGCGTGACGGACGACAAAACTACATGTGACGGCGATAGCGCGCGGCTGGCAATTGGGTGAGGCACATTGAAATTCGGTTCGGATCGCCGCGTACCTCGGTCAAGGAGCAGAGTCCTGATGACGCGGAAGTAAAGCCGGCCGAACTTATCGCGCGCGACGTGGTACAGGAAGTCCGGGTACTCGCCGAGGCACTCGCGCAACTCTGCGTCGGGGAGGAAGCTCAGCTCCTCGAAGAGCTCGGGATCGAAGCCGGGCGGCGGGGAGGCGCCCCCCGCGCCCGCACCCGCGCCCACGCAGCCCTCCGCCGTGTCGCGCCGCCCGACCCGCGAGCATCGGCCCTGCCCGCGCCGCGCCGCCGACTCTCCACGGCGGTCCCACGACCGACACTATTCTCGCCGACTTCCAACACTTGCGGTCCTTCGTTAAGTCTTTGTCACGGCTCTCGTTAAGTCTTTGGTAACTGCAGAGACACTGCTAAAACCATCCGCGCAAACAAACATAAGGAAAATATCGACTACACGGTGAGATCACGAGATAGTTGTAAAAAGGTACAGTATTAAACCGAGAAGCACGCTCGGGTGGCCAAGCGAGGTGCTTAAATTAACTCTCTTACGAAATTCGTAATATGTGAAACACGAAGAGCATTACAGTTACGGCTACTCTAGCTATAAGTTTTTAACAACCTCCTCCGTAAGTACATAGGTAGTTCGAAACATGAAAAGTGATTATCACTAGACTATGTAATCAAATCTATTTAACTGTGGTGTAAAAATGCTATATCGATCGCGTGGTTTTAATAAAGGGAGGGAGCGGCGGAACACTCCCAGTAACTCCCTCCCTTACACAATGACAGAACTTAATGAAGGGATTGTATTTCACCCCATTTCTCATTCCATACCGCGCAAGTTCCTATAGCTATGGCTATGAGGTAGTTTTATACGTATTTGCAAACATTTATTTTGTTAGCATATCGAGGAACACTTTATCATGAACATGACTTAATATATTGACATGTGACATCATCACGGTAAGCATTTCTATAGATTCCATGTAATAATTACTTCACGATAAATTTTATTTAGACCATAGATGGCAGTTGTTAAGCCAAGCGGCCTTTGGGCGGCTTGAAAACCTTCTGACAGTAAGGCGAGCGCATGCTGAGACGCAGGCGACGCAGCACAGCACAGCGCAGGACAGCGCAGATTTTGTAAAGCATGGAACGTCATTGAGCTACGTTCGCTGCAGCGCAGGCACATGTGACGCAGACATTGTGTCTGCCCTGCTCTGCGTCTCGGTGTAGTGCCGGCACAGATTCTGCCCGACGCGTGCACGTCCAGGCATGTTTAGTATCAATTTTGTTGCAATGACTGAACATTTAATTGAATTAGTTCACTGTGAACCTTGTTTGTATGATACAAATCATCCAGACTATTCAAAAAAGAAATTGAAACAGTTATTATGGCTGAGAATTGCCAAGGAATGGAGCGAATAGTTGCGTCGCAGCATGCGGTGGGGGCCTTTGTCTACCTCAACTGCCCTGCCTACTGAACTGTGCTGCGTCGCCTGCGTCTCAACATGCGCCCAGCCTTAAGTCTTGCAAGCCTCCACCAATCCGGATTTAGCCCCGTGGTGGAGTATAGCCTATTATACCTTGCTTAGAGAAGAGACTCGTGGCCCTCGGTGGGGGCATATTGGGTTGATGATGATGTAATAATATTTTATGCCACACCTGGCAATAAAGTGGCTTTTTCCGTACGCGCAGCGTACGTTCGCTTCCGTACGCTTTCTGGCCAAGTGTAGACATAAAAAGATGTACACAACACGGGAGGTAATAAAGAAAGCTCTCGATCGCATATTTACGTCCCTCGCTTGCAGCTCCGGCCACAAACTTCTGCGATCTCGGCCTTTCCTTGTATTACCACCCTAGTTGTGTAATGTACTATTACGCTCTACATTGTGTCTGTAGTTTGCAAAGCATAGATTTGAGAAGAATCAATATATCAGCATATAAATGCCATTATTTTATTAGCTGTGTTCCAGCGAAGGTTGTTACAAGAAGTCTATTTTCACGGTCCGTTGAAGTGTAGGAAAAGAATTGAATTAGCCGTAATGGCTTCTCTGTCTCTAAGCAGGATTAGTTTAATTACTTTGACTCTACAAAATTATAAAAAAATGTTTACAACGAGGGTCTGCTGCTGATTTACAAAGGATTGTCAAGCCATTTTCAAAACTACAATTACTTATTTGGAAGAACTAGATTTAAAAAAATCTTAAAGAATTTTTTTCGCATCCAATTTGCTTGTGGAATGCTTGTTCAAAACATGTGTGTTAAGAAAGAAGGATGTTTAGAATTTTATCGTTGCCCATGAAATGTTGTTCCAAAACTTTAGTGTTTATTGTGCGAGGAAAATAATATTTAGTAATGGGTCATTGAGGTGAGTGCGTTCAACGTAAGGTCGACCTCAGTTTAGCACGTGATTCAGCATTGGTGACGTCACATAGCCTTGCGGATTCGCCTTCTAAAGTCCACCGAGCAGGTTAAGAGAACAAACCTATTTTCCCTTTAGTCTTTGCTTTTGTAACACCGTAATTAAATAGTAATGGAAATTTAAGTGGCGCGCGATGAAGTCAAAACTCAACAAAGGAAAAGGTTTTCGTGTTATCTTCCGAGACACTGGTTTGTTGAGATTTTAACAAGCAAATTCTAATTAAGTTTATACGAGCCTACAGAATGAAACTACACTGTAGATGTAATAAAATTTGCCATATTCTAACTAAGTCATACTTTCATAGCAACTATGTAAAAACCAGCAATATATTTCGAACCCGAAGGTCGCTATAAAATTGTATATTCATTATTTTGTAGGTCACGACCACTTTCAGTGCCATCTATGAACTGAACTTGATCGTTACTGAAACTACCTACCAACAACAAAAATAGAAAAAATCTAATTATACCTATTGGGCATACACCTATAATGAAAACATCATACGCTACACGTCACAAAACCGTGCTCCAGCTACATTCCAGATGGTTCACAGTTGAATTAATTAATAATAATACTTCAGTGGGGTTTCACATCCAGACACAAAATGTTAACCAACTACGTAGATTTCTAATAACTGCAACGTCAGAGGCCGGGTGTAGTGAAATAAATAAGCTTTCACGATCAAGTGCAAGCATTTACGGCATTAGAGACACGCGATTTATACGGCGCCGGAGAACCGCGAACACCACGCGGCGTCTGCGCACGCCCGCCACTCATACGTGCGCTTCCGTCCGAGCGATAGATATAACTAAGTGGAGTAACGGACGGACAGATCGTTCGTAATTTCGTATCCATATCATGCACTTGATATTCCGAATGTGTGCGTGCACAGAAACGTTATCTGGAGACTCATTTGTAATACGCAAACATTATAATTATTATTACAAATCCGCAAAAATTATAGTCTTTCACGAAATCACACGAAAACAAGACTTTCATATAGGAGGCTTGTCGACCTACTGTAAAATGAAACGTAAATCAACGAGTGATAGCCGGCATAACAATTCCAATAATCAACGGTGCGTGGTTTAATCCGAGCAAGTTCAATCGCAAGATGGTCACGTAAATGTGAGAACTGAACAGAGTTATTCAGTGAGAAAGTAAGTTTCAGCTTCGGAATATTTCAATACCTTTTTCAATGTCCTCATAAAATATTTTCAGGTAGCGTCTGCTACGGGAGTATAAGAGGTTGCTCAAACATAATCCTCTATGTAGAAAAGAGCATGTTTCAGTAATGGCCTGCTACGTTCGCCATCTTTCTCTGAAACGCCCGCATTAGTCTCCATATTATGCCTGAAATAAACCTTCACATCGCGTCAAAAGGCGGCGCTCTTTGAAACGACCGTGAAGATACTCGTAAAATATTTACAAAGCAAAGTCAACAAGAGACATGTTCTACTATCATCGAACACAATCTTTAAGCGATTATAAACAGCTAAGTTGTCTATGCAGTATGCAAGTGTAGATGTTCTATTTTCTGCGGGAATAATCTTACATTCAAATGTGCCCTTCAACTCTGATAAGAACCGTGATTAAATACTAAAACATCTCTGACAACCATCTCGCAGCAATGTAGGAAATTGGCCAACTGTCAAATGATCATCCCGATATGAGATAATTTGCGTAGCCTTGAGTTCATTCATTAGATTCACGGTAAATTATAGTTCACGTAACGTTTTACAGTGCTATTGAACTTCATTTGATTTTCAATAATACGGATGACAACGATTACTGTTACACTTTATTATATAGACAATTATTTTCAGTAGCCAAATGGCAGACAGAATACATTATACAGATCAGCCATATTTGATTTATTCTCATGCTATATCTCATGCAGCACACACATATTATATTATTATACATGTGTAAATATCTAAATAAAATATTATAAATTCCAATATATTATCAACTAATTGCATGACTATGATTAATATAGTAATAATATGGGGTAATCTCACGGTTAAGAATACACAGCTGAAGCTGTGCCGTCTGGTGGCCCGCGGACTTGCTAACCAGAATCAATCGATGCCACTCGAGTATACGCAGTAGGTACCTATCAGCATGAACACCATTTTATACCTCAATTTGTAACAATGGTACAATCCGCAACTAATCGATCAATTACGGAAAACAAAAAGTCGATAAGAATGCGCGAGTCGAAACCCGAGTCACTATAGCATAAAAGTAATGTCTGTCACTGGTTCTGCGTTGAAATACATATTTGCGAGGTAACGCCGCCGGCCGCATGCCTCGACACTGTGGGCCAGTTCGGCGAGCGGCAGGTGAAGGCACGTGAGTGTCGGCGACTGCGGTGCCGCCGGCTCTATATCGGTCTGGTGCAGCGGTGCAGATTTATCTATGTTTAGCGGCGGGCGGAGGCGGCGGAATCGCGGTATCGATCGCGACCGCAGCGCGCGTGTCTGTGCGCGACCGCGTGGCTCCGGGTGCGACCGGCACTGTGCGCTGCTGCCGGCTGCGCCCGGCGGCACCGCGCCGCTCCCGCACCGCGCAAGCGCCCTTGCCGCCGCCGCACCACGCACAACACTCGAAACCAGAACGCCACTTCGTTACGTAATGCGCCTTCACTCCGAACGACCACAAGCACGTTACATTGGCTTAACGATATGGAATGCTCAACAATCGCCTTTTAAAAACAATTCCAATCCAATGAGGTTAAGAAGATCACGTATTTACTTAGCAGTCACAGCATGAAAGCAGTTACAGTAAAGAGAAACTAAGTCTAATTAACATTTGCATACGAAAAGTCGCAACGTTTAACGTTCATGAAAACGCGAAACTTCGTGAAAGTCAAACCGATTAACCCAGCCTATTGCACCATAAAGCGTTTGATCTTACTAGAAATTATTTTATTTTTAAATTATATTTAAATTTGCACAATCTTTCATTAGGACAAGGTACTTTATCAGCAAAAGGAATTCTACGTCAAGCTTTTCGGAACCAAACCGCCTCCTTTCAAAACACCTCCAACGTGGCGTTATTATCGATTAATTCAAAGCTGCCTAGCGTGCCTACACACTCCGTAATATTACAATACAAATATTCTGTAAATGCTGCGGGTTTGTTTAATAACCCATACAAAGCTTTACCAAGAACTCTCTCACCCGATAAACAGTTAAGAGGTCGAGTTTTACCAAAAATACCACAAAGAAACTGTCTTTAATACGGATTAGACCAATGAAATAATTCTTTTGAATGTAAATTCCCAATGCAATATTCTTTTTTACATCCTTTACTCAATACTCAATACTCAATACTTTATTGCAGCCATAAGTTTGGTAAGTTCTTATATAATATAACAGATAATGTGTATCATTATCAATAATAATGATAGGATAATAATAATGTGTATTATTATTATCCTTTTCTTATTTTTCAGTATTAAAAATCCAATCAAAAATAAATTTTCCTTTCCTACAACCTTTGTTTGCACGTCACATCTCGCTTAATTGTAAAGCATGAAGCCTGTTTCGATTAATACGTTTAAAGCAAATACATTTTGATTGATTGATGACTACGTGCTATTGCTGTCGCAACGTTTTACTAATGCCTAGTTTACACGCGTTAAGTGATTTAGCAGATTAAGTAGCTATAGATTTAGTTGTTCGAAAGAGCACTGTGAAACACAGGTCTAAAACTTCAGGTTATGGTGGTATATGTTTATGTAGAAACGGTTATAAACAAAAGATTAAACTCAATCCCGGCCTCGATTTAATATTTCACTTAAACGTTTACTTGCAACTAGCTACTAAACAGCTTTTTAGTGACTGTTTACAATGCTTTAACTTAATTAAATTCTTGCGTATGTAGTTAAGATGTACATCTGGCCAGTACACAGCCATAAGCAAATAGAAAAATGTGAAGAATATTGTGATCTGCTAACAGATTCCACTATGTAAGATGGTAAATTTAAATGGTTCAGAAAGAGGTACTTTAATAGGCTTTGTATTACAAAACATTTTTTATAAACCAAAGCCTGTTGCAGTCATTTAACAAAAACCGTTCAAACATTTTGGGCGTTAAACCAAGTCAGAGGCCTTAGGGCGGCTTGAAAACTTGACCAGCCACTAGTCCTGCAAGCCTCCACCAATCCGGACTTGGTCCCCGTCGTAGATGTATGATACTTGCCTCAGGGGCGAGACCCATGCCCCTCGGTTGGGACATAATGGCTTGATGATGATGATGATAGCATCGCATAGCATACCTATTTACAAGGATTGTTCACTTTTTAGTGAGCATACGTGTGGTTTGCCAAAAGGAACGGTATCGCCGGGAAAGGAATGGTTTTTTTTTGTATTTTAAAAACTTGCAGCTTATACGAACATGAATAAATCTTAGTGTTACTTAGTGTTACTAAAAATCAGTTTCCACTTATGGTAGATAAGTAAGTAACAAACATGTGCAAGTTAATAGAAAAATTCTACAAGTTAATATAACTACACTACTACGGCACCGAGGACGCGTCTTTAAGTAATTGAAAAACGAAAATTCACCACGTAAATTAGTAAATTAATTAACTCGGTATATCTAAGGATAATAGGTACTCCTTGTCACGCATCAGAAGTTTAATTATATATTGCCATTATGATTTAACTTAATTATAAACTATTTTTGAAATGTACGGTCGCGGTCTAAAAATGTTTATCAGTTTTTTAATTAGATTCTTTAGCACACTGTGTGCAGTAAAGTCTAAAATGCTATATATTACTTTTTAATAGTTGTAGCATCGATTCTAACAAAAAGAGTATTCATAACGTTTTGATGATGAAACTCTTTTCTTTATTTAAAAGTTGACATGATTGAATTTTTTACAATGACATCAAAAATACTAGGATCACTTATTATTGAAATAATAGAAATTTATTGTAAAACCATGGCAATCTCTATATCAATCGCTTGGGTGAATCTCTATTGCTTCTTCTATACTCTATGCCTGTTCTATGCTCTATGCCTAAGCAAATCACATAATATCATCGACTATGTGGCATAGATTTGTGCATGCAATTACCAACCTAGGTGGTAAACATTTTCATACCGCGAGTGTACCTTAAATCTGCGTAAATTCGTGTGTCGAGAATTCTTCGCACAAGAAGTTTGTATTTAGGATTTTCTGCGCATGGAGGTTGTGTAGCATTGAGATGGAGGTCGAATAATATATTGGTGTGTTCTAATTTTAAATACCAAAATATTTTCTGTACGTAATACAGAGAATATTGTAAAGAGGTTCGAAATTTCACTGATGCCGGTGAGTCGCCCATAAGCTCAGTTGGAAAGAGCGCTGGCACGTATAGCCAGAGGTCACGGGTTCGAATCCCGGCATGGGTGAAATTTTTAGCCTCTAAATAGGTTTTTAAATACCAAAATAGTGATTAAAAGTACTTTTATCACTGTTTTCAGTGAATAAGCTTTTTAGACGGGGAATAGTATAAATACCCCTAGATGAAACTATTTAAATATTCATACAGGTGTGTATGATTTGTTTTTGTTATGTAGGTGTTGACATTAGCAGCCATTCATTGTTTTGGTACGGTTGGATAAGTAGCCGCCTCTTTATAATTGTTTTTGTTTTGTGGTTTGTTTTGTTTTTATATAACAGAATTTTCAAATACTAATATTTTATTCTAATATTTATATCATGTGGAGAGGATAAAGGAAGAAAGATTGACGAAACAAATAATATATTGCGAATGTTAGTGGAAGGGCTGGTAAGGGACGTCTTAGGCGGACATTGACCAAATACGGGATGTATTAGCAAAGGGGAAGATAAAAAGTACAGTCGTTGCATGCACGCACCGGAACCGGCGTGCGTGCATGCAACGACTTATGAACGTTGATGAAGCGAAGGTGATCTGTCAGGATCGCGGCAAGTGGCAGTCCCTGGTCTCTGCCTACACCTCTGGGATACAGGCGTGAGGGTATGTATGTAATATTTGGACGAAAGCGGTTTTCCTGCGAGGTTTCCATCATGTTAATCCTGTTAGGTTGTATTGTACGTCAGAACAACACTCATACAGATGGTATATAGGTGTCAAGTGAATTAGTAGGCAACTAAATTTCGACAGACAGGGCGCTATGGCGCTCATTAGGGGAGGGCTATGTCCAGCAGTGGGCATAAATAGCCTGAAGGCTCAGTCCGCGGTGACGGGTGTGACATTTCAAGTTGTAAAAACGCTCATATTTTAATTATTATTATAGTTAGTAACAAAGTTTTACTGTCGCTCTTTAGATCTTAACATTAAATATGTCTGGTAAAAAAATTATCTATTCATGGCTATTACAAAACAAGATACAACAGTTAAAAGGCCTGTGACGGGTGTGACGCGCACTATTGAGAGAAATGCGACCTCAGTCCAATATCTCTAAAGTTTTGCGAAAGTACTTGCCCTTAACTGTAAATTAGTACTTAAACATGTAGGTAATACAGTATTCTTTTAGTACTCACTGGCGCCACATTCCTTGGGCTCCTATTTTGTTTGCTTTTGCTTAACAAAAACGTGACGGGTGTGACAGGAGATTGTGACGGGTGTGACTAGTTGAATCATGGAATAAAAAAGTGTCTTTAATTGAGCCTAATAGCTTATTGATTAATCAAAATTAAAACTTGCATTTAAAGAAATTAATAATTTCTTAAACACGTCAACGGGATTATGAAATCTATAATATAAAAATGGATCGCTGAATGTGTTGGTAAGCGAAAATCTCGAGAGCAGCTGCACCGATGTCGCTAATTTTCTTTTTAGAATATTCCTTGAAGTAATAAATATTCCTTGAAGTAATGAAGGATGATTCTTACGGAGAGAAAAATAAATAAAAAAATTAAAGAATCGCCTGTTAGGCGGTACGTAGTTTGCTGGGTCACGGTCAGCTAGTTTATAATATAAGTATCCGACCACCCTTCTTTCTACATTTACGTTATTTGGTCTTGTTAGCTTGTCTTATATTTTCAAATTTAGTTTTCAACATTAGGATAGACCTATTTATTTCATTCTTTTTTTATCTCTTTGTTTTTTCATCTCTAGGTGTGCTTCTAATTTCTCTGGATCACTCTTCAACTTCTCCCTACTTTTCCGTTTCCTCGCCGCCGCATCCATTCTAAAAAGAAAAAAATATAACCCAAGCCAACCCTCTTACAATCATAAAATATTCATACCACGCAAAACTTAAATTGTTACAAAAACTTAGACTTATTTTGACCAAACCCTTATTAAAACTATGTGTAATGTACAACCAGCAGTTTTGTGACGGGTGTGACATGTGACGGGCGTGACCTAAATAAATCATGTTATATATCAGTGCAAAGCCGTTTCCCAAACACCAAAAAGCTTCTCATGCATTGGTAAAAACCATAACCTTACTTTCTGAAGGTTGGCTCAAAACAAAAAGTTTTCTAGAGAATGCAATATTAACTTTTCCATTTATTTTGTGACGGGCGTGACCCAAGCTCCAACCATTAGATATCCTTAAATAAAATCCTTGCCATTTACCTGATTAATTCCCGTTTTTGAACAACGAATGTTCAAGAAACGCAACAACACTTGATAATGAAATTGGCGGACTGTCTCTGAATTTGTCGTGCAAAAACGTGATGCCAGTACAAACATTTTTTTTTCTACCTATTGCCAAATGGCGGTCTGTGTTTGAATCACGATATTTTGAAAATCAAAGCGAAAATTCCCGTTTTTGTTCAAATTTTGTAAAAATTGGTTATATTTCGACTTGTATTTTATTATTTTGATAAAGATTATCGTAAATATTATTTTCATTTGATTGGTATCGATTAGCGCGGACTGAGCCTGAAGAAGAAGAAGAAATGTAGACTTATTTTTTAAAGGTTAGGCGATTATATGCAACTTAATTTCTTAATTATCTTCATACAAAAGCACGCCTACCGAGATGCCTCTGCGATGCGAGGGTGAGGCTATTAAACAACAACAAAAACACTTTTCTATTTCACTTGTTCACTTAAAGGTCACGTTAAAACTTGGCACTAAAGGGCTCCTTAGTGGCTGTGTACACGTATGTTTTAACTGGAGATTTAGTTAACTATGTGCTTACTTAGCTAGTGTACACCAATCGTAGTATTACGAAATATTGGTTTATACGTGACTGATCTCGGAGTGACCTTTTTAGAATTGAGACATTTTTAAAAACCTATGTAGAGGCTAAAAATTTGGAAGTAAAAAAATTTTGAACTAAAAAGTTGGAAGAGCGCTTGCACGGATATCCAGAGGTCGCGGGTTCGAATCCCGGCATGGGTGGAATTTTTAGCCTCTAAATAGGTTTTAAAATTGTCCTTAGCACAGGTTAGTGCATTAAAAATAATATATCATGTGGGTACAGCGGTATCATTCCGATGTAAAAACCTAACTGCAAAGTAGGTACTCGGGGCTGCAAGTGATGCAAATTACTTCAGCCAGATGTCGCTGCCTGTACGTAATACAGAGAATATTGTAAAGAGGTTCGAAATTTCACTAATGCCGGTGAGTCGCCCATTAGCTCAGTTGGAAAGAGCGCTGGCACGGATAGCCAGAGGTCGCGGATTCGAATCCCGGCATGGGTGGAATTTTTAGCCTCTAAATTGATTTTTAAAATTGCCCTTAGCACGTGTTAGTACATTAAAAATAATATAATTGAGACATTGCTGAAAATCAATCTAAGAATTCTTGACATTATTCAATTATGTTAAACAATCATCATACTCGTAGATGGACATTTTATGTATTCACGTTCAAGATTTCGATTCAGATTTCACACTTTTAGGGTGCCGAAGTTCCGCCATGTATATTGGTCCGTCCCTCTGTTTGAAGGTCAACTACGGAATCCTAAACTACGCGTGGGCCGACAACGGAAAGGCGCTCTTTTGTGGCCTAAATATGTCCCACTGCGGGCACAGGCCTTCGCTGAGAAATAGAGTATGGACTTAATTAAATTAATAATAATAAATAAATATTCATGGAGATATTACATAGATCTCGTTAGCCCTATACTAAGTATGTACAACTAAATGACTTGTGTTATAGGTGCTAACTCGACGATAGATTTAATACAATAAATACATAAGTAACATCCAAGACCCGAGACAAACTAGAAAAGTTCGTTTCCTAGTTTGACCCGGCCGGGGATCGAACCCGAGACCTTCGGTTTTACAGCAGCGTGCCAAACCGCTGCACCACGGAGGCCGTCAAATTACCACGAGTGGCCACCGCAGATTGGCTGAGGTAATTGAACACCTGAGACACCCAGGTTTCCTCACGAAGTTTTACCTCAGCGTTAGAGAGTGGGTCTTAGAAAACAGTCATTGGTACGTGCAAATAAAATCAAAGAGGTTTTATTAAAAGTAGCACAGAACATACGAATTAATGAACGTTACAAGTTAAAATTGGTGTCCATTTCAAAATCTAGATAATTTTGGAGAAAAATCATAGTTTACATAATTATTATAAGACACAGAACTGATGCATTGTAATTCCAGACATCATTGTCATCTAAATAATCCTTTTACACGGCGGCCTCTGTGGCCAAGCGGTAGTGTATCTGCCTACCATGCAAGAGGTCCCGGGTTCGAACCCCGGCTGGGGACAAAAAACAAAACCCCCAGGTCTTGTATGTTTACATGTTTGTGATGTCGTTGTTTCTGGTTCCCACAACACAGGGTATCCTAGTGTAGGGCCAGAAACAATGAATGTGCTTGTTTGTAAATGTTATGTTATTTTTTATGTTATGTTGTAGTAGTCCTTTATACACATTTTTTGAACCGCGTTTCAGGCAAGCTTAATGTATCTTCAGGGATCTTAGTGTAGAAACGTATAGAATGCCCCATGCAGGATGCATTAACCTTCGCCAGCCTAAATCTTTGGAACGAAAGTTTATTTTTATGCCGGGGTGCCGGGGTTCGTACCCACGACCTTCTTTACGATTAAGTAGCCGGTATTTTACCGCTCCATTACCCTCGCTCTGGTAGGCATAGGTAGAGACGCTTGAAATATTCGAATGTTGTATAGATAATTGTAAATAATATACGAAAATAGTATTGCTTTAAAACGGTGAATTCGCTAACGAGTTCTTGACGGTAAATGTTAAGCGACGGCCGGCTGGACGCGCGCGACATCGCACATGCGCGCTAGTCCGTCTTGCGGCTATGGCGTGGATAATGTCTTCATCATGCCGCCTAAGTATCTAAAAAAACTCCGACACCTAAATTACATGCATTTTTTTACTCGCCTACACCAGACTCCAATCCAACAATGCCTCACGGTATTGTTCGATTGGTCGTTTACAATATTGTGAATGTAGAAAGATAATTTTTCTATTTAGGGTTCCTTTTGTGAAATATTGAGTTTTAAAGCGCAATTTCTTGTCGGAGTAGAGCAACCCCGAAAACGGTTGATTGTAGAAACGTGAAAAATTCTCACATACAATGAATTTAAAAGGAAAACTATCACAGCTAAGTAAGCGACCAACTTATAAAAGGAAAACTTTAAACAATAATAATGGAAAATTACTTTGATTTGACTTGTTAGTTCTTTAAAGCAGAAACTCCCTTTTCTGCGGAACCCTACAGTGCGCGTGACGCAACACAAACTTTTTTAAAACACATTTTGAACACTGACTTGAGTTGCTAACTATTAACTTTTTTATGTTAACAAATTATCTTTTATCTTAACTAACCTATTACTTTTTTAGTAATTGTCTACAAGTTCATATTTACAATAAAATTAGAACAAAACTGCATGCGTCTTGAATGTTTACTGTAAATACGGAAATTGCATGCTCGTGTCCTCAATCACACTGTGTCAGGTATAAAGTTATATTTAATGAACTGTATAGTATTTTAAGTGTTCTACGAGAATAACAATCTTTAGTGAGATAGGTAGCGAAGCGCAGTTCCAACAAGAACTTAATAAGGAAGTACTCACGGAAGTAGCACCTTATCTGGTCAGTTGTTAACGGTAATCACAGCTTAGCGTTGGTGGAGTCCGGTTCCCACAAATTTATTGTGATACAACGAAAATTAACCTAGATACAGAACAAATTTTATCAACCTTGCATTGAAGTTGGTCCACTCTTGGCTCGAAAAAATAGAGCATCAAGACTCTGCGAAGAATTGACAATTTCACAATTAAGAGCTGTAACCGAATTCTTAGGAATCCAAGGAGGAAAGATGAACGCCTAACAATCCTTTGGAAACGGAATTATGAAACAGCGGCACATCATTCACGCAATTCGTGCATGACTTGAAATTTTTGTACTGCTGGTAGCAGCCTGCTACAATTTAAACTATCTTTTTGTCCCTGGGCGGAGCAAATAAGGAAGTGTCAATACTCACGGAAGTAGTTGAGTGTCTCCCTGATCTGGTCAGGTGTTAGCGCTAAGTCCGCGTCGCTGACCGGTAGCGCTGGTGATGGTATGAACCAGTCTTGATTCTCGTACCCTGCAAAAAGAGACAGGTATTTAACTGATAGCCTGTGATAGTAGGAATTCTAAAGACAGGCAATTGCAAATAATACTGGAGAAATGTAAGCAGATATTGTTTGTTAACATCTCACAGCTGTAAGTTCTTTCTAACAATAAATAATATTTCATATTTAAAATAGACAGACGAATTCCAGTACTAGTTAGGCGCTAGAATAGTGGCCTAACCATGCACACCAAATCCTATCACTATTCTCAGGTTTGCGATAGCAATTTGTATGGTATTTGACAGTAAAAGGATAGGAATGGCTCAGGATTGGTTGAGAGTAGTGTAATATAGGGGTTGTAATAATGAATAATTAATTGACAACAATAACTGTATCAAGCGGCACACGATATGAGACATTGCGTGGGACGCAAAGTAAATTTATTATGCATATAGAGCAGTGTTCCGCAACTTTTTGTGTACAAGGTACACCTACAAAACCAGAAAATTTCGGAGGTACAACACAAATGAATAATCAATTCCATCAAGAGCATAGTCATAACCTAGTACAAGTATGCATTTCCCCTAAAAGTATAGTTTTAGCCAACCTTGTTTTTTCCAGGCACGTCAACTACTGACCATCACTGATGTACACGAGTGAGCCGCGGCAAACCGTTTGTAGAACACTAGAGGACGGCACGGTTCAGTATTTTTAATGTTTTATTCCACTATATTTTGCGCCATGTTTAATATATATAAGAGCACTTTCTGCGGCCTCTCTTTCATTATAAACTCAATGTTTTTTTCCGGTTGTCTTTAAATGCGTTCTGAACCAAGAGTTACTTGAGCACTAACTCCTCTCTCCTCTGTGCTGTACTCTCAAGTAATATTTGTAAAATTTCTATTTTTATGTGCAATAAAGTGTTCTCCATAAATCTACCTGTCTATCTAACCTCTCATCATTCGTCTAATCGAGCAAGCGTAATCAATAAGTCCAAATCCGTTTCGTTTCGGCACTATTTCAATGTCACGGCATTTCTAAAAAAAACGTTGAGTTGTTTTTATTTCTTTGTTTAACGACATGCGATTCAGCATTCAATTAAGTAATATAATGTTTCAAGTGTTACTTTGTGTGAAATGAAAATATTTGTATTTTGCAATTCCTCTCCATATGTCCAATTTATTAAGCGCGACCATGCGCAGTGGCTACTGACGTCACTGGAGCAGGCGAGAATGGACTGAGTCATCCTTGAACGTTCAACCCAGCCCTAACCGCAACTTAGCGGTTTTATACTGTACCGGCTAGCGCCATAGATGCAGCAGATTAGCGGTATCTTCAGAAGATTTTGTAAAGATTAGCACGTAACTTATAACAGTCACGAGCTGTTTTTACACTCGTATTATCCAGTATCACAAACCATCCCTGAGTAAAGTCTCTACAGAGAACATCAGAAGAGAGGAAAACTAATTAACTATGTACTTAAGTACTTTTTGAGGTGACCTCTCTGGTTTCACCTTGCCTCTAAAAAAACGTTGTCATCAAATAAATGGAAGTACTTTGCAGATTTTATTGAACGGTGACCTTCATGTTCAGAAATAAAGCATTATTACTACAATTTACTCAATTAGGTTATGGTGACTATCTAGAGTGCCTGACCATCGGACTATCAGGTTACTCAGTAATACTTGGTCAGTAGGATGTGCATCTTTGATTTTACTTTAACAATTTGTTTATTCGGTTAATTTTTCAAATGAGGATCGTACACAATACTAACGTATCCTCAACAAAGATTGTGCAACAGTCAACCAGTCAGACAAGTAAATGTTATGTTAGAATAAAAAAAACAAAACTTCGGCTTTGTATGTCGTAATGAGATGATTTATACAGCGTCCAGTTGCAACTCACTCATACTACTAGGGTGAAGGGAGCACGCAGACGCTGCAGTGCCTGGGACATTGTTTTTCAGATGGAATAGGGTTGCCCAGCACCTGACCATCCTGCCTGACAGCTCGTTTGGCACCACACGTATGTTCGGATATTTGTTTATCAACATGGTACATTTCACGCATTACAATTCCAAACACATTCCATCAGACAACCGACTGTGATATAGTCAGAACGCCTGCAAAATATTTCTCGGGTCAACGATCTAGTGCATTCCAGGCAGCGTATTATGAGCATAGGTAGCACAGATGCAATGCACTGATGCAGCGGGTTAGTCTAGGTGACAGATGGCACGCAGGACCGGTCGGGTGGGACGCATATTTGCCCGCGGACGATGACTCCGCGATGAGACACCATTATTTATAGCGTGAACCGGCGCTGGCGCCGGAAGCAACGTCTCAAGCTTCAACCTCTTAGCTTTAGTGGAACGGAACGACGTATAATATGTGAAACACTTTCTGAAGATCCAGGTTGGTATTATAAACCAATGAACCGCGTCAAATCAGTCAAATATGCATTGACTGACAACAGTAATTAGGCAGATTATCGAGAGACGAACGTCACCGCACTCAAATGCGATCTGCAGCACGAGTGGTACACTACAATGACAAAGGGGTTTTTTTGAATCGTGAATAAGCTAGTAAACCGCTTAAGTCGTATTTCATAAGCAACTACGATAAAATACTTGGGAAGACACAAATTGATGGAAGTCTCACTGTAAATACGGAGAGAAAATTTAAGAAGGCTCATATGCTTTATGACTATCTTATAGCAAAGAAAGTTCCATGGGTCACCGGTACCTAGAGAATTTATAAAATAGACAATAGGCAACGTCGGCTACATTACGTATGCGCGGAGGAGACGGACCTAATGGTTTCTCCAGCCCTGGTGCAAAAATTGGGGCCCCCTCTTCCGCTTTATGTAACAGTGCGTCCCTTGATAATTGCAAAGACAGGTCGTTTTCAGCTTATTTCCTTGATCCAGGTGACTTATCTGATTTAATCACTATTAAGTTGATTTTTAACTAAACCTACACTCACTGAGAGAAGGACTTACATATTATATAGGCGGCTTATGACAGCAGACAAGGACATTATTAACATTATCGTCAACCGGATAAAGTCAATCAAGTGGCCCCTAGCTTTTGGGGCTCTGAAACAACGCAGAATACGCATCTGACAATACAACTTACGTAGAATAATATGGCACTCTTCCATATGATGAGGAATAGAACACTTTCTTGTCGTTGTGCCTAATGACGAGACATCAAGCGGTCGGTCAGTTCTCATATTACTCTGCCATGCATGACGCTCTTCAAACTAATGACGGAATGACTTTTCATTTATGTAATTGTAACCGGATTGTATTCAAAGCAAAGTATATATACTTTTTCTCGCAATCCGCCATCTCTTTATATTTTTTTCTCTTACATATATTTTTTGGTCCTGTAGCCATAAAAATACATAAAAAAAATATATGGCACTAATAAAAAAGTACCCAAAATTTTAAGGCTGGCTGACATTTCAAAAACAATTGAACGTAACGCAAGATGACGAAACGCAATACCATTCTATTTCTCATTGTTAGCACAAAGTAATTCTCTTCGGACTCTTGCAATGGGCACGTAAATGTTTTCATTACAATGATAAACTTCGTTTATAGTTATCCTGACACACTAGCGACAGGAATTAGTGCGAGTATAAATAGGCTCCGTTCTACTTACTGAACATTGGCCTCATGAAATTTACAACGCACACTAGCGAAAAAATCTGGATCAAATTCAGTGGAAACTTAGGTAAATGTATCACAGCTTCGTAAGGTTCAGCCTTGATTTACCGTCACGCAAGTAGGAAACATTTGCTTCCTAAGCAATTTGTTAAACTATTTCTACTCGTCAATACAATAATCTTTTTCATCTTGAAACTCGCAAAAACATATCAGCTGTTCTATATACTGTATGTGCACGATAGACGCACGTTTTTTGTGGCGCTAAAGACTTTGAATGTATAGGTAGGTACTGGAAACGACTTTTGAAGTTAAAACGCGCGACTTCCATGGTTGTGCTACTTCAATCCAGGTATAGCTCGACGCTTTGTCGTGCTACCTAGGATGAAATACAACGTCTACAGCAACAAATGTTTATTTTAAATTTCGAGTTTCATATATTTAGGCTAAAATCAGCGATTCATTTTTATATTATAGATATATGTAATCTATAATATAAAAATGAATCGCTGATTGTATTGGTAAGCGCAAATTTCGAGAGCAGCTGAACCACGCATGGATGATTTTTTTGGTGATTTCGTAGTTGTCCTTATAGTATAAATATGAGGTTGTTGCAGACCTGAGGAGTAAAACCCCTTTTTGGGAAGAATACCTTGTACAGTCGACATGCCAACGTATACACACGTGCCCTCTACTCAGTAACATTACTGCCGACTTTGCAAATAAGATGTAAAGGTTGCTGCTGTCGACTGTACTGTTCGAAATAAACAGAAAGTCCCCTAAAAATTAACTAACGAATTCTAACGGTATTACACCTGGTAAAACCTTATTCAAAGCGTAAAATAAATACAATTTTAAACCCTTTCACACATGCCAATCCTGTACTCCAATAAGGAAAAAGTACATCAAAGTATAACATACCTCCAAACTGGGTAAGACTGTCGGCTCTCAGACGGTATTTGGGGATGTGCTCTTGAAGAAGACTGACGATTTCAACCTCCGGCACCTCGTCGTTGTTGCACACCTCTGCGGACAAAAACAAAAATGCAAATTATCACCTAGGCAATTCAAAACAAACGTTCTCTCTCGACGAATGAGAAACTTTGCATTGAAATAATGGCGTTCGAAAGCGACTGGATTTCAATGCGACGTCGTGACTAGAGAGGTGAACTTGAGTGCAGTGTTGTACCTCAATAGTATCTAGTCTAGTGGTAAGTACGTAGACAGTGCAGTGTCTCCGTATTTAGTTTGGTGGCGGAGAAGCGGAGCGGCACGGCAGACGGGATCGATCGCGGCGCGGTTGCTGGCCCCCCGTCGTCTGCTGCGGTGCAGTGCGGGGGCATGCACCCCGACAGCATTCCCTCGGATTGCATCTCTGTGCCACACCTATTCACACGCCTAGATCCTTTGAAAGAAATATCACCTCGATCCAACTCATAAGGCTTACCCAAATTATTCTTTATGATTTTTGGTTAAATGCGAGTAAGACGAGTAAGAATAGATGGTAAGCAGAGTTGATGATTGAGTTTTCTTTTACAATCAAGAATAGTGTCAAGAATCTACGTTTATAGCCTTCCAGTCACAGGCAACAGAACAGCAAAACAGCATATAGGCTACTTTTTATCCTAGAAAAATACACAAAGGAAATTTTCAAACACCCTTTTCTCGGTAACGCACTCACTGTTTACGTCAGAAAGTCATGTTTGGCTGGCAAAATTTGTTATCCACGCTACGACAACCGTTAAGGAGTGTCTTCGTGAGGAAGAAACCCTGGCTACAGCATCGGGTTATTTCTGTCACTGTCATAAAAACTGAACAAGCTGGCAAAACAGAGTCTTTCGTTTACAATAAGGGTTTGAAAGGCTTGCGTGATTCGAACTAAACCCAAATGTGAAGTGTAAAAGCGTGTAAAATAGTCGGTTCTGGGTCGACGACAATTAACATAAATTATTGGTACTATCGCCTTTTTGGGGTACATACACGGTGTAAAAACTTTCCAATTTTCCGTATTTTCAGCATTCTAAAAAAATTACCCAAAGGTACAAACCGCGTCTGGAAAACCAACAACAACCATTTCTTTTAAATCAAACTTAGCTTAAGCTATTTTCTTTCTACTCGTTTCTGTTTCGTTTTCTACAACGAGTTCTAAATTTCAACACAATGTATTCAAAACATCTCATCAAGTAGACTGTGCAGGATGGTGTATGAACCAAAAGAACGCTGAAAGTTATGCGTCCATTTCGTGTTAATATTTTTGATATTTAAATTACCAAATAATTGATTTCCCAGAAAAAATATTTCGATAGCGTAAAATTATTTTAGTATGTAGCCTTCGGGTCGTGAGTCCGCAATAACACTATAGATAGTGTTATGAAATCCCGTGGATTTGGATGGCGAGGGTCCTCGAAAGACGCCACAACAAGAAGGCATATACCGAGCAGTGGGCTATTGATGATGATGAAGATGTGATGATGATGATGTCCTTCATGAAGATGTAGATAGTATAATAATATTAATGACTGTAGTGTGTATTTGCACAATGAGCGTCAGTTAAACTATTTACTTTCATTGCATAAACTCAAGCCAGTATCTAGGAGGGGCAGGCAGGGACCAGAGTTTGCCACTTGTTACTATCCTGACAGAACTCTTTTGTCAGGATAGTATCAATCGTTTCATCAATCTTTGAAATTGTAGACTTTTAGTCCGGATTTACTTACGGGTGTTGTTATATCGGAAAAGTCCGACCGAAACCTGGTCGGACTTTTCCGATATAACAACACCCGTAAGTAAATCTGGACTAAAAGTCTACAATGTGTTGTGCTTACGAAAGTTTTAGTTCAAAAATCTTTGAAATGTGTATTTTTGCAAATGATTCATTCCACTTGCTCTAGTTTACAACAAAGAATATTCTTATCCCATATTTCTTTTTCGCCCATTCTTATTTCTTTTGTAAACCATCTCACGCTAAATATCGAGGGTTTCTTGACGCTGGAGCGCGCCGACTGAACACTCGACAACACAGAACCTTTACATCCGTACGCTCTACTCAGTATAGTTACGAGCTACTCTGCAACAAATGTAAACAAAGTAAAGGTTAATGTGACATCAACAAACACCGCCACGTTATACTACAGGGCAAAAAAAGATGGAAGAGCTATTTGTTTCTTATTCCAAATCATTTACGTATTTCCTTTGGACGAAATCCAAAAGAATCATCGTTGAATTTAAAATAATATTTTGTAATTTACTTATGTAACCAACAATATGAATGTCGTTCTAGTCTAAGATTATCATTTTTATTCGGCGATTGACTCAGTAGTTGGTTCCAAAATCTCATTAGTCCCTGGGAGGGTGGGAAAATCAATAACATCAGCGTACGGACATTTTACAAAGCAGATAGCATAAACGCTCTACAATCTTAAATGAACAAAGAAAGCAAGTCACGTCCGAAAAGAGAAAGCAACGAAATGAGACAGGTAAGTACTTAATTAAAAGCAAATATTAGTTCTGTTTCTGCGCGGCAAAGACACTATGCTCTCTCTCCGACAAGACAATTATTCGGAACATTAAAACCCATAAAAGTGGATGTCTGTCTATTGCCTATCTCTTCGGTTACAGAAATTAATTGTGGTGCACAATGCAATCGTGGGTAAAATCGTAACGTCTTTGTCATTATGCTAAATTGTCAACGGGTAAAAAGGACAGCATAGCAAGTTATGGATTTTCTCTCAATATACAGGGTTATCTCAGTTACTGAAACTCTTAAAAAAGAGTTTGTCGTATACAACTTTGGAAATAAAAGTATTTATTAATTTTTACTGTTTACACCAGACTGCGACAAAGCCCAAAAGGAGGGTAATTCTAGTTTGTAGATGATTGTAGTTTGTATATAGCTAGATGATAGATAATGCTGTCCTTCTATCTAAGACAATTATTTATCTTATATAGAAGATAAGCCTACGAAATTAATGGAGCGTGTGAAGGGCGAATTTAATAAAACTATGTAAGCCCTATTTCGATAAATATAAATCTGAGAAAAAACTTAGAATATTTTCAGGAATTGCGCATTTTAGTGGCATTTGGATCTACGTGATGAGATAATTTACATAGCAGTAGCACCTTCCCTCACAATAGATGAAGGGACCACTCGGACGCTGCAGTGCCTACGACCTGCTTTTAGACGAAGTGGGCTCAGAGGTAATTCTTAACAATTTGCCCCAAGATTGTCTATGGAGTAATGTGAGTGAAGTAAATGCAGCGACAAGTTAGCGACACTCACCGTCAGACCAGGCCAACAGGAGATCCTGGCGTTTGTCGAAGGAGTCATCGCGGCGGCGCGGCCGCGGCCGTGACCGGACCCCACTCATGCTGAGCTCACGTTATCCCACACAACACCGGGACCATCACAAACACAAGCCCTCCGCAGACACAGCGGTGCGGACGTGACATTCACCGCAGATTAGTCTATCGACGCGAGTAATGGGCTCCAGATAAGAGATAATGAGATATTGAACGTCACTGAATTCGATAACAATTTCACCGGCCGGCTTCGTAATAGAATGAAAGTTACTGTGATTTTGATCGAACAGTACAATGGGCTTTTCCTAGAAAAGCAAAAGTTATCTTATGCTTCGCGAAAATAGGTAATCTTCAGGGCTCTGTAGAATGTTTCTATTTGGGCTATTCTAATTGTCGAAGCGAAAAAGAAAGAACAAAATTCTACGAAACCGGAAGTACGTCGTGCACGGAATTATCCCCTGATATCCTAGGGGCGTCATCAGTTTCTGGTGATACCATAACTCGATACAAGAACTCTTTAAATAAAACTAATAATACTGGCAAAACGTAAAAGAGGTTCTGATTTATATGGCTGTGGGTATTTGTTTTTTTTTTCGGCCTCGCCAGATCTCAATATATTGGCGATTTTTATTCAAACATGTTAAACCATGTTTGTAAGTATTCATTCACGTGTAAAATAAAGGTCTAATTAGTCACAAACACAAGAAATTTCAAAAACCTATTTAGAGGCTAGAAATTCCGCCCATGCCGGGATTCGAACCCGCGACCTCTGGCAACCGTACTAGCTCTCTCCCACTGAGCTAATGGGTAAGCAATTTTTAAATATTATAAATGTATAACTGTATCATTATATTTACCGACGTTGTACCTTAATGTAACTAGTTAACATTTAGGACACTGCCCATTGCTTCAATGTTTTACAGTAATCTCATAAAAATATTAAGAATCGAAATCGAAACCCTGGGATGGAAACAGAACTGGATCAGATTATAATTAAATTAGTTTCATGAAGTTAATTTATTCATTTCGTTCGAAAACTAAATCTCTACGCCTTCCATTTCAGTACATACAGTTTCAATGAACATACGTGATACCTACTTACCACATAATGTATTGTGCGTTCAGTGATATTACGTAACGTTTCGAAGTCTGAGTACGGCGAACGTTCCCACATAAGCCACGAGTAATCAAAATGAAATAATCATAACCCTACTTGTAGTCACATGACGATAAAAATTAATCAAGATATCCGTCACCGGTTAACTGTACCAATGATAGATATCTTGAACCTGCCTTAACGGAACAAAAAAAACTAAATTAATTCCCAAGATATGTGCCAAAGTTAAATACCGAAAAATCTTTAGCCATGTTACATCCATTGTCCAAGCAACGTAAATAGAAGCAGTTAGAGGCCACACGCATGGTAAGTCACACACATCGCAGAAGGCAGCTCGGTCGACGCACTCGCAATAAAAATAAGGATGTCGTCAATATATTGGCAGCGGCGCCCCATGGCGGGGTCACCTCCGTGCCGAGTTGCTCTACAACTACAAATGACGTAATAGTAATAGCGACCTTGCCCCGGCGGGGCAAAAGCCCACGAAAGGCAATAAGCAAGGGCCGAAATAAAACTGTGCTTTCATGGAAACATAGGAATAGTACAACACGCTTCTTGTGGCTGTGTCGCACAAAGTAGAAGCTGCAATGATACGTGCCAAAGATGAATCAAATCTTGTGACATCACTTGATTGATGAGTCAAATTATGTCATCTATTATGTATGAATGACTACGACAGCATCACTTTCGATTTGTCGTATAATTTCAATCAATGGTTGTTTGTAGGAGGAGTTGACGTGTAAAGAAATCAAATTGAGTGAATTTTGAGTTCAGAATCATTTTTCGCACGCCATAAGAGAAAGTTAACGACAATTCAACCTGGGTCATTATTATGGCATAACAGTGAACGCTCTCAAACAACTCCGCTGATGGAATCATTATGTTAAATTGATATTTTTTATAGTCACATTGTCCAAAGGGTAAATTCATAAAGCAGAATCTCACTGAGTAAAATATTACGTGCTGTACTTTATAAGCAACATTACATTGCGTTGTTATGTAAGTAAACAAAACAGACACATTACACACTTGCCAAATTATGTAAATGAAGTATTGGGTAAAAAAACATTGCTGCAGTTTCATTCATCAATGCAACCAACAGAAGGTGTTTATAAAGAAGCAAACCAAACATCATACACCCTAGAGTCCAGAAAGTTGATAACCGAACGTTCACTCATCTACGTACTATGAAATGGACGGTTGAACTAGTAGAAGTAAGAAAAAGTAACAGGGAAATGTTCATGAAACTCGTCAACAGAATGTTTAGTTTAAAAATGAAGTGGAAAAAGGAAAAGTAGCACGGATCGCGTTTGCGTACAGAACGCGCGAGGGCCGTCAGGGCGGACCGACGGCGTCGTCGAAGGCGCGGATTTAAACTGGAGCTGCGCGCGCGTCCCCCGCCCGCCCAGAATAGACAACCGTTGGCGCACAGCCAGCCGCACTCAACCCACCACCCTCCCATTCATAACTTGTGCATCAAAGCCTTTCTTCACAAAACTCGCACTACTACTGCTGCACTGCTGTAAGTTCTATCGTTACGCGTTGCCATGACCTATTATAATCGTCATTATGAGAGGCTTATCCAGCCCCAGCGACACGGCCACTGTATCGAGCCCGATAGCGGCCGATATAATAATGGCGTTATTATTAAAATTATTTACTCCACTATTAAAATAAATTAAACTATAAAAAGGCGAAATTAGTGCTAACAGCAGTATCACGCCATCTTGCTTCAGCTGGATAGTAAGAGAGAGACGGTACGTTTTACCACGTCTCGCGCATTATACAGTGGTCGCGCGCCCTATTATAATTAATTTTAGATACATAAGATTCTAGAATTTCACATAGATAAGATTCTTTATTACACAATTTATACACCTGGGGCCTGTTTCATAGAACTACAATTAGTGGTTTACAATGACAATCCGATGTACATTACAAAGTCGATTAACCCGCAGATTAATAAGTAGACGACTGCTACGCAATGTGCCATTCGAGACATAATAAACTACGTATTTTGTATTTTTCTACTTCGTACTTGTACGTACAGTTTAGACTTCGTACTGTCGTACTTCGTACATACGTACTTTCGTACTTGTATTTTTAGTAACACGGTTCAAACATAATTAAAAACAAACTGACAATTTTATGAATTGAAAATGAATAAGTAAACAAATAAGTATCAGTCGATCTCTTCTGATTTTATTTAGTGACAATCAAATCTCTTCTGAAACTTAACTTGAAATGACCTTCCTCAGAGTTATGGACATTAATAATATAATAATAAGTTTCACACGGAACAAGCACTTGTCCTGGTGCCATACTAGTGTATACATACACTGCGCTATGTGAACCAGACAAGGCCATCAAAAACATGGAAATACACCAACACTGCGGCCGTTTGTACAAATCAAGTATGTTAGCCTCCAATGGGCACCTCTGATTTGCTAGTTAAGTGAATTAGAGCAATACCAATGATGCAGGCATAATCATTCATATCTGCACAAACCTAATAGTGAATCCACGAGGCTATGGACTTAAGAAAAGGTCTCAACTCACCAGTAAGTGTGGCGACGTGGCGGGTTGCGCGCGGAGCTAGCGAGGTCGCGCGAGCCACATCCTGGAGGGCCGCCAGCTTGACGGAGTGACCTGTTAACAACTCATTAAACTTTACTAGTGTTATGCAAAACAATTCCATCGCAAAAGTACTTCTATGATTGGTGATGCTTCAACAGTAATGCTATCAATGAAACTAGAGAATGATTTTTGCAGTGGAAGTTTTTTACAGTTTAGACGTTGCAGTTTGATAAGATTAGTGACAGATAACCGCAACATGGTTGCAATGTACAGTATTACTTATTTGTCTAGACAACAAAACCAATCAACGATTCTCATTTAATTGGGTTTATGCAGAGCTTTCTGCATGGGTAGTACAATGACGCTAGTCACGCGTTTTAAATGTCAAAAGTCGCGACTTTCCAGTATGTTGTTAAATTCAGACATTTTATCGCCACAAAACGCTTGACACATGCCACGTGCTTTCTTACTACCCAGGCAGGGCTTCCTGAACTATTTCGACTCTATCGCCCTTGTACTTTCCTATTTCTTTGCGACTTTATTAATGATGGATGACATGTGCTTGTTCGTCTGTGCATAGCTTCTCACAATGGGGCCCTTATTTGAAAATTACCACTCTCATCTCTTTTTCTACTTTTATTTCCAATCTTTGCTTCTTCTTTATTACTGTAACTGGCAATCGGTGTGGTATACACCGAGACAACGCCGCGTCGCGACATACAGTATAAAAAAAATTATTTAAATAATTTTAAAGTTAAATAATTTTGTAACATTTACAAGTTATTGTAGTTTGTAACACGACAGGTTGGTTACTTACCGATCCAGCTTAACGTATTCCTGGCACAATGTTAATGCCAACCTGGAAAGATAAAACATTTTTATAGCTAACTTGCTTTTCAAGTAAAATGACTATGCTCAACTGATACATCAATGCTAGGGCATTGTCAACAACTTAAGATTTTAGTTTGTTACACCTGAGATTTCCGCACAGCCTCATAGTTGGGCCAAATGTACATAACTTAGAAAACAAAGCCATTGGTACATGCCGGGGTTCGAACCCACAACCTCCCGATTGAGAAGCCGGCGTTCTACACCGCTCCGCTACCAGCGCTTTAGATTTTTTAAGCTTCATCGTAGGCCAGCTGAAAATATGGATTGGAACAAAATATTTAAAAAAAACTGATTTTATAATAGAATTAAAGCCTATGCAGACCATCTCTAATTTAATGTTTATTTTAGTTTGATATTGTTGCCCCTGCACTGTTCCAGCCTAGTGTAAGGTAGATACAAATTCAACAAGTCTTACACATAATAAACTGATAATTTTTTTGAACTACAGTCTAAAATTTAACCATCGGTCTCACAGCCATGAGATATATCATGCAACAAGAACAGAAACAAATTAAAATGACAAGTGCACTGGTAGAGAATACAAAATAGAAAACTGCGGCCACCTGGAAAAAATCTATTCTCAATACTGAAGTGATTTCTACAGGCTGGACATGAAGAATTGAATTATCCCGATGAATCAGCATGTTTTTAGTACCGAGAATAATCTATTCTGACACAAGTGTTAATTATGAGAAGGCTTTCATTGCCTTAGCAATTTTTTTTAAATAATGGTTGGTTTGCAGATGTGACCAATCTTTTGCCCCCAACTTTACCCACCAACCTTTAAATGTGTTCTTGCAAACAACACTGAGAACACTTTCAAATCAAATCCTTCTAAGCAATAGCAAATATATGTAATTTAATTACACTTAACAGTACCTACATCCACATTACAGACTAATCTGCAAGAAACATTTAACAGTTGTACAAACTGTACCTTACCAAAGGAGATAACCAACACACAACTACATCATGTGTTTACTGAATATAAGAAAACATTTTATGGACAGTTTTGTTGAAGTGGATGTTATGTTTTATTTTAGTCCAAGTTGCTCACTGATGGAATCACAGATTATGGAATTTATCAAAAAGATTGGACATCTGGACAAGAGGTTAGGCGTGACTTTGGGGAGAGTAAACAAGCAGTAATCATAACTAAATTTTAATGAAAAGTTAAGTAGGTATATCTGAAACACTGAAAGTGCAATCAGGTACAGTAATACATTCATTCATTACTCACAGACATATTTACATCATTGTGTGATGTGACCTTGCTATCTGCTTGAAGTGTGTCCTGATTAGAAGAATTTTAACGTTATATCAGCGAACAGTGTTTTAGTTTTACTGCAATTGTTATTTACTTAGCTACGAAATACTTCTAAAATATTTTTTACATTCTTTACACACGCACAGAGGCACGAAAAACGAACAACAATTTATTAAGTGTTCCCAGCACAAGCCGTCCAAATACGCTGAATTGCTACGCTACGACATAAATACTGGGTCGAGATGTCTCGGGTTTATAGCACACACATAAGGTTGACAGTATACAGCAACTTATATTTCCTATATAAGTTATATGAATCCGCTATTTGACTCTCTTTTCAAGTAAGTCTTTTTTAAGTTTTGAATAAATCGCAGTGGAAGAGCGTGAGAGGTAGATTTGATATTTGCCGTGAAGCCTAAAGTGCTACAAGAATAAACGTTTATAAACTGAACTGCTGTATTATTTGTAGCTAGTAAAATAAAGAAACAATAATAGATAAATATTTTACAAGTGCAATCAATTGAGAAAAATCAAAGAGAGACAGAAAACATCAGTTGCTAGGAAACCTAACTTGTAGAATGCTCAATCGTTTGACCAAAGAGTTTGTCATAGAGACATACAGTCTTCACAGTCTTAAACGGTAAATAACTCTACCATTAGACCAAAAAATATTTTAGTAATTTTTTTGAGGACATAAAAGCAACATAAAAATATATTTTAAAACTTTATTTTCCTAAACAGCCAAAAACGCGGTCAGCCATTTTCGTCTATGGTTTGAAGTCCAAAAAATTGGAAACAAAGTTTGACATTCAATTTTCTGTAAGTGATCTCTGAGCATAGTGAAATAACAACAACGCAACCATGATTTCATCGAATTTACATCCAAAATATACCAATTATCATTAATGCATTGTTCGAGAATGAAAAAACACATCAATAAAGACCCCCGGGAAGTTGTGGATTCGTGCACCTACCCAGTGAAGTTAACATTCCAAAAACTTGGCTCAAACTTGCCAAAAGAGACCCCGACACTTTATCAATTGAAACGGGTGTATTTATGTGAAGATCACTTTGATGTAAGTCCTATAATAATCAATGTCCACTGGCTCTGGCTGAAAGATTTTTGTTTACATACTTTAGATGGTTTCAAGATGGCGGATAGCGTTTTCGCCGTTACAAATTAAACGAAGAAAAATTTTTTTTACATTGCTAATTTCGCTGCCATCCTGCATACTTAAAGTAAAGTAAAAAGTATTTATTAATAGAAAAGAAATTACAAATATGTTCGTTCGTTGCCTCCCACACTAGGCTTAGCCTGTGTTGTGGATGCCGTTTTACTTAATAATAGCTTACATAAAGAATTTAGATAGAAAGAGAGTGTAGACAAATAAGTAGGTATCTGAAATGTTAATAAGTACCTACTTCTTATTAAATTTATTATGTATAGTAATATTTATGTGATGTTCATGGTTTCTACACTAGGCCTTGCCTGTAACGTGAAAAACTCTTTGCTATTTGATAAATTAAATTTGAGGTATAATTACATACGTTCTTTAGTACTTATTTTCATAAGCAAAATCAATATATTTCGGTTTCTTACGTTAAATAGTATAGGAAATATTCATTTATCGCGTCAAATTTGATAAGTGTCAAATAGCGGATTCTTTGTACGAATTATTACGCAAAATAAATCACATAATGTATAAAAAGCATTAAATTGAAACATTCTCTACCTTAATAAAATCCAAATGGTGATTTATTTTCTCCTATGGCAGCACTGCACATTGTTTTTTTTTTTATTCTTGCACAGAACAATTAAACCAATTCATAAACAAGACACAGACAATTTCTAGAACTTTTCGTTCAGTCGTTGAGCCCATTTAGACTCTCAATACCTAACTGTCAAAGTAATTCGGGGTCTATTCTAAAACATGCATTGAGGGTCTAACACTACAAAACAATTAGGTTAAACGATTTACGTCAAATCTTCCATTTATTTTAATAATTAAATACAGACCCAAATCCAAGTTAGTTTGCCTGAGAATATTGAATTGAATAAAAGATGAGGGAATTATAATTTTTATTATTGTTTATTTACCAACTTTATTTTAATTTTATTATTTCATTTTATAAGACTTTAGTATTACACAGTAAAACTGCTGAAAAAAATATAAATAACAACAATACTACGGTAGCCAACATCGCTGAAGTAAGTATCAGTAATCCTGAAACAAAAATATATTGTGTAGGCACCTACATAAGTAGGTGTATAAAATAGCGAAGCAAACAAATTAGTGCGCATTATAGCTTTTCGTAATTTAACGTTTCCTACTGTTCGTAAATAAACCTTTGCCAATGAAGACCAAAATGTAATGAAATGTAACATGATTTTTTTTCTGCGCCGTTTGTTTTAAGTGATAATGTTTTATTAATTTCGTGAGCACTACACAATTACATAATGATATTATGCTTGTTACTCTAGTCACACACTAAGTTCGGGTATGTTG
Source organism: Yponomeuta sedellus (assembly GCA_934045075.1). Taxonomy (NCBI): domain Eukaryota; kingdom Metazoa; phylum Arthropoda; class Insecta; order Lepidoptera; family Yponomeutidae; genus Yponomeuta; species Yponomeuta sedellus. The sequence goes on along the minus strand of OW203729.1, from coordinate 14,785,392 downwards.
CTAAAATATAATAGGCAGTAACCAAGAACGTTTTACCCAAATCCTTGGCAGTAACTAAAAGTGAGGCAAATTTTTAACATACCTTCCAACATGATAATTGTAATAGTAAAAACAGAAACTGCAGCGAACAATATTGCAGAGTACAACACTGGTATCCCAAATACAATTATTGTAATAATAAGCATCATAGTTCCCACAGAGGGATATTTTAATAATAGGCATATTGTCACGTTGAGAAGATCTTCTAGTTTACCCCTTAGGTTTTTGTAATAGGAATGACACGGCGCTGAAACAAAATTAATAGTTAAGTACTTAACACAAACCTTGACTTACTTTTTTAATCTTGATGAACTTAACGTCTATGTATATCGAACCATATTTGATCTTGATGAAAAGAAAACGAAACATTCAGAAAATGTTATTGCTCTTAATTTTTAAAGATAAAAATAAATATTGTTAGGTCCCTACTATCACGCATTAATTCCCGAACGTGTCTTAGATTGAAACGGATTGAATTTATCTTAATACTACAAAAAAGACGATAGAAAAGCCAGCATTCTGCGTTGATATACCTCAAATACTTATTAACCCCTGTTGGAAAATCTAGAAGGCGCATGATCCTTGGGCTATTGATGTTGGTATTGGTGGCGGTTAGGGTTTCCACAACTTGACTACAAAAAGATCCTATTATGCGTATGTGGCTAACAAAATAAACAATTTCTTACTCAATAAAAGTTGCACTGCCAGTGGAAAAGCATTTTTAATATTAACTTCCATTTTATACCACAATTACATAATTTAATACTTTCTCAAAGCTTTTTCTATAACTACCTTCCGTACTTTCTTTTTTGCAACAACGATCACGAAATAGTTTCGTCTAGAGTATCAAGATTTTTTGACAAACTCAACATCAACCCTACATGCTTGTTGGTACACATGAAGCAGTCTTTTATTTTACAAGCTAACAAGCCTTATATTATAATAAGCTAATAAATTTTGTGATTTTTCCATAAACTTTACTGTACCTCATTTTTCTCCTAATATGACTTTTAACTCTCTCAATAATACAGAGACCCTCTATTGCACACATTGCACAGCCAGGAAAAGTAAAAATTTTCTGACCTCAAAAATGACAATGCCAACAATGGTTAGATCGTAGATAGAGTAAAACTATAGATCAAGGCACAGTGTAACCGTTTTCACGTCGGTGAATATTATTTATTTGTGTGCGTGAATGTTGCCATAGTAAAAGTGAATTGCCATAATGTGGGGTAAAATATTTCAGTCGTTCATAGGCCATGAATAAAAATGCAGATTTAGTTTTGAATTTTATAAATCATACAACATGTCTGACAATTGTTTGTAAAACGTAGCAAACGTTTTATAAACAATTGTCATTTTGTATAATTAAAAATACGTTTTATTTTACACGTTTAAATTTTACAAGTTAAGGCGCTTAGGGACGCTATCTAGGACCACCAATGGAATACAATAATAAACTGTTTTATTACTAAGTTTTTTTCATATAAAAATTCACCATATAAAAAAATCTTTCGAAGGGTACCTCAGACCACCAAAATGTACATTATGTCGAAATGTAGAGAGCATATTCGAGCATTTGATGTAGGTGACCAGTTCTCTCTTCTAAATGCCAGCACCCATTTTTCCAGAACGGAATTATTTTAAATAAATCGGGAATAGAAACATTGCTAATATTAAAAAATATTGTAATACATTAAAATATAATAAGTAATAACTTTAGTATTCCTTATTATTCGCGATACTCATACATAATAAGGTAAATACGTTTTACTTAATAAACAATCGCGGCTAGACGGTATTGTACGAGATTCATTAATACAAATTCTAATTTGAATTCTATACTGAATTCAAGGGCACATTGCTTGCGGCAGAATGCACAAAAACACCGAAAGGGTTCTTGCGATAAATTCGAGTTGACACATTTTCTGCTGAGTGGAATGAATGCTGAAAAATTATATGGGCAACAAGTCAATTAATGATCGGGATTTTCGACATAAACGGATGGCAACATTTTTTTACTCTTCGGTTTTTTAGGTTAAGAAAGTAAATTCTATGAAATTGCTTTTCTTACGGACTAGTTGCAAAGCTACAAGTTGAAACTTAACTAAAATACTCAACACAAGGCAACTTTGGGTTGGGCTTAACAATAATTGAAACACAATCATTACTTACCTATCAAAGGAAACTTCCCCCAAAGCTCTTTCTTAACGATTTCTGCATACGAGTACACTCCATTACGAGCACAATTCACCATACTTTCTCTATTTAGGTCACTTTTAATATATCATTTCACAAATACACGGTTGCTCTTCGAAACGGCTAGCGTAGCGTTAAATATGATTACATTTTCAAAATCTTGTCGTTTGTTTGCCCCCAGAACCAGAAACGTCAACTTGACACTGGGGGCAAACAAAAAAAGTAGTTACCTATACTTTTGCTGTTTACTCTTCTTTCTTCTCTCTTTCTCATGATCGCTACGAAGTTTGTTTCATTTAAAACTTGTATGTGTGCGCTGTGGCTTGCTCTATAGTTTTACTCCCTCTACGGGTTTATGTTGCTAATGTTGCTATTTGCTATTTTCAAGGTCAGGACTGAGGACTAACCGAACCGCTTTTTTTTTTGTACTTTTGTGCACTTATTAATCATTCTCCAACATTTCTTTGCTTGACAAGGGTTTGTCAAGCAATCTCTACGGTAGAACTGGATCGTCTCGGAAGTCCTCATATATTGATCGTGTAACGTTTATGATGAAAGTTATTAACCTGTGGCATTACGAGAAATAACGCGCGAAGTTTGACAACAGAGCCAGCCTTGCACGTTGCACCAGCCTTGTTTATAGGTAAACTATCAATAAAATATAATAATAATATTAATGTTGAAACAAAGCCCAAGTAAATTGATAAAATCTTTTGTTTATTTCTAGTTTTTCGGTCTTATTTCCTCGAACAATTAAAAGTTAGTAAAACTAAGTGGAGAAGCATTATGGTACGTAATATGCTATAACCTTACCAAGATGTGTTTCGCATGGATTGTTAGGTACACTTTACTAAGTAATTTTATTACATTTGCAGGCACAGTACGACGAAAACCTGCTACCAGAGATGCTCCCAATTTACTACACCAGATTATTCCCACAGAACGTGTTCTGTAGATGGTTAACCTGCGGGAGTTACCCGCAGCCTCTTTCTCACAGGGAATTGTCATTTACCCTTGCTGATGATGTCTATTTAAGATACTTGTCAATAAGCAACCAAAAGGAGCTTCAAACACTTCTTCAGAAGAAATGCCCTCACAAATTAGACATTGGTGCTGTGTACAATACCAAGTTAGTTTTGGTTCCCCTGATTAGTAAACAGAAATTAATAGAATTTTACCTTACTTTCCTGTTGTGTTCTTATTTCAGGCCTTCCATTGCTCGTCATGGCTCAGTCGTATTATCAAGGGAGTTGGTCTTTGATATTGATCTCACCGATTATGATGAAGTAAGGACATGTTGCCAAGAAGCTAAAGTGTGTGAAAAATGCTGGAAGTTTATGGTGATTGCATGTGAAGTCATTGATAAGTGTCTTAAAGGTAGGCTAATATAGTCTAAAGTAATTTTTGAAGCCATTTACCTCTTGTAAATGGCTTGAAAAATTGGCTCTCAAAGTAATGTATAGTAATCCTGTAATATAAGGGTGATTAGAAACTGAGGTAGGTACAGAAACAAAAAGTAAAGAAAATGTTCTCTTGACAAATAACATCAGGTATAAAGAAATATAGCTATAGTTGTAAGTTCAGTTTAAAATTGGTGAGAAAAACTAGACATTTTGTTTCTATTTATATTCTAGTTTCTAATCACCCCTTCCACTGGTATCAAGTATATAGACAGTGTAGTGGGATATAACTAGGCTGATTATAGATAGGTAACTCTTAAATATCTTAATGTTTCTACAATTATCTCTGTGGAACGAAATAATAATCAATTTATACTTAACCATTGTACAGTGTAGTTGACTTGCCTACCTGATCATCCATTGCAATTTTCAGAGGACTTTGGCTTCCAAAGCATTCTATGGGTGTTCTCAGGCCGGCGTGGAATTCATTGTTGGGTCTCTGACTATGAGGCTCGTATCCTAGACAGCCCTGGGAGGGCAGCCATTGCCGATTACATGTGCCTGATAATGGGAGGAGATAGCCAGAGCAAGAAAGTTAACTTAGGTGGTGATAATCTACATACCAGTATCAGGTAATCTGAACACAGCAGTCTTACCCCTGGTTTCTGGTACACTAACAAGCCGTTAATCTAACCTTAGCAGCTGTCAGTTGCCCAAAGTACATACGAAAAAAACCTTTGACAGCTGTTAATAGTAGATTAACAGATCTAGTATTCAAGAAACCGGTTGTTAATGTTCTGAGTTAATGGAGTTTTTAACTTTATGACGTTTGGCCCGACAGCTGTTTGCCTGCTGAAATTATTCTTCTTTTTGTGTTATAAATCATCAATCACTAAAGTTATTCAAATTTGTTTTAATAACAGTAATACATTGTTTCTGGGATGGTAGCTAGGGACATGGAGAGGTGGAAAGCAAGAGGGGAGATCGTCGAACAATACAGGCTAAGAAAATAAAAAAAATTAAAGAAGGAGAATATAAGCCTAGAAAGAATGGAAGAGTTCTAAAGTATTTTGTTTATTTCTTCATCTAAGTATCTTGCATCTGTAAGTGTTGAGTGAATTGTTTCTTTTTTTCAGACGTGCCCTCACAATAATAGATAAATATTTTGATGAATTAATGGAGGAACAACAATTTTTCTCTACTCCTGAGGGACTTAAGAAACTTTTGGCAATAATACCAGATGAAGCATTGAAATCTCAAGTTGAAAAAAGCTTAGAAAAGTTACCAGAATCCTCTGCAGAATGTTTCAAAACTTTCATGAGTGTCTATGATGTTTACATGAGAGAAGTATGTTTTACTTTTTGCTCCTAGTTTTTAGCTATTAGCATAATAGTTTTTAAATCTATTACAGACCTGGTGGGAACCTAAATGAAAAAATTACTGCTTGCGAAAATGTTAGCAGATACAGGATGGCAGTATCACAATATCGATATCAATCCCTGTATGTCCCCACTGCTAGGGCACAGGGTTCTTGCCATACTCCACCATGGGGGCCAAGTCCGGGTTTGTGGAGGATTGTTGGACAGTGGCGGGACTTACTGTCAAATGTTAACAAGCCGCCCATAAGGCCTCTGACATGGCTTAATGTGCCTTGCGAAGCACGGAAACGCTCAGAAAAATGCCACTAGCGGTAGTCACGGGACGGTCATCCATCCTGCACCTGACCGCGCCTGTTTTTGCTTAGCTCAAGTGATTGATTCCAATCACTCGGTTCGACTAAGCCATGAGCGCTTCTACGATAATATCATAATCACAATATTGTGTGCACCTGCCTCAATGATTAATGTAACCTCGGCGTTTTAAAACCTACGATTCATAGTTTATTGTTAAAATTTTATATTTGCGTCAATCTGCTTTGCAATGTACATCCACTTGAGTACACAATGAATTCTACCAATGTTTGAGGCAGTGTAATAGGTGCCCCTAGCGGCATTTTTTCCGAGCGCTATCGTGCTTCGCAAGGCACGTTAAGCTGAGCCGGCTGTCATGTAATGGCAGTCGTTTAACCTTGGAGTCCTTATGGGCGGTTTGATAAATTCTGACAGGCCGCCACTGTCTTACAACAGTTCAACCCGGACCTATGAAGGGTTGACATCAAGCATTTTAATTACTAATGTTGAATAACGACAATTTGACTTATGTGCCGACCTTAGGTTCGCCGACCCTAGTAGTACTATGAAATAAGACGGCGGCGGTGCCTGCAAAATAGATAAACCTAATAATCGAGTCGCGTATCGGCAACGAAAGTGTTTCCTATACCATAATGATGCGAGTGGACGAATGCAGGGCTGTGAAGGTGGAAGCAGGAAAGGCCATCCAGCCATCACAACAGACATTCCTTTTAGTTTATGTGAGGAGAATGAAATCAGTACCTAGTTAATATATTTATGCTTTTTGTTTCCATTTTACAGAATGGCAATGCAGTCAGAAAAATAAAATACTTAGTGGAGGAAATCAAACTGCAGTATTCTTACCCCAGGTTGGATGTGAATGTAACAAAAGGATTCAATCACTTGTTAAAATCACCCTTCAGCATTCATCCCAAAACAGGCAAGGTGTCTATCGTATTCAAACCTAGCTATGCAAAAACTATGAACCTGGATGACGTACCAACCATTTACACCTTACTGGATGATGCCTCTCAAGAACATGCCAAGCATGAGACAAATATGCGAGCTGCAGTAAAGAACTTTCAAGAGGTCGTATTTTCGCTAGAGAAATCTGAAGCTCTCAGGAGGAAAAATGACAACAGTGAGTGGAAACAATAATTTTATTGCCATGTTCATTACATGTTATGGGCAACATTGTTTATGTTGAGAGAAACATGATAAGTAGGAATGATTTGATGAAACCCGTAAGATTTAAAGCAAGCACTATTATTTTTTCAGATAAGTCAGTGGAGTTCTGATAACAGCAAGCGAGGCACCTGTTGGTGCGAGGCAGCTGCTGGCGCGCGGCAGCGGGAACAATGTAGCCACATGATTCTGTCCTCCAACCAAATCACTCTTCTATATCGAGCAGTTGAGTGCAACACTGAGGAAATCTTCGAATCCGATTGTTACTGTTCCATTTTGTTGTGTGTCCCGTACTTTGAATGCCTCAGTAAAGCGTTGTATTTGTACACATAGTACAATGAAGCTGTCCACTGACACTTTGCCCTCTTTTGGGTCGCATCTCTTGGAAAGAAACTGTATAAAATCAGGAGAAAATCGAAAGCCCATCTGCATGAATGCTGAAAACAAAAGAAATCTATTATGTAGTATAAGGTTTTTAATAAATTCACCCGGTTCATATATACAGGGTTATCTAAAGAGAGCAATTCCAATTAAACTTAATATTTTACACTAACTGTTTTGAGTTTCTTCCCAGATTTATATCTTTCGAAATTTCAGGGTTCATCTAAGCAGGTACATAATGTTGTCAAATTCGCGCTCTTGTAATGAATGAATAATTGATCTAAGGCTATGGTCCTAGCTAGGGTGTACCTACTTCAAATGGATGTGACAATCATGCAATCACCTTGACGCAAAATTAAAGCATTTAAATGGCATTTAATAAATAAAATTACAGTGAAAATGTATATACCTTTAGCCAGTTCCGTCTCATCAATGCTCCCAGACTGGTCAGTATCGTAAGTTTTGAATACCGCCAGCCATTGGTTGATGTATGTGTACAGCTTGTCAAACTCCTCAACGTTTATATGACCAGAGCGATCTTTATCGAACATGCCTGTAACAAAAACGGCCTAGTTAAAAAAATTTGCTCGTTCATAATTTTACTCAGATCGCTAAGAGTAAGTACTAAGGTTTACGATAATTATGGGTAGTGTACGAGCTAGCAACGTACATAGTTCGTACGTAGGTTGCCGTATCGCTGACAGCAATGCTCAGTTCACCCGGCGAGATCATAAAGTTAGTCGGCTTACTAACAATAAACGTTGTAGAAACATGTAGAAGCTAAACCATCTTTCCATCACCTGTACCTACTGTGCGACAGAGCAAGAGTCGCACACGCTCCCCTCTGCCCGTTACGTACAGCTAGCGGATAACAATTTTGGCTCACTCGGTCGAATGCTCATAAATCTTTAAAAAATCCTTGTTTTGAAAGTGATAGTAGAAATGAGGTCCTTGAGAAGTATGTGTTACTACGAATGACAACATACGCAATTGTTTTATTGTAACTGCGCAAGGAAAGCGGCGGTGCGAGAGGAATAGCGGAGGATTGTGAAGCCACCGCCCCGACGACCACGAGCGTTACGACTAAGAAGAACTGTTGGATATTGTCGATATTACTATTGTGAGCTCATCACGTCAAATAGTGACAAATACGAAAGCACATAGGTACTAAGTTTTCTTGATGGGAGAGAATAAAAAGACACGCGTGTAAGTTTGGCAGGCGCTGGGTCCGTACTTTCCGTTTATTTAAATAGACTACATACTATGGGCCGGTTTCTGAATTGGAATTTCACTAAGTAAATACTGTTCCATTTGCGATAGAAACAATGGGGGTTTGGGGGACTCGAATCAAGATCAAGTGCAACTTGCATAGTGGTTATATACTCTTTGCTTGCAAGTGATGCAAATTACTTCAGCCAGATGTTGCTGCCTACGTGATACGTAATACGTAGAGGTTCGAAGTTCAAAATTTCACTGATGCCGGTGAGTCGCCCATTAGCTCAATTGGGAGAGCGCTGGCACGGTTAGCCAGAGGTCGCGGGTTCGAGTCCGGGCATGGGTGGAATTTTTAGCCTCTAAATAGGTTCTTAAAATTGTCCTTAGCACGGGTTAGTGCATTAAAAACAATATAACCATGTGGGTACAGCGATATCATTCCGATGTAAAACCTAACGGCAAAGTAGGTACTCGGGGCTGCAAGTGATGCAAATTACTTCAGCCAGATGTTACCTACTGCCTGTACGTAGTATTGTAGAGGTTCGAAATTTCACTGATGTCGGTGAGTCGCCCATTAGCTCAGTTGGGAGAGCGCTGGCACGGTTAGCCAGAGGCCGCGGGTTCGAGTCCCGGCATGGGTGGACTTTTAGCCTCTAAATAGGTTTCTAAAAATGTATGTTTTATATTTGATTGCCCACGAACTAAATCTTTGTAAAATAAGTTATTTCTTCCAGCAAACCTTGGAGAGTCGGAGAACCATTAAAAGACGGGTTAACATCAAAAGTGCATACAATAAGCTATTAGTAGCTTACCAATCATCAGATGGCATGCCGTTTCCGAGAAGGTCTTCCCCTGAGCATTTACCAGGGCTGCCTTCAGCTCCGGGGCCGTGATGTAGCCCGACTGGTCTTTGTCGACGGCGCGGAACCACTGCTGGACCTGCGGGGCCACCCCGCCTCCGGGCCCGATCGAGGGATAAGGCCCGTGGCCTATCTCCAGCTGGCCAGGCGGGGCGCCACCATAACCTGGCGCCCCATAACCCGGCTGGTTGTAACCTGGCTGTAAAGATATATCGATTAGCCCGTATTCATCCACTGCTAGAAGTGACTTTACATCAATGTATTGATATCATAACATTTGGGTGAATATTTGAGAGGCCCAAAATGTATGTCCCACGGTTATACTTATCCATGATCAAGAATTTATGAATCAAAGATCATGATTCTAATATCTAAATAGATAAGGAAGAAGCTACCGAGACCGTTTTGAGATTCATTCACATTTGAAAAAGATATCGATAAAAATGTTGACAAAATGGTATTATTTGGCATGTCGCCAACGCACGGTTTCCGGTGACCGTCAGAATGGCCGGTCAACAATCGTATTTGACCTTGAAATAGCGTCCAAAAATTACTTACTAATTGCTTATATTTACTTACGACTATGAGAGATTTGCTTACTACATATTAACAAAAAAAAAAGTAATTTATTGTTGACCGTCCATTCTGACGTCAGAATGGCTGGTCAATGCCCTTAGCATAGAAACTATGTGGAATTTCTGATTTTTTTGTGGATGATAAATTGCTTATCAATTGCTTACTTAAGAGTTTATAAACTAAGATCGTGTAGCTATCAAGGAAATAAAGTTATCGTTTAAGATTACTGGGAGCCCCCAAGCGCCTGTTATAGGTAAAAGAGCAAGTAATTATTATCTTGTAACTTGTGTTACATAGCGAAAGGCTTTGCTGCTCGTTGCTTGTATTTGTTCAATAAGCAAGCAAAATCTTTTTATATAACAAATAAAATTTGTATTGAAGCTGCATAATTTTCTTACCGAAGTACTATTATGCTTTGTTATTTATATCTCCTACCATTGAATACTTAAGAATACTTCGCTTTTTTCTGTTACCTGTAATTAGGTAGGGTAGATTCATTTTTTTACTTAGGTACCTATAAGTTTCTACATGGTGAAATTTTTTGGTCCTCCAAGGAAACCACAAATTTCCTTCCCCTTTTCATTATAACACAAATATATTTTGTATTTGTAATGCCTCAATTCACGTAAATGCCTGAGGATACAAGCACAAATAATAATCAACTATGACAAAACATGCAAGTAGGTACCTAAGTAAAAAAATAATCTACCCTACCTAATTACAGGTAACAGAAAAAACGAAGTATTCAGTGGTAGTAAATATAAATAACAAAGCATAATATTGTCGCGGTCCTATCCCGAACCATCTAAAATAGAGCTTTCTGGAAGCCTATCGAATTGTCGCCGCATGCTGCGTTCTAGTAAACAATAAACGTTGCAAGCAATAATGACTCGTATGTCCACTGGCATAAGGTTCAAAACTCTTTGACATGAAACTGTTTGAGTGACGTTGCCGCGTGTACCGAGTGTAGGTACGTAGGTACGGGAATGTTCGAGAACCCTTGCAGGCGGATATAAATAGCGGCCGCCGCGGCGCGCAGTCATTTCAATTGGACAAGCGAAGAGTGAACTTCGAGCTATACCTGCGATACGAGCGATAACCTACGATCTCAGCAATACTATTGGACTTCGATTAGACCTGCGATTGGAATCTACGTGTGGACTTCGTGTCGTGAAGAACTGCAGACCAGACCCTGCGTGAATAAATCCTAAGATGTTGTCATTGGCGTTTTACATCCAAATCCAGAACCCTAGCCCGTAACAATATGTACTTCGGTAAGAAAATTATGCAGCTTCAATACAAATTTTATTTGTAATATAAAAAGATTTTGCTTGCTTATTGAACAAATACGAGCAGCAAAGCCTTTCGCTATGTACTTAACACAAGTTACAAGATAATAATTACTTGTACATCTACTTCCTTCTTCAATATATTAGTCCAGTCCATCCAAAGGTGGTCTGGAAGAGATCAATTTTAGTGATAAGGCCGCCGTTTGTACTCTTAGGTTAAGAAATATCTGTGTAATTTCCATTTTTATGTACAATAAAGTGTTCTCTTCTATCTACTTGCTCTTTTACCTATCACAGGCGCTTGGGGGCTCCCAGTAATCTTATACGATAACTTTATTTCCTTGATAGCTACACGATCTTAGTTTATAAACTGTTAAGTAAGCAATTAATAAGCACACTATTTTTATTTTTAATGCACTAACCCGTGCTAAGGAACAAATTTAAAAACCTATTTAGAGGCTAAAAATACTATAAATATATAAGGCTGGTACGGATAGCCAGAGGTTGCGGGTTCGAATCCCGGCATGGGTGAAATTTTTAGCCTCTAAATAGGTTTTTAAATTAATAAGCAATTTATCATCCACAAAAAAATCAGAAATTCCACATAGTTTCTATGCTAAGGGCATTGACCAGCCATTCTGACGTCAGAATGGACGGTCAACTTTAAATTACTTTTTTTTTTGTTAGTATGTAGTAAGCAAATCTCTCATAGTCGTAAGTAAATATAAGCAATTAGTAAGTAATTTTTGGACGCTATTTCAAAGTCAAATACGATTGTTGACCGGCCATTCTGACGGTCACAAACGTCATAGCGTACATATATTTCAAAATTGGATTTTGATTTACCTTAGGGTAAGTAGAACCAAAAACCAATTTTGAATAAAATTAATATAGGTACTTACTATACATGTTTGATTGGATAGCAAAAGCTGGTTTTGGGCCCTAACTTTAGGGATCAAAATACGTCATTTCGAGCAGATTGAGTGAAAAACAAATTTTATACTGTTTAGGCAACTTTATCCCGTAACGTATAATTTATAAATATGCAGATATTATACAAAGTAGTTATAAGTAATCGATACAAAATACAATTAGATACTAATACATAGGTACAGTTATTGTTAGTTTTTTGTTTCTAATGTGTACAATAATTACCTACACACACATCTTGATTATGTATCATACAGTCGACAGTACATCGACCTTTACACGTGTGCACCCTATTCGCCTACCTTACGGGCGACTTTGAAAAAAAAAAGGAAAGGTTGACCTAGTGTCAACTCTACCTACAGGGGCTACAACACATTTGAAATGGAGTGAGGTACGATTCTGCACCTTAAGCTTCACATCTGGGCACACAATTCAGTTACAATACTGGGGACTTATACTTAACTGTAGTGCTGTCTCTCGAATTTCTCAGTAAAGAGCGTGACAGAACGTTACTTGAGTAGGTATTTACTTAGCAACTTAAATGTGAGGTTGATGTGCTGTTGACTGTACGGTTGTACATTATGTTGCAATAAGTTACAGGAGTTTTTACCATACACTCTGGTACTCAAGCTGTTACGTTTTTAAATAAGATTCACACTATTATTGTCAAAAATACAATTTTAGGCAAATCACTGTCAAAATGTTACTTATCAGAGTTACCTACACGTTTTTAGGAACGGTCAAGTCAGGCTTATTATAATGGGTATCTAAATTCGTAGGCACCTTTACTTAATACGTACCTACCTTATCTCTTATTTACCAAATTTAGGGCTGCAAAAAAGTATTGATTTATGTTTGAATAAAGGTACAGTCCACAGCACATAAACCTTCACATGCGTTAACTCTTTATAGTTACGTTACGTGCGACGTTGCTACAAAAAAGGTTAGGTTGAGGTGCTGTCGAATATAGTGATGTTATGTGAATGCAATTTTTAAACACCTTTGAATCCATTGGACTGGGCCTGTTAGAAAACACTATAATCTTTAGTAAACAGTACAGATGTGATAATATACAGATTTGTTTGCCTAGAAATTCAATTGTGTATGAGGATATTAATTTCTACAAGTACTTTTTGCCATGAATATGACAAGAAGACTATGAATGCTCATGAACTGGTATATTTAAAAAGTAAAAACACTAGACTTGCTAGATTTAACAAGACAATAATATAAACCTACAATTCAACTCACAACAACTTGCATCACTTTATAACTTTAAGCCTAACTGTAGCTGCACAAAATGAACATAATAAAATGTAAAAGCATTTTACTTGGATAGTTTAGATACTTACATACAATACAACATAAAGTTAAATCACATAATTTCAATACTTATACTAAATCTACAAATTGACAATAAATAATAGCGGTCTTATTTATAAAGACTCAGTTTCCCTATAACACCTCAAAGGCAATTAAAATAAACTTGGTCGCATCTCTCTATTTACCACAGACTATTGAAACTGCTCTAAGTAGATAAGATCAGGTAATATATAAGAATATTGTTTATTGTACACTACATAAAATAATTACAGACACAATAGTTTCAAAAGAGTGTTTTACGGAATCTTGTTTTTATAAATAAGACTAAATAATTAGTGTGGGTACCATTTACATTCAAGTTATGGTATTCTTGCATCTGTGAACTATGAATACCTAAGATTAGAGTATGATTTACAGTTCATGTAAACGGCAGATTCAGTCTTTCAATAAAAAAAACCAATACTGGCAAGTTTGTTAAACTTTGTACTAAACAAAAGTTACTAATTAATATTAAAATATATATATACAATAGTCTGCCACATGGAAAATACTTCAGTTTAGTGGACCATATATGCCCAGTGGTGGCCCCATGTTTGTTGTGCTTGTTTATTTCTGTATTTTTAAAGAAAACTGGTAACTACCCCTAAGCTGTAGTGCAAGCTTTACTAAACTATCTAATTACCTTTGAGCCAGACTGAAATACAATAAATTTGTTGACCAGATCAATAAATTCTCTACTTTTTATTATTTAATAAAAAGTAGAGAATTTATTGATCTGGTGTAACATATCGCATTACACTTATCGCTTCTTCAAATTTGTGATATGCAAATAAACATGGGGCGCCACTGAGGGCAAGGTAGTTAGACTAAGGCCCAATTAACATTGCATAACACTTCAGCTTTTTTTAGAACTCAAATTCTTAACTAACATTAGGTTACCACATCATTACAAATGACAGGTTGCAATTATTTTGGATTAAAACTGAAGTTACTTAGACCTTAGCCCATAATTAAAACTAAATAGATTGTGTTAAACCCACATCATCTTACACTTATTCTAAATAAAGATATCTACAAACAGAAAATAAATCAATGGCAGCAGGTCTACTAGTACTTGAAAGTAATAAAAAATTTAGCCAAACACATTAATTATAAACATATGAAAAATAATTAGGATTGTTCTGAGTTTTGTTCAGTATTTTTACAAAATAACCCTTTGCATCTACTAACTTAGTTACATCACTGACATTAAAACAATGATTCAATCAGTACTAGTACCACTTCCATACATAGGAGAGCAAAAATTAGAAAAGATAAGTATAATGGTTCATCCTCTACCATAAAACAACAATAGTGATCTTATCAAACATTTAAGTTCATGGTTACTAATCATTACCACTGTGGTGACTAGAAAAGCTATAGGTAGGAGGGTTCGCTGATGTATTAACACAGACCTGAATGGTTGGTTTAAATGATGAAGGAAGAAGTTTATGTGCCTCTGGCACTGGTGAGTAACTTCGACAGATAGCAGTCTCGAAATGCACTTGATCAGTTCTGTCAGTAGGCACACCATCAAAGCTTGTTTGTTTGGCAGAGTCACCTGTACCACTATCCTTGCAAGAGGAGCGCTCTGATATATTGTCTGGAAATATTTGAGGAGTGTCACTATCACTATGCACTATTTGAGTCATTTTTAAACTTTCGGCTGTGAAAGTTGGTACAGCGCGCGCCATGCGTCTGCGTGTATGGTAAATAATGACTACCCAAATAATAGAAGTTCCCACTGCACAACACACAACCGTTATTATAATGATACCAGTCATATCTTTTTCATTTACCATTATTGCAACTGGAGGCAATACACTGAGCTCTGTCATGGCCTTTTTTGTCCCAAGTTCATTGGTAATCTCACACTCATACCGCCCACCATCATTAGATTCAACTCCCACAATTATAAGTAGTTGATCTTGGTTTGTCAGAAAATGCCGGTCTGTGGAAACTATTGATGAGCCATCTTTAGACCACTTCAAAACTGGCTTAGGAGAACCAGAAATCATACATTTCAATACCACAGAGCCACCTACAGTAACTTCCATGTTTTCTAATATGTTGACAAATGATGGCTCTTCTAAAACTGACAGTGTAGCATTAGCAATAATGGTTCCTGCTGCATTTTTAGCTGCACAACTGTAAACTCCCATGTCTGTGGTTTTTGCATTAACAATGAAGAAGAGATGGTCGGTGGGCATAACATTCATTCGTCTTTCCCTAGCTGCAGGAAAATCATTACCACCATCTTTCTTCCAAGATATTTCTGGTGGAGGGTCCCCTGTAGCAGCACAATTTAGTGTAACAGTCTCTCCAGTTTTGACTGTCACATTAGTAGGTGTTTTCATGAATCTCGGGAATGTTACAATGTTTACTTTAGCTTTGGAAGAATAGATAGTTCCAAAGTTATTGCTGACAATACATTGGTATTTCCCAGAATCAGCATGTGTGACATTTGGTATTATCAAAACTGATGTAGCTCGGGCTTGTCCAGTAGCCGAAATTGTTACATTCTCTTGTACCATTGGTTTACTGATATTTCCATTATTTTTTCGCCACAAAAAGGTCATGTTACTGAATGGATTTGAAGTTGCTGAGCAATGCAAGTTAGCTGATCTGCCTTTGATAGCTATATGAGTCCTAGGGTGTTCCACAACTTTAGGTTCTGGTGAATCACCACAGTTGTCTTCCTTGAGCTTTGTAATTGAAACTCCTTGCACTTCCGAGGGGTAAGCACAAGTGGCAGTTATCAACTTCTGTTCAGACTTGTCTCTTATCCATTTCACTATCCAGAGCAGATTGCAGTCACATAATAATGAAGTTGAATTTAAATGCAGCTTTCTCAGTTTGGCCATAGATACAAATGCATGCTGTTGTATAGAAGTTATGTTGTTTCCAGCTAAATCTAGCTCAACCAGATTAGACAATCCTTCAAATGCTCTTGCATGGATTGATTTAATGTGATTAGAGGCCAAGCTAAATTTTACCAGGTTTTGTAACTTTGAAAAGGGTCCAGACATATCCTCCACTGTCCAAGAAATTTTATTGTTGTCGAGAAGTAAAGTCTGGAGCTGAATCATGTGACTAAAAGCTTCTTGTGATATTGATGAAATATTATTTGCACTTAAGTTCAGAGTTTGGAGATTAATCAAATGTTGAAATGTACGTCCCTCTATTTGAGTTAAATGATTGTGTGACAAATTTACTGTTGCCAAATTTGTACACAGCTCCCAGCTACCAAAATCTATTTGAGATATAAAATTTCTTGAAAGTGACAAAGTTGTTAATGATTCCAAGCCATACATCCAGCCTTTGGAAATACTTTTGATCTTGTTGTGGTCCAACTGCAGTAAATTCACAGACTCAAATCCAAAAAATGCACCATCCATAATATTGTCAATATTATTATATTTCATTTTGAGGGTGGTTAAATTCTGTAACCCTTGAAACAATAGGCCATTTATGATCCGAAGCTTGTTATGATTCAATTCCAATGTTTTCAAGTTAGCTTGAAATTTGAATAGGTGGTTTGGCAATGACGAGATTTCATTCTTATTTAGTTTTAGGACTACCAGGTTTGTTAGATTGTCTAAAGCTCCTTCTTTTATTATTTTGATGAAGTTACTGTTGAGGTTAAGGACTTTAATCGAATTATTAGCTGGAAAATGACCAACATCTATGGAAGAGATGTTATTCCTGCTGAGGCTCAAATCTTCCAAGTTTTTCTGTATTTTGAGATTTGGAATGCCTTGGAATTTGTTCTTATCGAGCTTCAGAACTTTCAAGTTCACATAACTCTCAAAATTTTGTAGAGCATTTTCATTCAATCTATTGTGGCTCATGTCTAGTAGTTCCACCCACATAGGAATTTTTGGCACAGATTGGAGTTTTCTTCTTGTACAATCGACATACTGCTCTAGGCAGACACAATTATGAGGGCATTTATTGCTTTCTGTTTGACTAGACAGTCGAATTAGTAAGATAATCATTGCAAACAATAACAAATGCGAGTCTCCCATTTTGATGCATTTGAGTTAGCCGATCTTATCATTGACTGAAATATGTCAAACAGAGCAGGTCCTTTAGCTTTTCCATAACTTTATGGCGATGGACATATCCAAGAACGTTTTTCAGAGCACAACACATCATTTCTTTACACTAAATTCAACATTTTCCAAATAAAAGGTCTGCAAAGCAATAAGCGACATATTTACGCTCATCACATACGCTTTATTCTCGTTCCGAATCGTTCTTCCGACGATCACCATAGTCAGTCAGTTGGTTAAATACTTGGTAAGTAATAAAATTAGTATAAGTATTTCTAACTTCAGACATCGTTTTAGAAAATTTAAAGTACCTATTAGTCACAATAAAGATTGCATTTCCATTTTGATAGTATGTTGGGATGTTTGGTCTCTATGTAGGAAAAGTGAAACGCACAATTCGGAATTCAATGCAGCCATTTTGTTTTGTGATTAAGAAAATGTTGCTATCATAAAAAAAAATTAACTGTTCTGAAAAAAAAATATAAACGGTGTTGCAAGCAATGGGGGTTGGCAACACGAAACTATTTACACATCATGGCGCCACTGAGAATAGACCCGGCCGGCGCGGCTTTTCGGATGTCGTCATGAAAATTCAACATAAAAATGTGATGCTTTTAATCACAACAGAGAAAGTCACCGTTTAAATCAAAACGAAGTTGAAAAAACAAAGCTGTAATACAACGGTAACATCAAAAATTTTTTTAACATTTCTTGCAGAAATAATCGCATATCTTTTAAAGAAAGACCTCATGTGATTTATTAATTTGCTAATGTAAAAAGTTTAATTAGCTAAGAAAAGTTAAAAGTTACTCAGAAAGATTGAAAATTTATATTTATAATTAATCATTATAAACTTACTCGTAAATGCGTAAACAATTTTATCTACTCTGATACTATAGTACAAAGATTATAAAACTGAAAACAAAACTCTTATGACAAACATTACGCATGGGCCAAAAATAAAAATAATAGTACAATATGGTATGTACTAGTGTACAGTGTATCCGTTCTTAGATGGCATAGTGAGTAAACAAACCTCACTCGACCACAAAACACGAATTCCGGAAGCATCACTCGATGTAGGTAACCACATTTAGTTGTAGACACTAGTTAAGATACAGGGGCATCATATTTTACCGAAAACTGGCTGAATTTGTGATTAAAACTATGATTTTTTGCCGAAATTCTAAATACACTGATTTTCTGATCACAGGTTAGCAAAACTACACAGATTAGTTTGTCATTTTTTTTAGTGTTGGGATGCGGTTGTATGAGGTGAATGAAAGAACGAATGAACGAAATTGCGCTGTTATGTTATCTAAGAAGTGCACATAGCACCGGAATAATAAAAATAACAAAATAGAGAAGGTATTGCGGTGGGTATTGAATAAAGAATTAAAGATTTATTGATTTTTTACTAAAACCTTGCATGTTAAGCGGGTATTCCATTAGCGAGCCACTAGTTTTCTTTACTGCATTTTTTTATTTTCTGCGAGCCAACGGTATAGACCGCAACTACATCACCCCAAAATCCGGCGATTTTGTTTTCAAACTTTACTCTGTGGGTTATACCGTTGATTCTTCGAGCATGCTTGAAATTCTGTCAGTTTTAAAGCGGTATACAAAACTGCCAGTGGATCAGCCGAGCCTGAGAGCAAACAGTTTTTTTCACGGTTGCCAGATGAGATTTTCTAAATATCTCCAAATCATTATCCTATTTTTATTTTTTTAATGCACTAACCCGTGCTAAGGACAATTTTAAAAAACCTATTTAGAAGCTAAAAATTCCACCCAGACTTTACTACAGCCAGATGTCGCTGCCTGTACGTAATATAGAGAATAGTGTAAAGAGGTTCGAAATTTCACTGATGCCGGTGAGTCGCCCATTAGCTCAGTTGGAAAGAGCGCTGGCACGGATAGCTAGAGGTCGCGGGCTCGAATCCCGGCATGGGTGGAATCTTTAGCCTCTAAATAGGTTTTTTAAAATCTCCAAATCAGTATAAAAAAACTAAAAATTATATCTTTCGCAGCACAAACCCCCATTTTAAATGGTCCAATATCTTTAATGTTCTACACGTTTTTCGATTCTACTTTTCCCCATAATGATCTTAAGAACTCTTTATTGAGGAGATAGCATTACCGCCAACATTTATTAGCAGAATTTTCTTAATTTTTTTGTCCCAGTTTGTAGGTATGTATGGGTCGAGTTCAGTGTAGCAGATGGATTGCGATACTAATATTACATAATTATTTAGATTATTTTGAGTTAAACTTCATTCATTCCATTCATTCAATAATGAAATCCGTCATTCATTCAGTAATTTCAGCAACACTATGAAATGTCACATTTTATTGGTCAGCCATGTTTGTTTACTCGTTATGCCATTTAAGAACGGATACACTGTAGTGTGTAACATTGGTGATTACCGCCGAGGCGCCACCATTCAGACCCGAGCCGTAGACGACGGCGAGGGTCTTAAGAGAGCCAAGGACGGTAATCATCAATACACACGTGTATCATACGACGTTTTTCAACACAGTTGTGAATAAAATAACAATAAAATAGTAGATTGTTATACGTCCATGGCCACCGCACTAATAATTTAGTCGAAGCATGAAACAAAAAAATATAATCTTAATCTTGTGAAGCTTCTCAGTTTGTCGGCTGAAGATGCATCGCAGGTACCACTGAATTTAAAAATTCAATGATCGTACTACGAAGTGCTACGATCATTGCGGTTTACTAAAGATAGAAAAGGGGATACAGAAAAATCAATCCAAAGTGTTAAAAAGTTTATATACAGGAGGTCCAAATGGAGCTTGTTAAAGGCGAAATTACAATTGGCCATTACATAAAAAAATGAAGATGATCGAACTTAAGAATGAAATTTTTGGAATTTCGCATCAAAAATTATCAAAAATCGGTGATTTAATCAACGATTGCAAAACTTTGATTTTATTGGTCCTTTGTATGTTCCCGCTGCTAGGGCTTGGGTCTCTCCCTGCATCGCAGGAAGGTTAGGCCATACTCCACCACGGGGGCCAAGTCCGGATTGGTGGAGGTTTGTAAGACAATGGCGGGCCTTATCAAGTCGCCCATAAGGCCTCTGACATGGATTAACGACTGCCATTACATGACAGCCGGCAACAACGGTTTAACGTGCCTTGCGAAGCACGGAAGCGCTCGGAAAAATGCCACTAGCGGTAGTCACGAGATGGTCACCCATTTAGCACCTGACTGCGCCTGTTGTTGCCTAAAATTTGTGATTGATTCCAATCACTCGGTTCCACTAGGCCACGAGCGCTTCTCGTTTATTTAGATAATATAAAATCTGTGATTTTATTCTGTGACTGTGAAAATGTGATTTATATTGTAATAGACCTCTGCATCTACGTAATGAGATGATTTATACAGCGTCCAGTGGCATCTTCACTCACATTAGATGTGGGAAGGGACCACTCGGACGCTGCAGTGCTTGGGACATGGTTTTAGATGGTGTAGGCTGGATTTTGTTGTAATACGTAGGTAATTATAATCTGTGATTTACTTTGTTGGTGTAAAGCTCATGTTCTATTTAGGTTAGGAGAACATCTAACCATCAGTGATTTTATAAACTACGTGATTGTGTAATGTAGGTATTAGTATTAGAAAATAAAAACTTTATGATTCATAATTATGTGTTGTTGTTTATATTAGTTTTGTATACCAATGGGGATTTATGAACTTTCTGTTCACAAATCCCCATTGCCAATACTAAGATAGGCCAATGGGGATTTGTGGACAAAAAGTTCACAAATCCCCATCCCATCAATGGGGATTTTCAATGGGGATTAATGGAACAACCCGTATTTTTTATGTTTTACCTACATAAGGTTAAATCTACGTATTTACTTGCTTAAGTGACTTAGTACAAAAAAAACAAATATTTCAATACCATGAACAATACATCGAATTAACTTTAATTACTTTATTTTATTCTAGAGCTGACAACACCACCACCTAATTTAAGGTTTAGTAAACCTTTTTAGAAGTATAAAATGTTAGCTGTCACGTCGCGTCTGTCACTTTGATTGATTTTCATTCAATTCATTCATTCGACTTCTTTGAATGCTCGAATGCGCTGATGTGTTCTCGGTGTTTGCTGCCGTTTGTTATTATCTTGTTATATTTGTTAAATTTTTTCTTGTTACCTTTCGTGTTGTGATCGTTTATTGATTTGGAATTGAATTGGTGTGGGCTCAAGCGAAGGGGTATGTCGCAAGACACAACAGAAGTTTTAAAATGGCGGAAGTTAAAAAACTATTACTGGAAAGTATTAGTAACGTTACTCCTGATCAATGGCAAGAATGTATCAGCCAAATAATCAAAGAAGAAGATAAGATGTGCACTCTCGACGATTTGATTGACACAGTCGCAGACTCTTTCATAATTCATGTCAGCGATGATGATGATGATGAAGATAGTGATATTAGTATTAATGATGATTAAAGATTTTAATAAAAATATGTTATCTTTACTTGCGCGGTTTTTGCTGGTTGTGACGAAAAGAGACGTAATTATCACTCGTCGTAAATTCACTTTTAATGTGGAGCACCGCACTTTATAAAATGGAAACATTCATTAACAAATAAAATGTATAGACAAATTGAAAAATGTGCCTGGCCAAAAGGTTTGCAATCTCTGATATGTCAAAAAATTATAACTGTCACAATTCTACGGAATTGAAAATCAGACTTTAGTGAGTTATAGCAATGAAAAAGTCACAGTTTGATTATGGTTGTCATTCTGTGCCTAATTGCGGTGACCATAGAGCCACTTTATGAGCAAGTGTGTTGAGAAAAAGTTTTATTACGATACAGGTCTTGTATGGACACCTGTATCTTATTATAACTTTTTAATCATAACGATACACCTATACAACCTCCAGCTGGACCAAGAAGGTTAAATCTGTACTTAAAAAAAAGGTTTCAATGAACGAGTCCGCGGCGACGACGACGCGACGCAACACGCACGCGCAATCGATGTTTGCGCCTTGGCGCCAACATTTTACATCTATAAAACTTTTCAATATTTAAACAAAGTTTGGTTCTGATTAATATTATTTTATGTATTATATTATGAGAGTAGATAAAGTAGTGCATGACACTGTACATAACTTGGTCTTATAACACTCGTGTGATACCTACTATAAAAAAACTCGCATAGCTACGGCTCGTTTTTTTAAAACACATGTTATATCAGCGTTGCCATATATACGGATTTATCCGTAGTTGTACGGATTTTGACGATAGTATACGGACGGAGTCATCATACGGAATAACGTATTTACGCGTAGGCACACTATACTACTTCCAAACTTATTAATTTGTTAAACTAGCAACATCGTCAGATACGAGTGGGGAATCCCCTACAAATTCATAAACTGCATCAGGAACCAAAGGCAACGGTACTACAGTCTATTTATTCTTACTTGTCCAATTTAGTAAACAAGATTCTACCCTTAAACTGTGACTTTTTAGTCCAAAACTGCCATATTTCCATAGATGAAGTAACCTGGAACACTTTTAGATAACACGCTGCCAATTTTATAAACATAGTTCTTGATAGTTCATGAATTTGCGATAAAATATCTAGTTTAGGCATCTAATCTCAATTTTATGGTTAGAATCTTGTTTACTAAATTGGACAAGTAAGAATAAATAGACTGTATGTATGCCTGTCTTTTTCTTTACTTCTTAAAGTGAGAGAGAGAATACTATTCATACTTTCATTCGTTCTTGCATCAAAATAATTTCAATGCTGTCCTGTTTTGTTGTGCTGTGCGAAATTGAGATTTTGTGAAAATGGCAGGAGATACGAAAAAAGCAAGCATCATGCAACGTTTTCAACGACTTCTTTTAGAGCTTGGCTAATACGTAGCATAAAGGGTGATTTATTTGCTTATTTTAAATTTTGTTTGAGTGACTTATCCATTAGCACTGGAGGCAAAAAAGATCTTTACAGCATATGAACACGACAAAACATCGAAATTCAATACCTACATCCTCCCAAAGATCTTTTTCATGATTAACAGCTTTTAGGTAAGACAGCTTGTTTTGACTTAGAAATTAATGTGAATATGTTAAAAATGATAAATAAAGATATGATACAAATAAGCTTCCTCATTGTTTCGTTTGTGAGGATACGGATTTTATATGGATTAATACAAATACATTCAATACAGAATGAGCGCTTTTCAGAGGGACTTAAAAAAATAAAGTTGTACGACTTTTAATCAATAGATGGCGCTAGCGCTTGCCCTATCTGAATGAAGGAGGCTAACTGACCAGAAACTGAAGAAACCTGTCTGCATAGCTGATAGTATGCAGCAAGGTATCATTGGTTACTGGTCTTCTTTCTACTCTATGATTCTGTCACTCCTATATACTCTGTGTCAATAACCTCCGTTCTCAGACAGAGTTAGGCACGGCGCCATCTAGTAGCTTTTGGGGAACCCAACTGACAGCTGTCAAAAACGCCGAGCTGAAAAGCCCTCAAAATACAGATTTTTCGTCTTGCTGATGTGGCAACACTGTGTTATAAGAACTCTTATTAAGTTATTATGCAACAGTATCATAAACTACTATATTAGTTTAAAAAAGCTACTATAGTTTTTAGACGTCACTGGGCATTATGAAATTACAAATATTGTATTTTTCTCCTTTAAATAGGGTTGCCATAACCTCTGGGAACCAATACGGGACGATTTCTCTTCCAATGCCCAGAACTCATACATAAAACATTCAACGTCGACACGCGGCGTTTCAACTACACAATACCTACATAGCACGCATGTGTACCTACATAGTGAGAGAGGACAAACTATGAGTTTTTAACAGATGTTCCGTGTGGTAATTTGTATATGAATTTCATCGTTCAACTGAAAAGATCAATCCACTTAAAATAAAGCAAAACAAACAAAAAATAAATCACACGTATACAAACTACCACATAGGAGGAGCAAAAACTGTTTTTTCATCAAATAACAAAGAAAAACTTTTTACGCCTCTGGCCGAGCCACAGAGTACATTAGTATATGGGCCGGGCAGACGCCCGCATCACTCACCTTTATTTCCGTATTTTGTCAAAATATGGGACAAATACGGTACCTACCTACATGTAGTAATACGGGACGGGATGGTCAATTACGGTGACAGTCCCGTATATAGAGGATGTATGGTATGGCAACTCTACCTATAAGTAGTAAATAAAACAGGTCATCCTCCATTTTCAATTTTATAACAGTTGCCAATGTTCATCTTACTTGAACCATGCTTTCTCGCTCGCACAATTAAACATTTTTAATTATTGTACAGTTTGTCTAAAAATTCAAGAAATCGGAAGCGAAACTTCATTAGTGGTACAATCGAAAATTAGGACCATACTACCTGTGATTAAGCACAATACATCTTTTTACTGAAATTACTGTAGTTTAACTAACACACAAAAAGTCTGAACAAAACATTACTCTTTAATTTCTACACTTTTTGGACAAAGCATAATAAAATGTGTTAACATTTGATAAATGTGATCTGAAGATTTAATGGATAATTAAATTACGGATATTTTAAATATAGCTTGGTTGTCCTATATTTAATTTTTAAGAAAGAAGTTGTTTCCTAAATTATTAATTATGGAATCAAATATTCTATTTCAAAAACTTAATACTTAGTACTAGTAGTTTCTTTTTTTCTCTTTGGTCGCATGCTCCACGTAGCTTTAAGAGTTTGATCGTGACGTTTTTGCTAGGAAGAGCGTTTTGCCCAGCCCCGTTGGGCAAGTGATCCAAAGGGATCAAGAGCGATATTTTCTAACGATGTTTTAAAGTCTGTAAAGATGAATTCGATGTAAAGAAAAAACAAGCAGATCATAAAATAGATCGTTGTACGCGGTAGATATTTTTTCTACTATAACAAAGTAGACTAGTGCGACCAAATACCTTATTGCATAGACGTCATTATTTAATCATACTAGTACCTAGGTATTCGATATTTGAAAGTATGTGAACATGTTTAGATGTTTATTTATTACTCAATCACAGAGTAACGGCTGAACTTAATTAGCTGAAACATGGCATCAGACAGACGCAGATTTCAATTGAGACATAGGATATTTTATTGTTACCGTAACCTTTTTCCAAGTCAAACTTTAAGATATTTATTTATTTAGTTATTGCGTTGCCATGGTAACTTGTAAGTAAAATGTGTTTATTAAATAGTTTTTTACGCAGGGTGTCGCCAACCTTGGGTTCGAGGTTTGAGTGAATCACTCATCAATATGTAATCAATCATTCTGATGATGATGTTTTCATTTCTTATACTCGGAAAGTAGTATTGTTTTGATCTGATTATTGGGTTGAAAATGCTGTTTCCCTCCGTAGAGAGGGAAAAACTCATTCAAATTATTACACTATTTTTATTTTTAATGCACTAACCCGTGCAAATTCATTCAAATTACTTCCCACCTAAGGGCCGGAATGATGAACTTTAAAAATAGGACTACTGTCAGCTGTGCTGCGGCCATGTTAGTTTCTAAACAGCCAGTGTGAACTTAGCGCAAACTTCTTATTTAAAATTTTAAAAGTCGACATAAATTGGCGGAATACCAATCTGTTATATTATAATAATGCTACAAGGTTATATACCGAAGATTGAATGCGAAGATGCGAAGATTGAATATTAAAAATGAGTTTTTATTTTCCTCGTATTAGAAATGTAAAGTAGAGTGTAACACGGGTAAAAGAATCAATTCCTACTCGGGCGTCTAAATACCTCGGGAATTGATTCTTACGACCCTCGGTTAACAATCTACTATTCCCGTGTCCTCTTGCTAATTTGAAAACTTGAATGTTTTTAGACTGATTCTTGTAGTATTTACGAGACTTTGGACTGTTGTTTACGTGGACTTCGTTCTCTGATCACCTATTCATCTTAGCTTGGTCACAATGTCCACCGATTCTGAACCCGTACTTTTACGTTTACAGAACCTATAATTAATATTCAAAAAGAGGAGCGACGACGATTATGAATTTATGACTGTACCTACATGAGTGGACGCAACATACTATTCATCAAGAGCAACCCGCGTCCTGAGACGTGCGCGCCGGTCGAAAAAAATCGGGCGGCGGCGCGCCGCGAAAAAATCCACGGCGGCGGCGTAACGCCGGCGGCGTGGGATTTTTCGACTTTGCAATAAACGTAAACGTATAATGAAAAACCACGCTTAAACAAAAGAACTTTATTAAAAAGATGATAGTCACTTTTCTTGACAGAAATTGCTTGACAGAAATTGTTTGCAACTTTTATAGTTGTCGTGCACAAAAATGATTTTGTTTACCCTAAATGGACTCAGCCGGGACCTTTTGGCTGTTAAAACCAATCCAGCACCCGAAAACACTCTTTCGCTCGAAGTGCTGGTTGCTGGAATGCATAACAGAGCCTGTGCTAACGATGTTAAACGCTCTTGCGGGTTATGTCCGGCGCGAATTTTAAACTACCGGCGGCGGCGGCGGCGCGCTGCCTCCTTATGGCGGCGGCGCGCCGCGGCGGCGCGCACGTCTCCATAGACGATTGCGGGCGGATTTAGTATGAAACGAGACATCTCGCAATATACTTAAAGACGTCGTCTATCACGACCTTTAAAAATAAACTTGTATTGATATTCACATAGATTAAGTATGTCAATAAATGTGATGATTTGCGACCCAGGCACATGTGAAATTGACAGACGTTAGTCGTCTGCGGTGGACAATTTTAAGAAATTAATAAAAATCGTAGTCGTTTGTGGTCGTTAAAAGCCGTTGGACATTTTTTTGTAGGTACCGCACAATCCGTTGTATGGCGGGGCCCCGTATCATTTACGGTTTTTTTCATTTCTATACAAAATCCAACAAGAAAAGAAGTGTCCCATTACGGGTTACAAGAGAAAAAGGCTAAATGATTGAACCTCCTAATCCTAGTCTCACTTTAATACTAAAGCAAAGTTGAGACGTACAATAGATCTAATTTTCACCACGCTCACATGGCTTATATTTGCAATGCACGCCATCCATTATCATATCATATCATATTTATAAACATCCATCAAGTTGTTGCGACGCGACTATTCGAGTGATAGGTAGGTAGGCAGAGTTTTTTCATTTACCTTTTGTAGGTAATGTCTCCACACTGTGTCGGTCCAGCCAAACGAACAGATGGACGTGAGCAGGATGACCATATTTTTCTTAAACCTTTTTTTTTCATGAAGTTAGTGCTGATTCTGAGATATGTTTTAGTTGCCAAGTGATTTAGAGGTTCAAAATTATTTCTTGATCTCTGATCCCGATCCGTAGTTACAAACACTTGTTTTGTATACCGGGTTCGAATCCCGGCTGGGAACAAAAAAAAAAAGCCCAGGTCTTGGATGTTTACATGTTTGTGATGTCGTTGTTTCTGGTTCCCACAACACAGGGTATCCTAGTGTGGGGCCAGAAGCAATGTATGTGCTTGTATGTAAATGTTATGTTATGTTATGTTAATAAAGCATTCAATATTCAAAGCTTTTAATGATGAAAATTGGTGTTTGACTATCATTATTCTTCATTTATTAACGAAAAACAATATAAAACACGCAAAACCGATGAAAAATAACCAAGAGTAATTTCGTCTCGTCAATTTCGTTTATAGCTGAGAAAATTGTTAGAAAGAGGTTCGCAATGGTTTCACTTCAGACTGGCTGGTATGATAGGATGAAGGATGTTTGAATAGAATGAAAGGTGTACTTTTTCTATTCGACTGATGTCAACTCTTGCTTACGAAATTTTCACGGAATAAATCCACATCTAAATAAAACAACTTTTATTTAAAGGCACACTCATAATAAAAATACGCATACTTACTCAGGTATGTATTAAACCGTTACGTGATTAAGTCCACCGTCCGTCCAACAGTGTTTTTAATTTAATTCTGGCATCTTCTGACATACCTACATAAATTCCAAATAAATTGAAAACTTCTGGTTTGATACAGATATAATTAAATTTTACTATGTGTTTGGTTACCTGATAAACAAAATATTATGGGTATTTCTTTCCACAAGTTGTTTGTGTGAATAGCAACATTAATTTAAAAATAAATCATACACCGTCGTGTAATCATGAATAAGAGAAGTTAATTTTTACTCACCCACCCTTCGATGGGCATTGTCCTGTCCTAAATATTGATTTATATATAACGATACAAGATTTCAACGATACAACATTTGTCGTAAATTATTGTTGTTGAAAATAGTTTGCACGAGAAAACAAGTCTGTTGTTTATTTTCTATTGATTTTGTGTGCTTACTTTCAAAGCACACAAAATCAAAGTTAATTTAAAGAAAAATAAAAGCAAAAAGGTTAATGTTCATCTCACAAAGAGTGTCACAAATACATATGTTAAGTATAATATAATGTGGTATCCATTGCGGGTTATACAGGTTACATTATTGGTACTGATTGCGTAAACCATTTCAGTTTAATTGGTAATATGACACTACATTTATTTACTAATGTTTGTTGTAATCTAAAGCAAAAAAAACATCACTCAGAATTGCCACCAGCAAAGTTTATAAAACAAATTTATAAACTTTTAGTGGCAATTCTGAGTCATCCTACCCCCAGTAAAAAATAGTTGATTTCTGTATTTATAGTGTTATTGTAATTCTTATTTACAAGTAAATTGCAACAAATTGGTTTTATTCGTAAAAAAGAGAACATTTTGTGTTTAACCACAAAAACTTAAC
Source organism: Yponomeuta sedellus (assembly GCA_934045075.1). Lineage (NCBI taxonomy): Eukaryota > Metazoa > Arthropoda > Insecta > Lepidoptera > Yponomeutidae > Yponomeuta > Yponomeuta sedellus. Next base: position 14,756,431 of record OW203729.1, on the reverse strand, counting down.
TTTCATAATGTTAAGCATAATAGAACAAAGACAAAAATTACTAGAGAATGTAGGGTCACAATTTTAACTTTCAAACAAGAAGTGGTGACCTTTTCCTGCTTTTACAAATTATCACAATTTATTTAGTACCATATTGGATTGATCTGAGGCAGATTGCTGACAGTGGCTGGATGAGGATAGCGGAAGACAGTAATTTTATTTTTAAATAAGTTTTTACATGTGTGAGGATTGACCGTGTTTTGCGTTAATTTCTTTTTCACAAATTTTTGTTTGGCATTACCTTAGATTTGCACATACATGTTATGTGGTATCCATAGTTAATCCAGTACAGGGAGGCGATCTGTCCTCTATGTGAGAACTGAGAGCCCAACTTTACACTCCCTGACTCGCTTAGATATTTGACCTTTGTTTGATACACTGAATTGCATAATAACACAAAATCGGATTCCAAAATTCACAATTCTTTAGATTCCCCAAAAGCGCACAATGAATTATTAAACTTCAACTTTACCCATACCAACCATCTACTATATTGCTATTGTACTTACATTATAAGCCATTTTTTCGGTTTAGAAGTTTGTCGTAGAACCTGAAACACGTAAATAAAACATTTTGACATGCGCTCCTATGTACGAGATTCCGTGAGTGGGGTCCAGGGGGTTAATTATTTAATTAAGTGAGCCTAATAGATTACAACATTGTAAAAATAGACATTAAAAGAAAAATTCAAGCGTTAAAAGAAATACCTGAGCAAAGATTATATTATCTCTATTAAAACTTGTGAAGGCGCCTGGAAATAATTAAATAAAACTTTCAATTCCGCTTGTTATTGTTGAGTTTAGCAGTTTAGCGAGAGTTTTGCTCTATCACAGACTACATAAAAAAGATAATGTATTTTGACAATTGAAAGATGCGCGCAGACTAATTAAATCACAGAGTAAGTAGAGTAGATAATATGTTTTTAGCTTACTACAGCCACGGATACGTAGAGGGAGTAAAACTACTCTATCTACGCACGGATGTCAAAAAAGACGGATGCCATCTCGCATTGAAAGAGTGTGAAGCACCCCTAGTCCTACACTTTCGTGTGCATACACGAGCTAACTCACACAGATACACCAAGTCGGTCACTATGCCGCCATTACGCTCCGGGCAGCAGTGCCAGTAAGTCTCGTTTGACATAAAAGAAGATTTTAAGAAATGCCGTCTTGTGTGGTACGGTGGTGTAAACACTTCTCGAAAAAATGCAATAAGTCTCATGGGAGCACCTAACATGCGTAAGTAATGTTTTAAGTTACTGATTCGTGATATTTTTCCCTAATAGGTTTTGTTTACTTTTCTTTATTTACTTACAAATTGGGATGTCAAATACCGCAGTGATACCAGTTTTTTTTCGGGAAAAATTCCCGAAAATTGGAGAAATATGTATTTGTTGCATTTATTAGTGTTTTTAAAGTAGTAGTTTTGGAGTTGTGGAAATATGCAACCGTAGCCCTTATATCTGTGATCTGTGGTCAACTTATAAATTTATGTGCCTACAATCTGTGGTGGGTTTCTTCCATAGGGCGAGGTTTATTGTGAAGGGTAGTAAAATATCTTGACCTCAGAATAAGGACTAAAGCATAGAAGGAGCGTTATAAAACGAACACCTGACACATGTCTGTCTCGTTAGTTTGAAACGTCGCCAACCACGTGTTAGACAGAGAAAAATATAGTAGTGTGATGTTTTATTATTCAAAACATACCACCCTCAATTGTCAAGTTGGTTACCTTTGGTTACCATTATGCTACCGAATTAGAGATGTTTAGAAAATCACAGCTTGTAGTAAGCTGCCAAGTACCTTCGATTTGGCAGTGTGTTAGACAACAGATGGTGGTGTGCGTCGTCTCCAAAAACTTTGTGTTTTTTGGGTTGTTTTTAGACAATCTGAAGTGGAATTCAGTGGATATTCGTAGTATGGAGTATAGGTAATACATCGGAATGGCGTGTGTGATATTGGGATGTAAAACCCATTCGGGAGAAGAGTAAACAAAACCACCTTCATCAGCTTCCATCGGTAAGACTCAATTTTGTGTACTTTATAGTGGTTTTTTCCCTTGAATTTTAACTATAACCTACTGGAATTGCAACATAGCTTTAATATCATTTGAGAACAGTGTTTCAAAGTTAATAAATCATGAGCATAATCAATTTAATCACAGTAACAAGTTTGTTGTTTATTTTAGGGCGATAGGGATGGGCGTTTCCACTACCTCAGTGAAAAAGTTATCGATACTTAGTAAAGAAGTTTTTTTTATTTCTTGTGTTTATTCCGTTATATACGAGTATGTTAATTAACTTTTGAAAGCTCAATTCAGTAACGTTCTATGAAATTACCAATTCGATTGTTGATGATTATTGATTAATATTTTTCCTGTTTGAATCTATTCATTGCATTGATATATTTATATAGATTCAGCATGATAAATTAAAAAACTACCAAAAGGGATTATGATATTATTTTTATTTTTAATAATTCCACCTACTTTCATAAAATTTTGAATTTCTAATAAGATAGGTTCATATATCTTATAGAAAATGAACTTGAAGAGTTTTCACTGCACAATCTACGTGTAGCAATATAATAATAATGTAGTGAACAAATCACATCACTATCGTGAAAAAAGGGGTCCAGTACTGGATTTTATATCAAATTAATAAAGAATTTCAAGGGTGTCGATCTGTCATAACGATGGCGATTGTTAATTAATAATTATTTATTTCAGGTTACCCAAAGATAGCACAATGCAACAAATGTGGATAGACGGCATGGCTTCACGGTCAAATTGGTATTGAACAAAATCATGTACGTTTGCAGCAGACATTTTGAAGAAGATGACTTCATTTACAAGATTAGGTTAGGACTTTATTTTTTAACAAAGACTGTTATTTAACGAGCAATAATTTCATATAAAAAATTTAATTTGTGTAACTTCTCTACTGATTTATAAGTATGTTTATAAATAGCCAGAATTGTAATGTTTATATTTCCATACCCCTTCCTAGTAGTACTAACCAAGACTATCGCTGGATTAGAAGGAAAAACATTAAATGTTTTTATTTTTTTCCTATTATTTTATTTAACGTGTTCTTCTTGCTTTTTTTAATTCCCTGTTTAATTTAAAGGCACTGCTCTGGTTCCTGATACACAGGTTACTCTTCTTCAGGAACCAGGAATTTTAAACAATGTGAGTGTGATGCTGGTTGTGCAATAAATTATTTAATTAATTTCCGTAAAACGTCTTCTAAATTTTGTCAAATAAAAAACAATCTATCACAAGTTATTGTTATACTTCTTTTTCTATGAGCTGCGCTCTACAATTTTGAATGCACAAAGCTCGCTATCTAGGTATGGTTAGATCGAGGAAAATTTCTTTATTGGATGCAAATTGAACTTGTACAAATAGATAGTTTTCTGTATTTTTTTTTCAGCTAACCTGGGCTCAATGTCATGTTGTACATACATACAAACTTACATTACATACCAGATTTAGCAAATGCAAATTACAACCTTGGTAAATCAAATATATAACAATCTCACTGTGCATGTTATCGAACTCTTCCTTAATGGGTTCACCGATTTTGATGAGTTTGTGTATTTGCAACATATAGGTAAGTGAGAACAAGAATTCGGAGAGCTGAGAATTTATCGTAGGGTTAATAGATATCGATAGGGTTATAATAGATAGCCGCGGCGCCAGCTAATACCATATAATATTAATATGGATTGCTATATTTACAGAATGTTTAGTTAAGGAATAAATAATATCGACGTTTTCGTGTTGAAAGTCCCATCCTTATGAATTTCTACTTTTGTCTATGACCCCCTATATAACTATGACTTTCTATATGCAACCTAGTACGATTGTAAAATTTCGAGTGTACGAGTTGTCCCTTTCTGGCACAAAAAATCATCGTAAGAGTAACAAGGAAAGCTATTCAATAATTACTTTTTATTTTACGGCTCCTTCTATGCTTTAGTCCTTATTCTGAGATCTTGACCTTGAGACAAATCGACCCGGACAACTCGACCCTAGGTTTTTGTATAGTAGTATAAGTAGGTACTTAAAAAAAATTAGTTTAGTTCTCATTGTTGATTTTATATTGTTTCAGAGTTGCTGTAGATAGTATTTTAGTTCACACTACATAGTAAGTTCAAAGTCTTCAAAGTAAAAATTAGTTTGAAAAAAATTGATCATTTCGTGTCAAGACGTTACTTTGGCAGAATTTGTCGACATCGCCTGGTTAAAAGAAATAATAATAATAACTAGAGTACTCGACTCTCTGACAATTCAACCCCGACCATTCGACAACTCGACCCAGTCAAAAAGCTAGTGTATCTTGACAAAGCTTTAGATTATTTATTTATTTACAGAGTTCTTGTAATATAACAGTGAACTAGGCGTGATCGTTGCAAAGACGAACCGTTTTATAAGACCGTTATGTGTTCCGCGACGATAGGACCGTTTTACGTTTCATTCTAAAGCAGTGCCAGCGTTTGTTCGTCGCGAGACCAGTCCTTAGATTGTTTGACGCGGATATGTCCTTTAGTGCTATATTAATAGAGCCTAGAACGTAATGAGATCATTGCGACGTCGTCGTCGGCTCCTTGCTCGTTCCGTTCGTTTTGGTCTGTGATACAATAAAGTAATCTTTATGTCTATGAGTATACAGTCGAATATCGTGTAAAACAACTTATTTTTTCCGATGTTTCGTGATTTCGTCTCATTCGCACTCGTTTGACCGTCCTCTGCGCCTTGCTCGTTCGCATACAATGAAAATAGTTGCGAACGAGGACCGTTTCGAGGACCTGTTTTCGTTCCAGAAAACGGTTGCGTTTCGTCGTCGAAAAATCGGACAACGACCCACTCCTACAGTGAACACCAAATCGTTACAGAACTAAAGACCATATAAGTTACTTTATGCTAAAGAAAGAAAACCTCTCAGAATGATCTCTCTAGCATTATATACTAAGTGAAAGAAATTCCTCTTGCGCGATGCAGGATTTTAGAGAATACCTCCAAAATACGACAATCGACAGCAGATCATCCTTAACATTTTCATTGCAGTCATCCATAACTTATAAGAGCGCATGCATGTAAAGATCGACATACCAGCATTCACGAAATATGCACACAACATTCTTTTCTTAGTAATATATACCAGTACTTATGTTCTGTTGTTTTATTATGGTTATCAATTTATCATTCAACATGAAACTGGACATAAGTAATGTAATATCCAATAAATACAGCCATACATACGTTCGTTCGTTATCAACCCTTGTTGTCCCCACTGCTGGGGCACGGGTCTCTTCCTGCATAGTAGGAAGGTTAGGCCATACTCCACCACGGGGTACACATACATACGTAACATAAATTATTTTTATTAAGATGCTGCGACCCAATAGGGGATATATTGGCAAAGGGGAAGATAAAAAGTACCCGGAACCGGCGTGCGTGCGTGCATCGACTTATGAACGTTGACGAAGCGAAGGTGATCTGTCAGGATCGTGGCAAGTGGCAGTCCCTGGTCTCTTCCTACCCCTCTGGGATACAGGCGTGAGGCTATGTATGTATGTATGTAAGTAAGATGCTGCGGATTAGGAAAAAAGAAAGATTAATTAGGTATGTCTTTACTTATTTGCAAACATAAAATAAGATGCACATAAGAAAGATAGATAGATAATTCTTTATTGCTTCTTTATATTAAAAATAATGTTTATTATTTTTAAGTATAAGTATGTATATCAATATTCATATGTGCACTAACTACCCGTCTCACATTTCCTTCAGCAACTCTCTATCGTAGGTACTAAATGTGAGGAAGAAACGTAACGTCAATATAATACGTCGTCATGGATTTTTTTTGAAGCATAGGTCTTCAGCAATAAATTCGAGACAGAGTATATATTAACATTACATTAACATAACATTACATTTACATACAAGCACAGACATTGCTTCTGGCCCCACACTAGGATACCCTGTGTCGTGGGAACCAGAAACAACGACGTCACAAACATGTGAACATCCAAGACCTGGGTTTTTTTTTGTTGTTCCCAGCCGGGATTCGAACCCGGGACCTCTTGCATATTATGTTGAAGTTGACGAATATAATTATAAATAAGCTATTTTGTGTGAAAAAGTGTCGCTTTTTAAATTATTGCTACTTATTTTGATAAAACATGATTGAAAACTTGTATACAATAAAATTTATTACATTATTTAAGATAAGATAAGAACATTATTTATTGTACACCAGGAAAAAAACAAACAAAACATAATTTACAAAGATACAGTACAAATAATTCAAGAGTCTTCATTCTTCAACGTTTCTATCGATATCGATGGAGAGTTAGGCCCATGCCTAGTCGGTAGCGTTTGACGGTAGGGAATTAATTGTAATGTATCTTTGTAATTATGTTTTGTTTGTTTTTTCCTGGTGTACAATAAATAATGTTCTTATCTTAAACAATGTAATAAATTAAAATAAATTGTGTTGTATACAAGTTTTCAATCATGTTTTATCAAAAAAAGTAACAATAATTTAAAAAGCGACACTTTTTCACACAAAATTGCTTATTTATAATTATATTCGTCAACTTCAACATAATACTCTGTCTCGAATTTCTTGCTGAAGGCCTATGCTTCAGAAAAAAATCCGTGACGACGTATTAGATTGACGTTACGTTTCTTCCTCACATTTAGTTAACATACAGATCGAGCTAGGACCTTGTATTATATATAAGTTAATTGAAAAAGTTATCAAAACTTAATACTCATGTTTATCTTGCAATAAAATTCGAAAAGGAAAATACTATTGCTAATATTGATTAGGTAAATCCATCTTCGGCCGCAATCTGTCGCTAAAAGTTGCCAGCAAACCTTATTTAATAATCACAATATTATATTGCAAGTAATAATTCAGTAATTCGATGCACGCAGTAATTTAATGTGTCATGTGAGGAATGCTGATATTTAAATAAGTTTCGTTGACAGATTTTAGACAATAGATAGGGCTGGTCATCAACGAAGGAATTTTCGAACGGATGACTATACTACGTCAGTCTTCAGTAAATTTGATCAAGAAAGAAGAATATGACCGTGGCATTGGCAGATAACAGACATTTTTGCTCAGTTTCCATGTTCAGTACTGACCTGAAAACAAAAAGAAACTTAATAAAGGCATACCTACAAAAGAGAGCTACTTAAATAATAAAATATTCCATTATTGACTGATCCTGATAAGTAATTACATACTTTGAAGTAAGGTACAATTTGCATCTATGTGTCAGATATTTTTTGCAATAAGGTGATCACCACACAATTTATTAATTGTGAAACTAACAGCTTTGATGTTCATTCATTTAACATTTTATTTTTACCTTTCAACCTTTCTTAATCCATCTATCTATGATTTACACTGTTGGAGAGATGGTTTTTTTGTGGGAAAGTTTATGATAGTTTGTATTATTGTTGGGTACGATTTAAATTCAGGACAAACATAAAACAGCTGATGGGGTTTAGAAAACCAATTTTTTACTCGTAGAAGTCTTAATATAAGCAACATCGTGATGTGGGAATTTAGGGCCTGTTTTTTTATATTATCAATTCTCACATCACACTGTTTATTTAATATGATTTAGAAATACTGAAATAAAGATAAATTATTAAATGGATAAAGGCACCACTCGGACGCTGTGGTACCTGGTACACTGTCTGGATGTAGAAGACTACTAAGGAAGTATGGTGAAAAAAATATTTTGTAAACTTTCATAGTTATTCTCGTCTTCAAATCAAAATAAACTCCTGGGAGCATCCTATTTTGTAAAAACATGTCATAAGTGTATATGAAAAGGTAGCGATAAATATTATGTAACAAATGTTTAACTTTCTTACCATTACTTCAATTTTTACTGGAGTAAGGTGGGCACCACATCTTCCTTCAGGCGTGTTCACAATAAGTTTCTTCGTTCAAATCACTCGGGTCTAAAGTGCCTTGTGCGCAGTTTACAGTCGTTTCTGTCCTGCTTTTTATTTCTGCGTTTTAGCATGCTATTGCGTCCATATATCAATTTGGGAAAACTTGAACAAGAATAAACAATGGATTAAGTACTAAGAAGGAGTAATGAACAAGTATCGACTATACTACTACTATGGCGAATTTTCATCGACCATGCTTTTGTCATCACTAGTACAACCTACAAATGGATTGGTTTATTTTCCTAATTTTAGGGCGTAGAAGGGTTCTAGAAGCTACAATTACGGTAATTTTGGTTACCGAGTCGTTAGGAAGTTTATTTTCAAAGTGATATTTCATTCCTCGGTCCTTTTACGCGAGAAAATATAGGTTTTAGGTACTCACCTTTGGAAGTTCATATTATAAACTGCGTTTTCTTTGTTTCTTATATGACCTGCCGCAACCACGCACTTTTCACCTCATTGTGCATTTATCGTACAATATCCCAGGGTAAGTTGTTTGCACCAAAATGTTTTAGTTATTTCAATTTTCTAAAAGAATCCGACGACGTCTTCACAGATTTTACACTTGCGATAACCCGACTAAATTTGAAAACATTCAGAGTGTTGCCACTATTGTAAGTTACAATACCATCTTAATTTGGACTCTTACTCAGGGCATCAAGGTATCGTTTTGACAATTAGGCATGTACGCTGTCACGTGACCATCGTTTCTTCTATTGATTTAATTGTTCTGTGGGCATGTACGCACCTTGAAATCGGTGCATTGATAAACGTAGTGCCATCTCTTTTTTTCTTATGGAAGGTTGGTTAGCGAAAGCAGGACAGCATTACTGTCGAAGGTTTCTGCTAAGTTACTGCTACCCCTTGGTCTTAGAATAAGGACTAAGCATAGAAGGAGCCGTAAAATAAAAAGTAATTATTGAATAGCTTTCCTTGTTACTCTTACGATGATTCTTTGTGCCAGAAAGGGACAACTCGTACACTCGAAATTTTACAATCGTACTAGGTTGCATATAGAAAGTCATAGTTATATAGGGGGTCATAGACAAAAGTAGAAATTCATAAGGATGGGACTTTCAACACGAAAACGTCGATATTATTTATTCCTTAACTAAACATTCTGTAAATATAGCAGTCCATATTAATATTATATGGTATTAGCTGGCGCCGCAAACGTTGTTGTGCGGCTATCTATTATAACCCTATCGATATCTATTAACCCTACGATAAATTCTCAGCTCTCCGAATTCTTGTTCTCACTTACCTATATGTTGCAAATACACAAACTTATCAAAATCGGTGAACCCATTAAGGAAGAGTTCGATAACATGCACAGTGAGATTGTTATATATTTGATTTACCAAGGTTGTAATTTGCATTTGCTAAATCTGGTATGTAATGTAAGTTTGTATGTATGTACAACATGACATTGAGCCCAGGTTAGCTGAAAAAAAAATACAGAAAACTATCTATTTGTACAAGTTCAATTTGCATCCAATAAAGAAATTTTCCTCGATCTAACCATACCTAGATAGCGAGCTTTGTGCATTCAAAATTGTAGAGCGCAGCTCATAGAAAAAGAAGTATAACAATAACTTGTGATAGATTGTTTTTTATTTGACAAAATTTAGAAGACGTTTTACGGAAATTAATTAAATAATTTATTGCACAACCAGCATCACACTCACATTGTTTAAAATTCCTGGTTCCTGAAGAAGAGTAACCTGTGTATCAGGAACCAGAGCAGTGCCTTTAAATTAAACAAGGAATTAAAAAAAGCAAGAAGAACACGTTAAATAAAATAATAGGAAAAAAATAAAAACATTTAATGTTTTACCTTCTAATCCAGCGATAGTCTTGGTTAGTACTACTAGGAAGGGGTATGGAAATATAAACATTACAATTCTGGCTATTTATAAACATACTTATAAATCAGTAGAGAAGTTACACAAATTAAATTGTTTATATGAAATTATTGCTCGTTAAATAACAGTCTTTGTTAAAAAATAAAGTCCTAACCTAATCTTGTAAATGAAGCTATCTTCTTCAAAATGTCTGCTACAAACGTACGTGATTTTGTTCAATACCAATTTGACCGTGAAGCCATGCCGTCTATCCACATTTGTTGCAATGTGCTATCTTCGGGTAACCTGAAATAAATAATTATTAATTAAAAATCGCCATAATCAGTCCAAACGTTAATTTTATTTATGACAGATCGACACCCTTGAAGTTCTTTATTAATTTGACAGCAAACCGTAGATATAAAATCCAGTACTGGACACCTTTTTTCACAATAGTGATGCGATTTGTTCGCTACATTATTATTATATTGCTACACGTAGATTGTGCAGTGAAAACTATTCAAGTTCATTTTCTATAAGATATATGAACCTATCTTATTACAAGTTCTAAATTTTATGAAAGTAGGTGGAATTATTAAAAATAAAAATAATATCAAAACCCCTTTTGGTAGTTTTTTAAGATAAGATAAGAATATTCTTTATTGTACACACCAGAAAATAATTACAGAGACAACAGAGGGCTTAGTGCGAGTTTTTTAACTACTCGATCGCGTTAACGTAAACTCATATTTCTATGGCATCGAGAAAGCGCCACCTAGCGACAAGTATGGAAATTAAAATTGCTGAGTGCGAGTTGTAATGGTTTACGTTGAGAAGTGAACACGTTTACCAGCTAAAACACGAATAAACGCGAGTGCGAGTTGTACTGTGACAGCGTTTTGCCAGTTCGCACGGTTAACTTACTCATACTTACTAGTCAATGCTCGATTAACGCGGTAGTAAAGTTATTCGATTGGATCTGTCAAACTCGCACTAAGCACTCAGTTACAAAAGCAGAGGTACAATTGGCGGCCTTATTGCTGATAGCAATTTCTTCCAGGCAACCTTAAATCGGAAAGATTGCTGAAGGAGAAATTGAGACGGGTAGTTGGTGCTCATCGAATATTTATATACATACGTTTATGTAATAAAATAAACTTACATAGATAAATACTACTTACTATAAACATACATAAAAATTAAGTTATAATAGCAAGCATGATGGGAAAAATAAATGGGATTTATCTACAGACAAAAAGAAAATAAGAAATTATTTGGAAAGAATTTTAATTCATCATGCTGAATCTATAAATATGTCAATGCAAGGAATAGATTCAAACAGGAAAAATATTAATCAATCCATTATCAACAATCAAATTGGTACTTCATAGAACGTTACTGAATCGTGCTTTCAAAAGTTAATTAACATATAGAATGGAATAAACACAAGAAATAAAAAAAAACTTCTTTACTAAGTATCGATAACTTTTTCACTGAGGGAGTGGAAATGCCCATCCCTATCGCCCTAAAATAAACAACAAACTTGTTACTGTGATAAAATTGATTATACTCATGATTTATTACTTTGAAACACTATTCTCAAATGATATTAAAGCTATGTTGCAATTCCAGTAGGTCATAGTGAAAATTCAAGGGAAAAAACCACTATAAAGTACACAAAATTGAGTCTTACCGATGGAAGCTGATGAAGGTGGTTTTGTTTTCTCTTCTCCCGAATGGGTTTTACATCCCAATATCACACACGCCATTCCGATGTATTACGTATACTCCATACTACGAATATCCACTGAAATCCACTTTAGATTGTCTTAAAACAACCCAAAAAACACAAGGTTTTTGGAGACGACGCACTCCAACATCTGTTGTCTAACACACTGCCAAATTGAAGGTACGTGGCAGCCTACAAGAAGCTGTGATTTTCTAAACATCTCTAATTCGGTAGCATAATGGTAACCATAATGGTGGTAAACTTGACAATTGAGGTGGTACGTTTTGAATAATAAAACATCACACTACTATATTTTTCTCTGTCTAACCCGTGGTTGGCGACGTTTCAAACTAACGAGACAGACATGTGTCAGGTGTTCGTTTTATAGCGCTCCTTCTATGCTTTAGTCCTTATTCTGAGCCCTTGGTGGATACTTACGTAATAAAAATAATGCCCCTGTTGTGTGGGACTTCTCCGTGGCACAGACTAACTAAATAGGAGTTCCGGGGCTAGTAAGATTGTTCTGTGCACTTGTCCCCTCCCGTATTTGTCGCCCCTCCTCCCTCCCCACTCCCCCCTTTGCTTGCTTCCTTCCCTTCATCATCATCCTCCCCTTTTTGCAAGAAAGTGAATTAAAATAGAATTTCTTTTCTCTTTTTCTTATAATGGAAACTTACGAAAGTGTATTACTTGTGAAAAATGAAGTCTTTGTCTTCAAAATACCTCCTAGGACCACGAACAGGGGTTACAGGTGGGTAGCAAAGAAACAATGGTCATTTGTTTTGGTGTTGTAGGCTACGTGTTCTATTTTTTTTGTTTTGTTTAGGGCAGCTGACTGGAATTTACAAGAACCCCAATGGACTGGCAGGATGAGGCTCGTAGCCAAAGGCGACGAACTAATAATAAAGCTTGAAGATAAAACATCTGGTGAATTATTTGCCAAGTGCCCTATTGATAAATATCCAGGAGTAGCACTTGAATCTGTTACTGATAGCTCTCGATATTTCGTCGTCAAGATTCAAGATGATAATGGTAAGTTACGTTCATTGTAATAAGATAATCATAATTCAATATCAATTTGTTGGTAGGTACTAGGTACACACCTTAAATAAAGTATGAGAGAGGTAGTAAAGCAAAAATTGTGTTATTTCCGAATAGAAACTTACGTAAGCTTGACATAACCAGTGACAATAAAGAAATGTGTAAAATAGTCAAGTGGCCATGGGCGCTGGCAGCAGGAAGCAAAGGACTTCTTGCACTTGCACCCCCGTGCTAGGATGAAAAATATCATAGTGTTTTTTTATTAAAGTTATTAATTTCTTAATACTGGTGCACTGCCCCTAATGTAATATTGTTTTTTCCTAAATCAACTTATCATTTGAAATAAAATAATGGCGGCGCCCATGCAAGCAGTTAAACAAAGCATTCTCATACTGTGTACAGTATAAATTAGACTAATAGGACACAATGATTAGCAGCCGGTCTCAGATTTTTTTATGGAACAGATTCTATCTACTTTATGTTATTAAGTGTATCAGGCACTTACTTATAATACTCTAGTAAGCTATTTTTGACAAAATTAAAAGTGAATTCAAAATATAACATTAATAATTATGAATATAAAAACAATTGCAGGTCGAAGTGCTTACATTGGGCTTGGTTTTGGTGATAGGTCAGACTCGTTTGACCTGAATGTGGCACTGCAGGATCATTTTAAGTGGCTAAAGAAAGAGCTGGAAGGCGAGCAGCCACAAGGACAACAGCTGGACTTGGGTTTCAAGGATGGGGAAACTATCAAGATCAATATGAAAATCACAGTAAGTCTTTAGTTAGCACTCAAATTAAAATTCACACCTTGTTGTAATCTTTGGGAATTTGAATAAAAGACCTTCCAAAAGAACTTAGTGTATTTGCAAAGGCCATCAGTTGATATCAGACATTGTTGTATGCAACTATGTACTTGCTGTTAAAAGCGCTTTTCTTTAGAAGAAAGGACCTTACTTATTTTAATATATATCCAGAGTTTCATAAAACTACAATTCCTAGTTTAATACGACATTGCAAGGTACACAGCCTAGCATTACTTGTTATTCTATGGGTTAATAGACTTTGCAATGTAAATCTAATTGTTGCAGTAAACTATGAATTGAAGTTCTATGAAGCAGACCCCTGATATCTAATTAGACGGCTAACCCAACATTAGAGTTTATAAATAGGGAAAAAGTCCATACAAAAATTTCTTAAACTCTGATTGTAACTCTGTTCGTTATTATTATTCATACATAAGCAGCTCTATACTGTTGCATTGATGTAACTTTCGTACACTATTAAAGTGTTTATGAAGTCTGTTTTAATGCCAGTTCACTGAAGGAGTGCTACTTACTATATTTGGTATTTTATTTCACATATTGTTTACAAGGTTCGGCAAATGTTTTTCTGGTATTCCTTGGCCATGTTTGCTGGGCTAATTTCTGTGAGTACCCTAGAGTTTTTTTTTGTATTCATTTACAAAAAAAAACTGTACTGTACTGTAGTAGTTGGATTTTGTAAGTCCCTAATAAGTTACCTGGTTCTCTAAGCTGTTCCGAAGTAATTATCCCTAGTTGATTCAATCCATATTGGATGTTTTTTTAAACTGGGTATCATTTTTTGTATCTCTGAGGTGGGTTCCAATCCTGGCATGTCACCAATTATTTTCTTTTGTAAGTTATGAACATTTGTGCAGCAGTACCACTCGCGGACGATGAGGCTAAGTGCGAAAATGTCAGGTCTAACTAGAAGTACAAAATATTGTGGGTTTGATTCCTACTGGAGGTTGCCATTTTGATTTGGACAAATGGATGTGTTTTGATGTTTGTAATGCCCTTGGCTGGTCACCACAGCACAGACTATTCTACTTATTGACTAGGATAAGTGATTGTGTTGTGTGGAAGTTTTTTTATATTTACAATTGAAGGGTGTTTTGGAAAAATAACCAAGATCACATTTCTGTAAAATTTTTTTTTTTTTTTTGCTCTATTAACTCTTTGAACTTCATACTACACTTTAGGTTTAATTTGAGGAGCAAAAACAACCAACGGTCTAAATATGAACTAAATTAAATATCTAAAGCAGTAACTACTTCAATATTTTCATTTTATCAAATGTTAATTACTTCCTGTTAAATTTGTTCAATGTAATATTGGTTGTTTTTCCAAAACACCCTTCAATTGTTTCCATCATAGCTACCACAGATAGCAACTGTGAAAGACGTAAAACAAAATCCCCAACCAACTGGAATTTGTTAGGATTATTATTCGTTTAGCTTAGGTACCAATTCTACATTAGTAAAGATAATTTGGGAAACTACTTATATTAGTTACACTATTTTTATTTTTAATGCACTAACCCGTGCTAAGGAACAAATTTAAAAACCTATTTAGAGGCTAAAAATTTCACCCATGCCGGGATTAGTGCATTAAAAATAAAAATAGTGTAATCATGTGGGTACAGTGATATCGTACCGATGTTAAACCTAACTGCAAAGTAGGTGGTCGGAACTGTAAGTAATGCAATTTGCTTAAGTCAGATGTCGCTGCCTGTACGTAATACAGAGAATATTGTAAAGAGGTTCGAAATTTCACTGATGCCGTGAGTCGCCCATTGGCTCAATTGGTAGAGCGCTGGTACGGATAGCCAGAGGTTGCGGGTTCGAATCCCGGCATGGGTGAAATTTTTAGCCTCTAAATAGGTTTTTATACTTATATTAGATTATATATTTTACCCAAAAAATATTTTTTATCATAACTACTATCTACATGATGATGTCACATTGCAGGGAGATATGATTTTATCTAAGCTGTGGACACACACCGCACATAGATTTAGTTATTTTTAGGAACATTGAAGGTATAAAAAATTATCATTGCAAATTGCATTCTAAATAAATGATTACGATTAAATTGTAGTACCATGTACCTAATAAAGATTGTACAATTAACAGTATTCTAGCCAACCAACAGATGACATGGGGAAGGTGCTATGAATGGTTATTTATGCTACTAGGATAGTTCCAGGTCAATTCTCACAAAAAATGTCTATTTTAGAAAAAAGACGGCAGCGAAGGCTCGAAGCCGCGACGGGGCGTGGGCGCAGGCGGAGCCCTGGGGAGCCTGCTGCCACCGCCGCCGGGCACGGGCACTTCGCGCCTCCCCCCGCCCCCCTCGCCGCAGCATGCCGCTCCCTCGCCCTCCGCGCCTGCCGCTGCAAGTAACGCTGACTGGGGCGACTATAACTCTGCTAGGTAATTGTCTTCTTGATCCTCTCTATTTGGGTATCCTATTTTGAAAAAAATCGTAGTAACACGGCGTAGACTGCACATTTATCTACTTCAAAGAGAAGCGGCAATGATAAAGCTTCGTAGGCTAGAAAGGTTATGCTCACGACTGTAAGGGAAGGCGAACACCGAGTTTACAGCGTCATACCGAGGATTATTTTCCAGGGAGGCTTATGACAAGAGGTCTATCTATCTACCTTTTTCGCCAAATCCCAATACATGCAGTAAGCCTACATCCTAGGCAAGGCTTTAATAATTCAGAGATGGACACTTCCCACTCAGCTTTTGCACTCCAATGTGTCCAGTTTTTATTTAAAAAGAATTTATATTTCATATTTTATTTATTTGTTTGTTTGTTTGTTTGTTTGTTTGTTTGTTTGTTTGTTTGTTTGTTTGTTTGTTTGTTTGTTTGTTTGTTTGTTTGTTTGTTCGTTCGTTCGTTCGTTCGTTCGTTCGTTCGTTCGTTCGTTCGTTCGTTCGTTCGTTCGTTCGTTCGTTCGTTCGTTCGTTCGTTCGTTCGTTCGTTCGTTCGTTCGTTCGTTCGTTCGTTCGTTCGTTCGTTCGTTCGTTCGTTCGTTCGTTCGTTCGTTCGTTCGTTCGTTCGTTCGTTCGTTCGTTCGTTCGTTCGTTCGTTCGTTCGTTCGTTCGTTCGTTCGTTCGTTCGTTCGTTCGTTCGTTCGTTCGTTCGTTCGTTCGTTCGTTCGTTCGTTCGTTCGTTCGTTCGTTCGTTCGTTCGTTCGTTCGTTCGTTCGTTCGTTCGTTCGTTCGTTCGTTCGTTCGTTCGTTCGTTCGTTCGTTCGTTCGTTCGTTCGTTCGTTCGTTCGTTCGTTCGTTCGTTCGTTCGTTCGTTCGTTCGTTCGTTCGTTCGTTCGTTCGTTCGTTCGTTCGTTCGTTCGTTCGTTCGTTCGTTCGTTCGTTCGTTCGTTCGTTCGTTCGTTCGTTCGTTCGTTCGTTCGTTCGTTCGTTCGTTCGTTCGTTCGTTCGTTCGTTCGTTCGTTCGTTCGTTCGTTCGTTCGTTCGTTCGTTCGTTCGTTCGTTCGTTCGTTCGTTCGTTCGTTCGTTCGTTCGTTCGTTCGTTCGTTCGTTCGTTCGTTCGTTCGTTCGTTCGTTCGTTCGTTCGTTCGTTCGTTCGTTCGTTCGTTCGTTCGTTCGTTCGTTCGTTCGTTCGTTCGTTCGTTCGTTCGTTCGTTCGTTCGTTCGTTCGTTCGTTCGTTCGTTCGTTCGTTCGTTCGTTCGTTCGTTCGTTCGTTCGTTCGTTCGTTCGTTCGTTCGTTCGTTCGTTCGTTCGTTCGTTCGTTCGTTCGTTCGTTCGTTCGTTCGTTCGTTCGTTCGTTCGTTCGTTCGTTCGTTCGTTCGTTCGTTCGTTCGTTCGTTCGTTCGTTCGTTCGTTCGTTCGTTCGTTCGTTCGTTCGTTCGTTCGTTCGTTCGTTCGTTCGTTCGTTCGTTCGTTCGTTCGTTCGTTCGTTCGTTCGTTCGTTCGTTCGTTCGTTCGTTCGTTCGTTCGTTCGTTCGTTCGTTCGTTCGTTCGTTCGTTCGTTCGTTCGTTCGTTCGTTCGTTCGTTCGTTCGTTCGTTCGTTCGTTCGTTCGTTCGTTCGTTCGTTCGTTCGTTCGTTCGTTCGTTCGTTCGTTCGTTCGTTCGTTCGTTCGTTCGTTCGTTCGTTCGTTCGTTCGTTCGTTCGTTCGTTCGTTCGTTCGTTCGTTCGTTCGTTCGTTCGTTCGTTCGTTCGTTCGTTCGTTCGTTCGTTCGTTCGTTCGTTCGTTCGTTCGTTCGTTCGTTCGTTCGTTCGTTCGTTCGTTCGTTCGTTCGTTCGTTCGTTCGTTCGTTCGTTCGTTCGTTCGTTCGTTCGTTCGTTCGTTCGTTCGTTCGTTCGTTCGTTCGTTCGTTCGTTCGTTCGTTCGTTCGTTCGTTCGTTCGTTCGTTCGTTCGTTCGTTCGTTCGTTCGTTCGTTCGTTCGTTCGTTCGTTCGTTCGTTCGTTCGTTCGTTCGTTCGTTCGTTCGTTCGTTCGTTCGTTCGTTCGTTCGTTCGTTCGTTCGTTCGTTCGTTCGTTCGTTCGTTCGTTCGTTCGTTCGTTCGTTCGTTCGTTCGTTCGTTCGTTCGTTCGTTCGTTCGTTCGTTCGTTCGTTCGTTCGTTCGTTCGTTCGTTCGTTCGTTCGTTCGTTCGTTCGTTCGTTCGTTCGTTCGTTCGTTCGTTCGTTCGTTCGTTCGTTCGTTCGTTCGTTCGTTCGTTCGTTCGTTCGTTCGTTCGTTCGTTCGTTCGTTCGTTCGTTCGTTCGTTCGTTTATTTATTTATTTATTTATTTATTTATTTATTTATTTATTTATTTATTTATTTATTTATTTATTTATTTATTTATTTATTTATTTATTTATTTATTTATTTATTTATTTATTTATTTATTTATTTATTTATTTATTTATTTATTTATTTATTTATTTATTTATTTATTTATTTATTTATTTATTTATTTATTTATTTATTTATTTATTTATTTATTTATTTATTTATTTATTTATTTATTTATTTATTTATTTATTTATTTATTTATTTATTTATTTATTTATTTATTTATTTATTTATTTATTTATTTATTTATTTATTTATTTATTTATTTATTTATTTATTTATTTATTTATTTATTTATTTATTTATTTATTTATTTATTTATTTATTTATTTATTTATTTATTTATTTATTTATTTATTTATTTATTTATTTATTTATTTATTTATTTATTTATTTATTTATTTATTTATTTATTTATTTATTTATTTATTTATTTATTTATTTATTTATTTATTTATTTATTTATTTATTTATTTATTTATTTATTTATTTATTTATTTATTTATTTATTTATTTATTTATTTATTTATTTATTTATTTATTTATTTATTTATTTATTTATTTATTTATTTATTTATTTATTTATTTATTTATTTATTTATTTATTTATTTATTTATTTATTTATTTATTTATTTATTTATTTATTTATTTATTTATTTATTTATTTATTTATTTATTTATTTATTTATTTATTTATTTATTTATTTATTTATTTATTTATTTATTTATTTATTTATTTATTTATTTATTTATTTATTTATTTATTTATTTATTTATTTATTTATTTATTTATTTATTTATTTATTTATTTATTTATTTATTTATTTATTTATTTATTTATTTATTTATTTATTTATTTATTTATTTATTTATTTATTTATTTATTTATTTATTTATTTATTTATTTATTTATTTATTTATTTATTTATTTATTTATTTATTTATTTATTTATTTATTTATTTATTTATTTATTTATTTATTTATTTATTTATTTATTTATTTATTTATTTATTTATTTATTTATTTATTTATTTATTTATTTATTTATTTATTTATTTATTTATTTATTTATTTATTTATTTATTTATTTATTTATTTATTTATTTATTTATTTATTTATTTATTTATTTATTTATTTATTTATTTATTTATTTATTTATTTATTTATTTATTTATTTATTTATTTATTTATTTATTTATTTATTTATTTATTTATTTATTTATTTATTTATTTATTTATTTATTTATTTATTTATTTATTTATTTATTTATTTATTTATTTATTTATTTATTTATTTATTTATTTATTTATTTATTTATTTATTTATTTATTTATTTATTTATTTATTTATTTATTTATTTATTTATTTATTTATTTATTTATTTATTTATTTATTTATTTATTTATTTATTTATTTATTTATTTATTTATTTATTTATTTATTTATTTATTTATTTATTTATTTATTTATTTATTTATTTATTTATTTATTTATTTATTTATTTATTTATTTATTTATTTATTTATTTATTTATTTATTTATTTATTTATTTATTTATTTATTTATTTATTTATTTATTTATTTATTTATTTATTTATTTATTTATTTATTTATTTATTTATTTATTTATTTATTTATTTATTTATTTATTTATTTATTTATTTATTTATTTATTTATTTATTTATTTATTTATTTATTTATTTATTTATTTATTTATTTATTTATTTATTTATTTATTTATTTATTTATTTATTTATTTATTTATTTATTTATTTATTTATTTATTTATTTATTTATTTATTTATTTATTTATTTATTTATTTATTTATTTATTTATTTATTTATTTATTTATTTATTTATTTATTTATTTATTTATTTATTTATTTATTTATTTATTTATTTATTTATTTATTTATTTATTTATTTATTTATTTATTTATTTATTTATTTATTTATTTATTTATTTATTTATTTATTTATTTATTTATTTATTTATTTATTTATTTATTTATTTATTTATTTATTTATTTATTTATTTATTTATTTATTTATTTATTTATTTATTTATTTATTTATTTATTTATTTATTTATTTATTTATTTATTTATTTATTTATTTATTTATTTATTTATTTATTTATTTATTTATTTATTTATTTATTTATTTATTTATTTATTTATTTATTTATTTATTTATTTATTTATTTATTTATTTATTTATTTATTTATTTATTTATTTATTTATTTATTTATTTATTTATTTATTTATTTATTTATTTATTTATTTATTTATTTATTTATTTATTTATTTA
Source organism: Yponomeuta sedellus (assembly GCA_934045075.1). Lineage (NCBI taxonomy): Eukaryota > Metazoa > Arthropoda > Insecta > Lepidoptera > Yponomeutidae > Yponomeuta > Yponomeuta sedellus. Next base: position 14,735,854 of record OW203729.1, on the reverse strand, counting down.
TTTATTTATTTATTTATTTATTTATTTATTTATTTATTTATTTATTTATTTATTTATTTATTTATTTATTTATTTATTTATTTATTTATTTATTTATTTATTTATTTATTTATTTATTTATTTATTTATTTATTTATTTATTTATTTATTTATTTATTTATTTATTTATTTATTTATTTATTTATTTATTTATTTATTTATTTATTTATTTATTTATTTATTTATTTATTTATTTATTTATTTATTTATTTATTTATTTATTTATTTATTTATTTATTTATTTATTTATTTATTTATTTATTTATTTATTTATTTATTTATTTATTTATTTATTTATTTATTTATTTATTTATTTATTTATTTATTTATTTATTTATTTATTTATTTATTTATTTATTTATTTATTTATTTATTTATTTATTTATTTATTTATTTATTTATTTATTTATTTATTTATTTATTTATTTATTTATTTATTTATTTATTTATTTATTTATTTATTTATTTATTTATTTATTTATTTATTTATTTATTTATTTATTTATTTATTTATTTATTTATTTATTTATTTATTTATTTATTTATTTATTTATTTATTTATTTATTTATTTATTTATTTATTTATTTATTTATTTATTTATTTATTTATTTATTTATTTATTTATTTATTTATTTATTTATTTATTTATTTATTTATTTATTTATTTATTTATTTATTTATTTATTTATTTATTTATTTATTTATTTATTTATTTATTTATTTATTTATTTATTTATTTATTTATTTATTTATTTATTTATTTATTTATTTATTTATTTATTTATTTATTTATTTATTTATTTATTTATTTATTTATTTATTTATTTATTTATTTATTTATTTATTTATTTATTTATTTATTTATTTATTTATTTATTTATTTATTTATTTATTTATTTATTTATTTATTTATTTATTTATTTATTTATTTATTTATTTATTTATTTATTTATTTATTTATTTATTTATTTATTTATTTATTTATTTATTTATTTATTTATTTATTTATTTATTTATTTATTTATTTATTTATTTATTTATTTATTTATTTATTTATTTATTTATTTATTTATTTATTTATTTATTTATTTATTTATTTATTTATTTATTTATTTATTTATTTATTTATTTATTTATTTATTTATTTATTTATTTATTTATTTATTTATTTATTTATTTATTTATTTATTTATTTATTTATTTATTTATTTATTTATTTATTTATTTATTTATTTATTTATTTATTTATTTATTTATTTATTTATTTATTTATTTATTTATTTATTTATTTATTTATTTATTTATTTATTTATTTATTTATTTATTTATTTATTTATTTATTTATTTATTTATTTATTTATTTATTTATTTATTTATTTATTTATTTATTTATTTATTTATTTATTTATTTATTTATTTATTTATTTATTTATTTATTTATTTATTTATTTATTTATTTATTTATTTATTTATTTATTTATTTATTTATTTATTTATTTATTTATTTATTTATTTATTTATTTATTTATTTATTTATTTATTTATTTATTTATTTATTTATTTATTTATTTATTTATTTATTTATTTATTTATTTATTTATTTATTTATTTATTTATTTATTTATTTATTTATTTATTTATTTATTTATTTATTTATTTATTTATTTATTTATTTATTTATTTATTTATTTATTTATTTATTTATTTATTTATTTATTTATTTATTTATTTATTTATTTATTTATTTATTTATTTATTTATTTATTTATTTATTTATTTATTTATTTATTTATTTATTTATTTATTTATTTATTTATTTATTTATTTATTTATTTATTTATTTATTTATTTATTTATTTATTTATTTATTTATTTATTTATTTATTTATTTATTTATTTATTTATTTATTTATTTATTTATTTATTTATTTATTTATTTATTTATTTATTTATTTATTTATTTATTTATTTATTTATTTATTTATTTATTTATTTATTTATTTATTTATTTATTTATTTATTTATTTATTTATTTATTTATTTATTTATTTATTTATTTATTTATTTATTTATTTATTTATTTATTTATTTATTTATTTATTTATTTATTTATTTATTTATTTATTTATTTATTTATTTATTTATTTATTTATTTATTTATTTATTTATTTATTTATTTATTTATTTATTTATTTATTTATTTATTTATTTATTTATTTATTTATTTATTTATTTATTTATTTATTTATTTATTTATTTATTTATTTATTTATTTATTTATTTATTTATTTATTTATTTATTTATTTATTTATTTATTTATTTATTTATTTATTTATTTATTTATTTATTTATTTATTTATTTATTTATTTATTTATTTATTTATTTATTTATTTATTTATTTATTTATTTATTTATTTATTTATTTATTTATTTATTTATTTATTTATTTATTTATTTATTTATTTATTTATTTATTCATCTATCCATCCATCCATCCACCCAAAATCTCGCTTCATTAACATACATAGTGTAATACACAGAGTTTCTCAAAAGAATCCAGATCAAGCTTATTCGTGAACTACCTATATTGCCGGGAGTGTGTTATTTCTCAAATAGGTGTCTCTTTGTTTTTTTTTTAACGTATGCGTGGTAAATTAATAAAATTAAATCCATGCATTAAGTATTTTGCTTCGCCTTCATCGGTAAAATGACATTGCAATTCAATTTAATTTATACTATTTTTATTTTTAATGCACTAACCCGTGCTAAGAACAATTTTAGAAACCTATTTAGAGGCTAAAAATTCCACCCATGCCGGGATTCGAACCCGCGACCTCTGGCTATCCGTGCCAGCGCTCTTTCCAACTGAGCTAATGGGCGACTCACTGGCATCAGTGAAATTTCGAACCTCTACACTATTCTCTGTATTACGTACAGGCAGCGACATCTGGCTGAAGTAAATTGCATCACTTACAGCCCCGAGTACCTACTTTGCAGTTAGGTTTTTACATCGGAATGATATCGCTGTACCCACATGATTATACTATTTTTATTTTTAATGCACTAACCCGTGCTAAGGACAATTTTAAAAACCTATTTAGAGGCTAAAAATTCCACCCATGCCGGGATTCGAACCCGCGACCTCTGACTATCCGTGCCAGCGCTCTTTCCAACTGAGCTAATGGGCGACTCAATTAAAGGGCAATAATTTAATTTATTTCAACGAAAATAATGTACACTCTGTTTGCTGAATGTCGATGTGCAATATCTATTAATAAGATTTACGAATACCGTGATTTATGGCAATAAATGAATTGAATTGACACTAAGCTCAGTTTTGTTTGTTTCAGTGCGCCCAGCCAACAAGCTACGACCCCAGCGAGTCAGCAGAACTGGGTGCAGTTTTGAGTGGTTTAAGTGCAGTTGTGATTTGGTTTCTCTGATGATGGCCAGGTGGGTCTGTGTTGCTCTATACTTACGTTAGTATTAGTTGGGGAGGTTAATTCATTACACCTAATTTATTACGTTCATAAGTATTTTTAATATGCGTTGAAAGTTGTTATGAGAAAAAAAATCATTATTGTGTGATTTTATTAGTAACTTTTTCTTACATAGTATTTTTATACAAAAATTAAGCGTACCCTTGAGTTTGCTTAGTTAAAAGAAAATAAGTTTATTTTAGAATAAGTATTCTATAAAGATATTTTAAGTTTTCAAATAAATATTGTGTATCATACGTATGTTAGGGAGTTATTTGTAGATTGTAGCGCATTATAGAAACCAAATTGCATATCTATCGTATGTTGTAAGTAATGCAATAAAACACTATAGTGTAATTGTCTGTATATGTTGTACCAACTTATAAATAAATATAGGTATAATAGGTTTATTTATACAGTTATAAATGTAGGGTGTTATCCTTAAATGTCAAATATGTAGTTTTCGGTGATTTTCTTCAAGATTAATTACAAGCCTTGGTGAGTTTCACTTTATGCGCAGAAACGCATCGGAAAAATCCTGTCTAAAAGTATATTTTTACTCCATTCCAAACTTGTTTTAGTTAATGATTAAGTACCTTTCTAAATCATAGATACTGATCAATATGGACATGATATTGATAAACTAATGACTATTAATTTATTAATAAAACAAATCGTTTACTTAATTAATTACTTGGTTCATTATAATGTCTGTCTTAGAATAAAACCGATCTAAATCTGCGTAAAATTATAGGCGACTATTGTATGTAGTAAAACGCAGTCTCGTTGTTGTTGAATGTTATGAAAATTATTACACAATGAAAGGGTGTAAATAACTCAGTATCAACCTTGTTAAACATTTTGATGAGATATTTAGTAATGTAGTACTTAAATTAAATTATGTACAATTAAACTGTTCAATGTTCATCTTCACTTTGCTTATTGCATGGATCTGTATATTCAGTAAGTAATGTTAAAATGTACAAATAAACGAAATAAATAAATATAACGTAGATCATTCCGTCAGTATGTGTTGGTTATTTACGCCTCGAAAAACAAGCGTAGATAGGTAGTCGGCTATAACAGCGTTGTTGCGTTAGGATACGTCCACGGTGGGTATTAAATTTGCCGTTGGAGACTGCTTCATCGGCCATCGATCAAACTTATTTCGAAGTTAGGATCTCTGCACGGAAAAGTTTTCGAGCCTTTTCGTATCGAATACCGCACTCCTGATATAAACGCACTACGTATACGTATAAAAAAGTTCCATCAAAGTATTTCCCATTAATTTCGAGCTTTCCTACCTTTTTTGTATGTTAGTAGCCTGTGAATAAAGATGGTTGATACTTGGAGGCCTTTGACTGCCGCATTTATTGCTGGAAAACTCGAAGGTTTAAATAAATTAGGACACTGAGATAAATAAATATTATTTCCTTTCATTTAGTTTTTGTCTAATTGTAAGCAAACCACTGATCTAAATCGTTAATATACCGCAAGCTTTAAATAACTATCATGTTATTATATTCTTTTTTAATGCACTAACCCGTGCTAAGGACAACTTTAAAAACCTATTGAGAGGCTAAAAATTCTAAAATTATTCTGGCTAACCGTGCTAGAGGTCGCGGGTTCGAGTCCCGGCATGGGTAGAATTTTTAGCCTCTAAATAGGTTTATAAAACTATTATGTTGTTTACTTACTTTGGGTCATTTATTCAAGAAATACCTTCTTCTTCAGCCTATATTAGTCCACTGCTGGACATAGCCCTCCCCCAATGAGCGGCATAGCGCCCCGTCTTCAGCTTGCCACATCCAGCATCTGCCGGCGGTTTTTCGCAGATCGTCATCCCATCTGGTCGAAGAAATACCTACTCCTATTATTTCTTGACTTTGTTCTTTTAATATGAAAAAAATATATTTACACCCAGACGAAAGCTGAATAAAATGAAATTTATGTACATACATAAACTCACCCCTGTTATTCCGGACGTGTTTGTTAAACTTTTTTAGCTTCATCAACATTCATTATTAGGATACCTACTCGTATATTATTCTGAATCACTCACCTCCTTCCTACTCAGGTACTGTAATAGGTATCTACTTTTATATATCAGTGTACCAAAGGAAACACGAATGACACGACCTTTTGTATCATCTATGATGAAAGGGACATAAACAAGAGGTTCAATTAGCGTCGAATACGTACCAGTACATTGTGTAAAAAATATTAATTTCGCTAATTATGTACTTCAGCGCGCTCTTTACGCTTTCACGCCAAGCAGAGACGAGGAAATTGTTTTCAGGCAGAGTTCACACGCCGAGCGAGCGCAATTTTTCGTTAACCTGGTTTCCAGCACACTGGCTGTTAAGATTAATGGTTCACTAAAGGTCAACAGTTTTATATTTTATTTTCCCCTCCCGACGTTTATACGGGCTGACGTGATTTTGTTATGTTCAACAACTTTTACTTTAGTTAAAAACAATGGTTATCGATCGCCACGCTCTCCCGGGAAACTAGGTCAGTTCATAGACGTTTAATTCTATGGTTTTTATTGCACCATGACTGTAATCTCGATAAAATCGGAAGATAGGTCCTTTGAATATATGTAGATAGATCAGTAGATAGAAATTCTTTATTGCATGTACACCAGGCATTACATAAGAGACTTAAAAAATAACAGTACAGTACAAGTGGCGGCCTTATTACTAAAAGTAATTTCTTCCAGACAACCATTGATGGAAAAGAAGAAACGGAAACTGAATGACAGTTATATATATGACGGGAATATAGGTCGAGTCGAGACCGACTTACACTTAGCCGGCTTTAACCGACCAAAAATATGTATGCGCTGGGTTATTGCTCAACTTGCAAAACTGATATAGGTCGATAATTATTATGGAAAATAGCAAAACAATAGAAAATGATAGGAACAGAAGGGGACTCACTTGTGACCGTTGATCGATGGTTTCTCAGGGATCCCTGGATAACAGCTGCACGATTATCACCCACAGGTTTAGCACATTTTAGCAGAGTTCTACGTGATAATATGATTTTGATTCACGAATAATATGTATTATTTGATAATGCGAGTCGTCGCAGGGGCACTTCTAACGCAAAAAAGGAGGGGAGGAGAGTCTTAACTCGTCCGTATGTAATACTAAGGGGGTCTCTATACAAGAAACGTATTTTTAGCATTTTTTTTCGTTCCTTTCCGTCCGTCCGTCTGTCTGTCAATACCTTTTATCTCGGTAACGCGTGGAGGGGATAGAGTTAAATTTTAAACCATATGTTAAACGTAGGTCTACGGCTCATTGAAACGGTGTAAAAAACAAACTTCCAAAAGAAATTTACTGCCGTTTGTGGCGGAAGAAAACGTATATTTCTACACTCAAAGAAACAAAACTCATGGGGTACTTCCTGGTGACATAGAACTATGAAATTTGGCGATGAAGTGATCTTGTCTTGTACTACGAATAAAGGAAAGGTCTGAAAAGTTTTGTAATTAAATCATAAAAAATAGTCTTTGAAGGAAAAACTCTGAAAAAACTGCGAGACTTGATTCAGAAACTATTTGTAAACAAATTTGTACGGAACCCTCGGGCCTCAGTGCGCGACTCCGACACGCACATGGTCTGTTCTTTTTGTTTATGACTGCCTCGTTGGTCTAGCCGTTTAGGCGCCTCGGTACCAAGACAGAGGTCGTGGGATCTATTCCCACTGGGGGCCGCCGTACATTTGTACATGTCTGGGTCTGTTTTCATGTTTGTGACATTCTTGCCTGGTTACCATAATACAGGGTACCCTAGTTTGGGTCCAGGTCAAGTGACTGTGTCGTGCAAAAGTTGTTATTATTATGATCTATCGTAGAAACAGTAATACATACAGACATCAAACTTGGCGTGATTGTGCGACTTTTTATATATTTTAACGAAAAATAAAAAACAACCAAGCGCGAGTCGGACTCACTAAATACCTTGTATATTTAGGTACAAATACGTCAGGTGGCACGGAGCCCTCATTGTGCGAGTCCGACTCGTATTCGGCCGGATTTTTTTTATTGTAACCTGTAACTTTGTAAGTATTTCAGTAGCCGCCCCTTTGGAATATGGATAGTCCTTAATTCACGGATTAATAGAATAAGTACAAGAAACGGCCTTTAGTTTATTCCGTATTGGCTGTAGCTTTGTGTACCGAACCCTAAAATACGGCAGCTGTTGGCTGTGCAATACCATTACGACATCCACATCTCATTGTTATCAACTTTGTTGATTCGCGTGGAATGTTATTCGATTCAATGGATGTGCAGAGTGCTTACGCAGTACAAGCTTTGCCGTTCATAATAAAATCGTGTCGTATCGCGTACGTACCTCATTACGAATCTGCAACCAGTTTCACGGATCTGATTCACTCAGTTGGCGGTGTTGACTCACAATCAGGATGGCATTAACTTGATCACTCAGTTTAACTGTGTCGAATTAAAAATGTAGACTAGTTGGAATGACATTTTCTCGATCTCGTCCGTAATGCATTGACAGTGGGGTGCAATTGAACATTCTGTCATGAAAACATTTTTTTTTATTTAGTTACCTACCTGCGTGATAAAGTGACTTGCTGTCCAAATTTATTCATCATCTTGTCAATAATACATTGCACATCTGCATCCATCGTAATTGTTGCGCGACAGCGGGGATTTAGCAAGCTATTGCTTGTTGAATCCCAACTGAATGCCAACCAACATCTACCTAAATTCAATATGGTTCCGATGAGCGAAATACATTCAATGAAATGCCTGCGCGATTTGAATTTGGCATTACCACATAATACCACATATCCACATAATATAAGTACATACATAATTCAATATTTTATATAGGAAATAGTTAATGCCTCGTCAGAGGTGTTAAGCGACCGAACATCTTGGTCTTTACGGAGAGGCCTTTGTCCTGCAGTGGGACACCAATGTTATGGAGGCTAAATAAAAAAAAGTAATGCGTGGATTCAGATCACCGCCTAGTAAGTAATTCAGGCGGCACCAATGTGTAGCATTAAGCGCTTTAAATGGATCCTAATATTAATGTTCTATCGATCGTTTTAAAGAGATGTAATGCAATGAACAGTCATGAAGATATAACATCTGGTTGGCTTGCACTTCTTTGTAGTTGGAGGGGTCTTTGATTTGGTGGGCATCGTTATGTCATCAATCACTGGCGAGGAGGATCCAGCAGGGTTTGGATATCTTTGGTCGCGCTTAATTAAGAAAATTGCACCAAATGTGTTTAAACCAGTGCCTTCTGCCAGTTATGACCTACGGTGCCGAAGCCTGGACACTTTTTATGGTTTCTTACGCGTAGGTTACCAAACAGGAATTTTAATTTGTCTACGACGACGTTTGTCTGGGTGTCGGACCTATGGATGGGCTTATCTCTTGAACATTAATAGGTACCTACCTGTTGATATTATCCTAAAAGATGTGTTGTTACGGCGGATTTCTCATTAAATACCTACTGATAATAAGAATGTACCCATATCAAGGTGAATTCAACATTACCTTAGAGATAATCAAAGAAAGAAAGATATTTATTGAAACATATTAACACATCACAGGAAAGATAGTGCATACCACTAATAATTAAATCATGTTGCCCCGACTTTGATTTTATTTCAAGATAAAAGATAATCTATGCTATGCCAGACTATAATCTATCTCTGAGCCAAATTTTATCTACATCCGTGCTGTCGTTTTAACGTGATTGAGTTACAAACATCCATCCATCCAAACATTCATTATTTAGTAGTAAGATCACTGCAACACAATTTATATACCTAAGGCTTCTTAGAGCCTTCTCCCAATTCTCTAATTCCTTTGTAAATTATTTATTCGTCGTTAGTAAATTAAAACAAAACTGTAGATATGTAGGAGAATTGCCTCGAGGTGAGCCCTCTTAAGCCGACGATTAATAAGCGGAAAATTTACAATAGCCATAAATTATGCGCACATAAATGTTAATTTGGTTAGATTTATTAACTTGGAGCAAAATAATTAAACGCTAGCCAGGGCGGAGAACTTGAGATCAGTCTTACTTAACTTTATTACTCTTTCTCTGTTTATCTGCCGCTGGTATCATGGCGTAGTGTAGAGCAAAAACCTAAATATTCTAGAGAATACGACTACGTAAGTAGTTAGGTATTTAGGTATCATCGAAACACAAACTATGGTGACAGCTTAGTCGGCCTAGCCCTTAGGATGGACTAGTCACTACGTGCGGAGCCAACCAAGCCACGGGTTTCCTCCACCACTAGCGTGTGGTAGCACTTTAAATTCGTAAATGTAAGTAACTTTCAAATTAAACAAAGCTGAAAACCCCTACCCAGGGTTGGGCTTTCAGAACTGAGGGCGAGATCTACTTGAATACATTCATATCAATTTAGATCGCATTTGTTTAGTTAAACGTCTGTAGTGTGCGGTTCTTTACTATCATCGTCGTCGTCGTCAGGTTATACTAGTCCACTGTTGGACATAGCCCTCCTCTAATGAGTGCCATAGCGCCCTGTCTGCAGCTTGCCGCATCCAGCATCTGCCTGCAGTTTTACCATCATAGTTACTATATTTTAAAATGTTTCTTCGTTATACAATGTCGTGAATTGTCGGACTCAAAACAAAACAGGTTAAGTACAAATGAAAGTCACGGTATTAGCTACAAGCCCCGGAGTGCAAGAACTGCCTACTTTATTTTTTAAATTAGATCTCGTGTAAAAGATTCAGTTGGAGCGATCCAATAAAAGGAGAAAACAACCCTAACGACATTGCCCTAGGCTGAAATGAAATAAACTCTTTTCATTGTTTGCCTTCATTTTGTGCCCTATTATAGTAATAGCTGTTTGTTGTAGTGTTTTGGTACATACATATATACATACATACATAACCTCACGCCTGTATCCCAGAGGGGTAGACAGACCAGGGACTACCACTTGCCACGTTCCTAGCAGATCACCTTCGCTTCATCAACGTTCATAAGTCGTTGCATGCACGCACGCCGTTTCCGGGTACTTTTTATCTTTCCTTTAGCTAATACATCCCCTATTTGGTCGATCCCCTATTGTTTTGGTAATGAAAGTAAAAAATCTGTCTTGTATAAAAAGGGCTACGGTAGGTTCGCAATGTTTTTATCCGCTCAGAGCGATGTAGGTAAAACACGCACGCGCTGCACCGAGTCCGGAAAATTCCATTTCACGCGGCGCGTAGCATGAACACGTTCAGCAAGCGAAAAGTTACAGCGAGCTACGGCGGTGGAGCTTGTTAGTGGGAATTTTCTACTGAATATCCTGGTGCTGGGATTTTTACGAAAGCTGCAGTGAAAAAGAGGGCGTGTGCTTATAATATAACTTACGAGAAAAGAGAAACTTATATAACTTTCTAAATATAGATAAGGACTGGAGCCGAGTAGGCACTCGTATATTCATTTCAGCATCACCGTCACATTATGGTACAAAAAAACCATATTATATAGTTTTATCCATATTATACTGGCCCGGAGAACGATACAAAATAAAATAAGTTTTAATCATAGTGTGGTTAATTTTAATCATAGAGGATGGTTTTATGGAAAGTAAAATAAAAAAAAGAGTCGACTGTTAGGCGGTACGAAGTTCGCTGGGTCAGCTAGTTTTATTATATTTACGCCTTACGGGCTCTACCAAAGTTGCAGCCGCCAGTAAGTAATTGTCTTACAAAGAGTAGTGAGAACTCTATGTAGCGGAAACAGACTTTTTTCCAATAATGGAAAATAAAAAAAAAAATACTGCAAGTCATAATAATTATAGTCTATCACGAGCATCTGATAAATTTAAAACTGGTGTTGCAGGTGTTTTACAATATACAATGGGCTAGTCAATGTGCCAGTACCGTAGGCAAGTAGTATTTTATATGATGTTATATTGTAACATCCTTAAGCATCTAGCTAGTGACTTGCGTACCTAGTTATTAAAAGATGTTACGTATCAAATTAATGGTTTATAGGTAAATTATTAATAAAGAAAAATTAATCACTGAATGTGTTGGTAAGCGCAAATCTCGAGAGCAGCTAAACCGATTTCGCTAATTCTTTTTTTAGAATAATCCTTGAAGTACAAGGATGGTTCTTACGGAGAGAAAAATTAAAAAAAATTAAAGGACCTACTATTAGGCGGTACGAAGTCCGCTGGGTCTGCTAGTTATTAATAAAGAAAGAGAAGAGCTCGTCATAGATTAAATGACTTGCAGTATACTGGCTGCAACATTTGTGACAAAGCTTGTTTGTTATGCCTCTTCTACTAGTTGCTAAATCCCCAAATCCAAATACACGCGCCGGTGTCACCTGGTAAAATAAAGCCCGGGGATTCAGACCGCCGCACGACCTACATTTGACATCGTTAGCTATCGTCTCTCTGGTTATTTCTGAGGCCCTTCATCCAATGCGTGACTTATTAGGTTCGATCTATGGATGTTGTTATCAATCAATTCAATGAACGTGCAATGAACATAAGAAAAAAAAAAGTTCTGTGTTGTATGATTTTTCGAGAAAATAGGTAATTATATGCCTGGGTTGTACATTCTGATTTGAGCTGCTTTCATAAATTTTCAAATCGAAAAAGCTGAGTCCACGAGACCGGAAGTACGTTACGCACAAAAGTAGGTATGCCATCAACTGAGATGTCACGAGTTGACAGTATCTAATGATACCATGACTCTTTAATTAAATTTAACAAAACAAAAGGACATGTATGACTTCAACTCAATATTAGAATAGAATATATTTGTCTTCAAGCGAGATAAGAGAACAATCACTATTCATCTTTATTTAAAAATATTTAACCAGGTATATGTCTGGAACGAACATCAGAACGTCGAATTAATCACGCAGTTATTCACAAAAATAGAAGAATAAATAAATATTATTAATCAACAATTGTAGCATTGTATTTACTGATACGTTACCTACCTTACAATTAAGTGTTCTAATTGTCAATATTTAGAACAACGCCCATTCCTGCCAGCATAGTAAAGTGTTGGCTATGATTCCGAGGGGTCTCGAATGGGCAGTTTATTTACTCTCTTTGTCTTTTATTTACTCTCCTAGTGAGACAGTCCTTACTATAAAACACAATTTCTTAAGACACTTCATGAATACAGTCAGTATTGAAGGGAAAGTTTTTACGACATACTATTTAAACTGCGTTTGACGATTGTCGTACAGGAGTCGTGTTTTTATAAATAACACCGCTGGTCTTTAGATAATTTTCACCAATGTACACATATTTAATCTTCTTAATTGTACATAGATACCAACAGTCGACAGCACATAAACCATTTAGTTACAATGTTGCCCTTAACTTAACTGAATGAACTGCTGGAAAATATACAATGTGAAACACCTTCTTCAACCAGCTGGAGCTTTGTGCATTTACTACAATTATTTTAGCTTTTGTACCAATTTTACGTTAGTACAGTCGACAGCACTCGACACGACATCTCCGTGCACACTACTCAGTTACGTTACGGGTGAATTTGCAAGGAAAATTTAAAGGTTGATGTTCTGTTGACTGTACAGTACAGATACCTAATCACATTCTTCTTCTCTGCTATGCTAATAAACGTCTTATCTTATCTTCTCCTTTTGATGCGTCTGCCACTAGCGAAGGTTGGGAGTCAGCTCTGCATATTTATCTCAGTCGCTCGCAAGGCGGAGGAGCTCGGCAGCACTTTCGATTCCGGTCCACTCCCGTAAGTCGTAACGAACATGCACGAAGTAAAAGTTTATTCTAATGTAGGCACGGTCGCGGTCTAAAAATGTTTATCAGTTTTCAAATTAGATTCTTTAGCACACTGTGTGCAGTAAAGTCTAAAATGCTATATCTAGGTACGTATTACTTTTTAATAGTTGTAGCATCGATTCTAACAAAAAGAGTATTCATGACGTTTTGAGGATGAAACTCTTTTCTTTATTTAAAAGTTGACATAATTGATTTTTTTACAATGACATTTATCAAAAATACTAGGATTGAAAAAATAATAGAAATTGATTGTTAAAACCATGGCAACCTCGCTTGGGTGAATCTCTATTGCTTCTTCTATGCTCTATGCCTAATCAAATCACATAATATCATCGACCATGTGGCATAGGTTTGTGCATGCAATTTCCAACCTTAAGGTGGTAAACATTTTCAGACCGCGAGTGTACAGTCGACTGTCCCTCGCACTCTATAGTAACGCAATAAACGATGAGCCCATCTAAGAGCTTAGCTACCTTTCATTTTACCGCAAACCGAGTAAAGGACTGCTTTCGTTACAGACATCCAGAATACGTGGATCTAATGCATCGAACCCTTTTCTAGGTATTTGATTGAGACTTGAAACGTCTTTGTTAACTAAAACCTTACAAGTGCGAGTCTAGAGCCCGAAGGGTTAAGTACTTATTCGTGTTAACATAGTGTGAAGTACGTTCGTGTAGGGCCATTTTATCGCAGCGATAATAAAATCCTTGAGAAAAGCTCGGGAAAGCGCGTTCTATAGGAACCAACTGTATTTAATTAACACTGAAAACGTAACACTGAGGCTTACTTAACGCCTTACTTTGCCTGTGGCAAATAATGGTAGCGACAGGTATAAAAAACTGGTCAAAAGAAGAAATGGTGTGATAAAATATTATTAATATCTCGCTAGTTCTTACTAGACTAAATACTGAGCTCACCATACAAATGTGGTGTGTCTCTAACTTGAGTAGGTACTAAACTCCATATTTTTGAATGCACTGTCGCGCACAATTTTCTATGAATTTTTTCTTATATTCTCGACTCTCTTCTTATATTATCTTCTTATATTCTCGTTCAAATTGCGTCACAAGTAAATGCAATAAAAATACTTAATAAACGTTTTAGAAGTAGGAAATGGCATTAAACTTACTGAAACTTGAGAGAGCATCGGAAATTGAAAGCTGGTTTATTAAATAAATGCATTAAATTGTAGCGCAAGTTGGGTAAATTAGAGTCGAGAGTAGGTAGAGGGTCTGTTTCATAGAAATGTGATTCATGGTTTTCTATAGCAATTCTATCTACATTACAATGTCGATCAACCAACAGATTAACAAATAGGAAGACTCGGAAACGCAATGTACATCGACGTGACAGAATTGAATTGTGTTTTTTTGTAGTCCGCCGTCTATAATACGAATAGGCGCTAATTAATAAATAGTATCGTCGAGCCACAATATCAATACCACTGGGTACCATCTGACTTCCTTCATACAACTATACCTTGGATATAAAAGCTGTTTACGAGTATTACCACTACGCAGCATTATAACGCCAGTGGAAAGCTGCGTATTTCTGCTGAAAATAGGAAATGGAGCGTTTAAATATTTGATAGAGCTTAACACAGCTCACTAGTAGAGAGATGAGCTATGTTAGAACACTGCCATGTTCGTAACACGAATTTAGTTTTAACTTCGCGTTCGATTATAATATGAAATGCCCCTACCCCTTAATCAAAGCCATTTTCTCTATCCGTTCTAAATTTCGCCCCTTGAGATCTTTTCACAGTTTCGCATTATGTATTCTATTATCATACCCCACCACCGTCTCAAGTCGGCGCAGCTTGTCAAACTCATTAATACCCATTATAGGAAAGTTAGTAGTAGTAAGTCAAGCACTTTTTTGGCGCTAAAATGTGACAATTTCACAATAAATAAATGCATTTAACATTTAATACACGACACTCGTATAAAAACCCATCATCTTATTGCCCAGACAAAAACTGTTAGATTTAATAGGACCAGAACCATAATAGAAGTACAGACCAGCCCTCCTATTACGTAGCATTCCACTCTATCGTGTGAAGCATTTAGACGACTCTAAGTGTCAAAAAATGTATGCATTTGACAGCCGGAGTAGCTTAAAAAAAGTAAAAATCAGCGTCACTCAACTCAGTGGACACTTACATAATAATGCCCCAGAACCGAGATACGCGTACTCGCATCAGGGGCCTGGAGTATATTTGGACGGGCACAAAGGATACACAGAGATATGCTCCACACTATGAGGGAAGACTTCGCAATAGCAGTGGTTTAGAATGTTGCATGCTGGCAGGATAGAATCCTCAATATTTGCGAAATATTGCCAAATGCAGCGTAGGTCACCCACCAGCTCACTGTACCAACGATGTAAGGCAGATTGCTGGTAGGGGATGGATGACAACGGTCCAGAACAGAAAGAAGGTACCATGCATTGGGATAGCTTATGCCCAACATAAATATTCGCCTAGAAATGATAGATTAGATTTACTTGAGTCATATTATTACTTATGTAGAGCAAGAAATATCTTTTGTCAGCAGAATCATACTCGTTTCCCCAATGAAACAGACACTAAAACCACAGCTAAAACGTGGCGTCTGCATTTTCACGTGGCGTCGGTAATCTCCCATGATAAGATACCTACATAAAATTATATCCGTCTCAGCAATTCTTGAAGTGGGTCCCTGGAAACTTCCCTGCGTATCACGTTTGTCACGATTAATCTTTGGATTATTTAGGAGGTTAGTGTTCCATAGCCTTATGGGTCTTCCATTACTCACTTGATGTTTTTTTGTAAATAAGACCGTTAGCTTCAAATACTTACGTAGTAGTAGTGGTTTAATAAATTTTCGAGTTTGAGGAAACAGCTTTTAAATAATGTCTTAAATATTTTAATAACTTTTTATATATAATACGTTATATGTAAAATCCTTTGTGATATCCATTGCGGGTGATACTTAATCAGTACCAATGTATTTCCTGTAAAACTCGCAATGGATATTACGGGCCTCATGTGAAATTTTCCCTGTGAGACTTTTTCTAAGTTCATTATTTTTCTATCTATATTAAATACTAGCCGACCCAGCGAATTTCGTACCGCCTAACAGTCGATTCTTTATTTTTTTTTATTTTTCTCTCCGTAAGAACCATCCTCGTACCTACTTCAAGGGATATTTAAAAAAAAAAATTAGCGAAATCGGTTCAGATGCTCTCGAGATTTGCGCTTACCAACACATTCAGCGATTCATTTTTGTTCTACTATCGCATGTCGCCTTACTTATGCCCTTTTTTAATTATGAACCAATAAACTATTTTAGCTTTTTAAATTTATAGATACGGGTCTAGTGTAAAAATGGGCCTCTATTCTGTTAGTACCCACACAGTACCTACATTGACAGATACACGTTCGAGCACGTGACATGTTTTATCCAAGGATGTTGCCGCCTTGAAAGTTTGTTACGTATGTAGACTTATACAGCCGCCTTATCTTCACGCTCATGCTGTTGTTACAATACGTCAAGCTCCATCAGGCTCCATTTTTTACAGACCGTTTTTGGAGACAGTGTCAGACCAATCTATACCCTAGACAAAAAAACCTAGAACTAGATAGCTTGTAATGTTGTATAACTTTTGCATGGTTGCTTTATTTGTAGATAGGTAGTATTATTTTATAATAAAACAGAAAAACTGGATAAACACGGATAAGCAGGTAAAACTGTAGTCAGAACAAAGCACGGGTAAATTTTACCAATATAAACCTAATCGTGACGTCACGCGGTGTGATGGGTGTTTCAGCCAAATGGCTGGCAGCAGTATTATAATCTTTTATTTTAATGAAAATATTGGTAATTTCATTTTTTTTACAAAAATAAAAGAGTGTTTTAAATTCTATTAATATTTAAAAACCTATTTAGAGGCTAAAAATTTCACCCATGCCGGGATTCGAACCCGCAACCTCTGGCTATCCGTGCCAGCGCTCTTCCAATTGAGCCAATGGGCGACTCACCGGCATCAGTGAAATTTCGAACCTCTTTACACTATTCTCTGTATTACGTACAGGCAGCGACAGAGAATAGTGTAAAGAGGTTCGAAATTTCACTGATGCCGGTGAGTCGCCCATTGGCTCAATTGGAAGAGCGCTGGCACGGATAGCCAGAGGTTGCGGGTTCGAATCCCGGCATAGGTGAATTTTTTAGCCTCTAAATAGGTTTTTAAATTTGTCCTTAGCACGGGTTAGTGCATTAAAAATAAAAATAGTTTAATCATTTGGGTACAGTGATATCGTTCCGATGTAAAACCTAACTGCAAAGTAGGTAGTCCGGGCTGTAAGTGATGCAATTTGCTTAAGCCAGATGTCGCTGCCTGTACGTAATACAGAGAATAGTGTAGAGGTTCGAAATTTCACTGATGCCGGTGAGTCGCCCATTGGCTCAATTGGAAGAGCGCTGGCACGGATAGCCAGAGGTTGCGGGTTCGAATCCCGGCATGGGTGAAATTTTTAGCCTCTAAATAGGTTTTTAAATTTGTCCTTAGCACGGGTTAGTGCATTAAAAATAAAAATAGTATATATTCTATTAATATGTTCTTTCCCCTAATATCGTTCGATTTTTGATAATTTCATGCTGTCTGTTCCATCGATGGCGCTAGAGTATGCTCTGGTAGATCCTCTCAACAGAGTCTAGGCTCTGCCCCATTATGGCAACGAGGCGTAGCGCTGCTATGATATGACTTGTGTGCAAATGTGCAGTACATATATATTTATGATCTGCTGCGACGCGCCGGGATACTTTTGTTTGATCTCAAATATCCAATATCGCGCCAAATCTGGTACGATTTCAGTCGTATACTTAACTGTTAAATTCCATACTAATTGCTTGCTCGCAAATCCTGTCAGTATCCTAGCGTTTGCGTCATTTATTATACAATTTAACAGTTAGGTAGCCGATTGGAACCATTCAGGATTTGTTGCGCGTAACATACGAGCAAATGACCATACAATTTATATTCCTGAAAAGACTGGTCAAACCAGGTATGATCGATTGTTAAAGTTTGGCGATATTCGGTAATAGAAGCGCTAATGGCCTTGTCGAACCGAGTGATAGGAATCAATCACTTGAGTTAAGCAACAACAAGCGCGGTCAGGTGCAGAATGGGTGACCGTTCCGTGACTACCGCTAGTGGCATTTTTCCGAGCGCTTCGAGTATGGCCTAACCTTGGTGACTTGCGAAGCGGAAGCGCTCGGAAAAATGCCTAATAAAAAACATCAGTTTTTTATGAAGTTATGTTAGTAACTACATAACACAACAGGAAAATGCCACAAGAGGGGGTAATTTGGGTGTGTATACTCGTACATCACACATTTGAGACAACTTTACAGCCCTGTAGTGATGGAAATTTAACAACAAATAAAGTAGCCATATTAACATCAATCCGTCTTTATTAAACTTTCAATTGTTATTACCATGTAATAAGATATTTTGTACTACGGAAAAGATTTATGTACAAAATAAGTGTAATTTTCTTGCGTATAGTCGAATACTTAAATCTACAAAATAGTTTCAAAGAACGATTCAAATTAATGAGAATTTAGGCACTGCACTTGTTTTTCTTCATCATTATCACATAGACGGCCCTTTTCATACACCACGATTATATACTAGTAAGCGTTTCCGTTCTTATAACAATTTATTATCATCAAAGATTGTTATTAAATTCTCCATTAACATTAAGATTTTTTAAATAAAAAACATCATTCGTAACAAGGATAAGTATGTCGAAAATCTTACCAATTTCTTACCTTTTACAAGTACTAATATAAACTTGACGTAATTTCGAAATATCTCTCGACGAAATACAAAATTTTCCAGGTTTTGATTAATATTACTGGAAACTTACTGTAGGGAAGACCCATAAATTGATATCATACATTTACGTTAGTAGATTTGGCGATACAAGAAGGTAATCTAAGATTGATAAATATCTAACAACATACATAGAATGTTGGTAGATAGTTTGTAGAGGTATTAGAAAACGTTCTAAGCGATTGTAGAAATATATTGTCGTACAGTAAGAAACTAGAGAATATTTTAGTTATTTTTTTTTAAATTGATCACAATATACATTCTATAATACCACAGTCTCTAACTAGTAGGTAAATTTCTATGACTGAACATTGAATAATTTATATTAAAAATAAATTATAACGTGTCGATTGGATTATTTTGCTATTCTTTATCGATCCATCAACGAGTAAAGCATACAAAAGTAATATGTACGTATTCATTGATATACAATTTGAGACTTAGTCAAGGAGACTTACCTAGGCTTTGATTTTCTTACTCCTACTATTCTTAAAATACAACAAACATACTAATTTGTTAATATTTAGTTGTAATTATTATAACTTGATATGTAAATCAATTATTTTGTAAAAAGCAATTACTAGTATGTTCAAAGTTTTCCATACATACGAAATACTTGACATACGAAAATAGATGAAGATTGGTTGTATTATAAAAACATAAAAAAAGTATTTGGGTTTGAATATAGCTACTATAAATTATAATTCCGAAAATACGTACGTATAATCACCCGATAACTACACTTTCTTTTGAGCCCATTGTATTTTGAACAGTGTCGGCTTCCCTACCTACTTTGTTCGAGCAGCACTTAGTAGATTTTGTTATTTAGGTGCGTTCTAAAAGTTATTTCCAGTTTACCTAGAGCGGTCGGAATAGGTACCATTTGACTAGTGCTCACTACGTCAAATAACCTAGCAGTCTCAAAAGAGAAACTCCTACAATTGTATAAGAACTACAGTCAAAGTGTTTCGACCGTACCTTGCCTTAAAACTTTGAAAAGTCTAAATAATATATCTAAGTACTCGTAATATCCTACATCCTATAATTACCTATCTAATGAGCAGCGAGAAAAACACGAATTGGAATCATATCTGTCACTTAACTGTTTACGTTGAACTTGAGGCTCCGCGTGCTTGGCAGCGAGGTCCGCGTCGAGAGCAACCGCTCAGACTCCTCGCACAGGTCGCTGGTCGAGTACCTGTTGCGTTTCAAGTTCGCGGGCCTCCACTCTCTGTCTATTCTGTTGGAGTCGGCGGAGGTCTCGAGGGCGCTGACGCTCCCTGCAGGACTGCGGTAGTCTTCCTGCCGGTCGCTAGCAGAGCTGGAAGGCGTGTGGCTCCGAGTCTCGGTTTCGACGATCTGCTCCAGCACACTGGGGCGCCGTCCCCGCGTGTCGTAGTAATCTACGGAGACCGGCAGCACAGGGGTCAGGTCGGCCATAGGGTCTAGCCCCAGCAGTAGCATTACGGTCGCCGGGTGCTCTATGATGTATTGCGTCACACAATGCAGAAACGGCTCGGTCTGGGTACTCCGGTTCACTTTATGTCGGTCCGGCGATAGAGGTCTCTCGTGCTGACGGTGAAAAGAGCGAGTTAGAAAGTTGCAAACTTATATTTTAGTTTAGAGGAACCCCTGCCTAGGGATTTCCATGCAAACGTAGTTTCATAGTAATTTGTTAACTGCATGATGGGTGCTGTTTAACTTTTCCAATGTTTGGACAAACGAGGTTAGATGGTGTTTAGAATTGCGAATAATTAAAGAATAAGAAATAAATCGAGCAGATGTGGGTGGAAAGGTCGTCAAGGAAGACCCAGGCGCACATATTTTGAGCAACTAGGGTATATATTAGCGGACCAAGGTACCCGGGATACAAACGTAAAAATATTGAATGTAAAAAAATAAAATCTTGTAGTAAGGCTTTATAAGACTCAACCATTTTTTTTTATTTCCATTTGCCATTCTAAATATTGTAACCATGATCAAAAATCGATTTGTAAAAGTGCGTTTTCTATATTGATAAATAAATAAAATAAAGTTCAATAGCTGAAACTGACTGCTGTCAACTAAAAATTTAAAAATTTAGCAATAGGTCTCATGTTCAGCCAAAAGTCGTTAGATGTTAGTTAATATCTAAAATAGTTACGAAGTTGCTGAGAGTCAGAAAAAGAGCTTAAAACAGTTTAAATTTGTATCATCCTAAGTACGAACAAAAACACTGCACCTAAACATTATAATAATATTGACGAGGTCTCATTGCGATCATGTTGGCATTTTGTAAGGTTTGCTAATTAAAACCAACCAAACTATATACCTACGCTCCTTTCATTGGCCAGCTTTAAAATAAATATTACAAAGACTACATTTACCTGATCCCAACAAAATACATCAGGGGGATGGCTGCAGCTCCGTGCCAGTTGGTTAAAAGGTGCATTCCATTGCAGATTGGGGTTAGAATGCGCCGCGTGCCAACCTGCAGGGGCCGTCATCTCCTGCAAAGCCTGGATGGCATGCCGCACCTGCCGAGACATTACTCATTCAGGTAATCTTTATTTTGATTTAACACAAGGTCGTAAAGGAACCGTACAATTTACAGCTTCAGCCATTATATTACGATGTGTTCCTATAATTAAGATTACAAATCTCTGGCATTACCCCTACAATTCATAACACAGTAATAAATCGTCAGTGCAATAAAGTGTGGCGTGTCTTTGTTTGCCCCATCACTAGGTCGTACCTCGATGCTCAGCGTGGCCACATCTTGGTGTAGCGTGGAGACCTGCGTGTCTAGCCGGTCGACTGATGAGCGGGTGTTATGCATTTCTAAATTTAGCCCCTCTAAAGAGTCAGATCTTGTAATCTTCGGCGTTGCAACGGAGCGCTGTCTCTCTATTCTTTCCCGCAGCTCTCTGTGTGAGAGCCGTTGCTGCCCGTCGGACCTGGAAACGGACCTTTTGATCTGTTATTTTATCAACTTGCCGCTGTAACTTGCCACGCAACTTTGCATTACTTTGCCGTTTCTAAAATGCGTAGCTGTTCAATAGAGTCATATTAGTCCGGTAATGGTCGTTTCATTCCCACTATGGGTGGTCAACTAGTCTAGTAATCAATCGCATTGCAATGGTATAACCTCTCGCGATTCGATCTTCTTCGCGGGAGACGCCTATTTAATTTGCCCAGGTTATAACCCTGGAATAACTTAGTAGTGCCATTGCTTTGTAGAATACCAAATTAAGGCATATAACACCCATTGTCGTGCTTATACCATTCTATTGAAAAACTATGTAAGTATTAGACTCTAGGGCCTGGTTGCTGTATTTTCCTGACGTATTCAACGGGTCAGTCGGGTTTGGGTATTATTTTAGTTTCGACATATGTATGTCTGATTTATTAACTTAAGTCAGCATTTTATTTTTCTGTGTGATCGTTAGGTATGTTTGTATTTACGGATGTTCCACCGTTTTATTATATTCCAGTGTTTACGTATACGTCTATCATACATCGCCATCAACATATTACTATTTTTGAATATTAATATTGTAAAAAGAAGCAGTTTTTCCGTAGTCAGCTAATAGTTTTTCATACATATTGCTTGTAAGAGTATTGGAAAACTAGTGGGCAATAAAACGCATGCTTTAATTGCCGCGCCAGGCAATTCGTCGAGGTAAAAATAGTGGTTATTGCTTTAGCTATTGATTACAACAACTGACCTGTTTAACTTTACATGTCGCGGACTAGTGGTGCTAACGATTTGTGATTTCTTCGGTGATAGGCCGTTGTCATCCGCGTTCTCATCGTCCTCGGATATGGAAGGCAGAGTCAAAGACGGGTGTCCGTTGCCATCAGACTCCTGTTCCGCCTCATAGCCCTCCCTCAGATTGTACGTAAGGTCATGCTGAATGTCGTGTATGAACTCCTGCTGGTACTCCGGATACAGCCGCAGTACCTCAGCTAGACCGTTCATATGTATGCATTTAAGATCGCAGTATGTCAATGCCTACGTGATAAAAATAAATATATCAGTTAAATAAACATCGAAACGGAGCCACGGCGAAAGTCACAACTCTAACTTGCCTTGACATCGCTGCTGGATTTCACAACAACGTCCGGATTATTAGACGGATTCGGGCCAGCGCCGTTATACGCTTGAAGATACGTGTTCATATCGCAGCCCACTAAATCACCTTTACCTGAAAATGCAAAACAGGAATATATCAAGTCCCGTGTGAGATAAAACAGACGACTGAAAAGTGTAATGAACATAACTCACCGAGAATAGCGACGACCATGTCGTTCTGCATAACCTCCATTGAGCCGTTACAGATGTAGTAGATGTAGGTTAGTGCGTCGCCCTTGTGTACGAGATACTCGCCGGGCGCGCAGAAATTGTTCCGGATGTGCAGCGAAAGTAACTTTAGGCAACCCTGCGAGGCAGCCTCGAAAATGGGAAGAGAGAGAATTTCCCGGTGTAAATGCAACGACACGTCGCCTCGCAACTCCTCGGGGAATTCCTTTAATGTCTAAAAGTACAAAAAAAATACCGTGTCATTTTAGTAATCTCATCAAAGCTGTTGGTTGGGCCGAGAAAACATTTTAAATTCAATACAAAATGACATTTAAACGTAAGACCGCGTCCCTTTTATGCAGGGGACGGCTTAGAACAATATTTAACGACATTGTTTGCCACGAGAAATTAAACGTTCTAAAAGGTTGTCGTCAAAATATTGTATTAGTAAGAATCCTTGTGATAACAGGTACAGTCGACAGCAGCTCGAGCGTTGTTGCGTGATGGAATAGAGTACATCAACGCATGTATAAGATAATGTGTTGTCGACTGTACTTAGATAGTTTAGTTTCACAAAATATTATGTAAAAATCGACTAAGATCGAGTTGACTATGGCTGCGTATTGAAACCCTAACTCATCGGTCCCCGCGAGGTCCGAAGGTTACCAACAAAACTTAATTATTCCAATGTTACTAAAGGTGCATTTTAATAATACATTTTATACAAATTTAACAATAAAACGCAGCTTTTACCACCTATTCCTGTATAAATGGATAAACAGTCAAAACGAATTTACATGGATTCGTTTTGACTAAAGATTTCTTGTTTCGTTTATAAGATCTAAAACAAACTTGTTTCTTATCTCAGTGCAAGTAAATAGAGCGCGCAAGCTCTTTTTTCCGCTTTTCATAGCGTTGTTTTACCTCGTGAATATCAATGCCGTGATTCAGCGACCACATGGTTTGGAAATAGTCCTGCATCCGCTGCTTGAGCTCCTTGGGGACCTGATTTAGTGAGAGGAAGTCCTTCAGGTCCCGCCATTTCGTCTGATACATGGATCGGCGTGAGTACATCCTCTGAATAATGGCCGTCACATTACCGAACACAACGGCGTGCATCAAGGCTGAAAATGCAACCGTGTCAAGTTAAATTAACGCCGATAAATCCGATAAAATAATAAAGCTGTAACTAAAGGTTTAACAAACAAAATTATTAAATTGTAGGCACTTGTTTTGTGTGGTATTCGAATTCGATGTGTTTGAATTTTTTATGTTTTTTTTTAAGTATAAACGTCTCATTGCAGGACTCAGAGAGAGAGAGAGTAGGTATGGGCTTAATTACCTCGAATTCCCACCGCGAATTGGCAGTTTTCTACTGGTCACTTTATTTCTTTAAGGAATTTAGGTAATTACGTAATAAGTAATCGCGATTATATCCGTCTAATTTATAACTGTCTAAGATCATTTAGAGATTATTTCTAGTGTTGAACACAAGAATAAGTTGAAGTTGAATTTTATATAATTAATTGAAATGTTTTTAAAACAACTATAAATATCCAGTTTCTTTATCACCTTCTTCTCCAGATAGTCTACTAATTCCGAAAGTTACAATGTTATGATTGTAATACTCTTTCTTGGAGAAGGCCCTGTAACCTGCAGTGAAAGGTACCTATTTAGGCTATAAAAAAGGTAATATTTCAGGCGTTATTTACCCGCTGCGATTATGGAGTGTTTCAAGGGAATCGTGGTTTTGTAATTAAGCTGTTTGCTTTCATTATGAACTAGCTGTGCCTCCGACTTCGTTCGCTATGAAGTAATCAAAGTCTATATCCGTTATAAATTTATAAATTTACTCCGTTATAAAAAACCCTTTAAAATTAACTAGATTAGGTGAAAATCTTTGTGATAGCTCGCCTTCTTGCACACACAAGTTTGTTTGCTTCCGGTAAAGGTTAGTTATAGTCAAATGTCTTTAAAAGTACCGCCTCATTGAGTATGACCTAAACTTTTATCTTATTACTTCATCATCAATATCATCATCATCATCTACCCGTTATCTTCCCACCGAGGGGTCGGGTCTCTTCCCTGAGAAAGGTATTGGCCATACTCCACCACGGGGGCCAAGACCCGAATTGGAGATGGCTTGCAAGACTAGTGGCTGGTCTTACTGTCAGAAGTTTTCAAGCCGCCCTAAGGCCTCTATGACTTGACTTAACGACCGATGTATTACATGTATAGATAACATTTTTTAATTTATATTTGAACGAATAGATGCTTAAATTCCCGCAACATGTTTATTAATTTACGTAAACAAGGTTCAGAGTATAGCGGTGTGAACGTTACACATTGAGAATGTAATTTCGAGTAAGTATATACGGGAAAAACATTCATAACATGCAACGTTTTGTTAACCCTGTACAAAGTGAAAGTGAAATTGTCTTTTTAATACAGTTGCTCAAAAAGTGTCGTATTGCAGGGACGTATAGCGTGCGGGATGTGGGCTATTACACACTCGTGCTTTTTTTTACCTTTCCCGCACTAGTGCGTTCTCTTTCCCAACTGTCAAAATAATGTCTATTAAAAAGAAAAACCAACCATGAAGTTTTTACTAAAAAAATTCATAGAAGTTTTTATGATTCATGCAAATACTTATATTTCTAAAAAGAAGCTACTCGTACTAATTTGTTTCAATATCTGATTTAATGATTTGATTGAATGAGTTAGGTTAGGTTTGGTTTCATTTCATCTCATTAAATTTCATTTTCATTTCATATCAATAAAACAATTCTACTGTAGACTTGGCTTTATGGGCATAGTTCCCTTTGCCTACCAGAATGGGTGAAGAAAAAAAATCTCTGCTTATATTCTTTTACCGTTGGCGCCATTTTCCAAATATTTTTTTTGATTAAATTGCTTAATTTTTTCGCAACTGTATTAAAAATAGTCGTTCAGTACACGTGCGGAACCGTCATTGCAACTTGTTCCGACTGTCAACCCTCACCTTCGGCTGCGCCTCGGCTCGGGTCGACAGTTGTCGGAACTCTTTGCAATGACAGCCTTTCCGTACTTGTAATGAAATATACTTTTTTAATACAGTTGCTCAAAAAGTGGCGTATTGCAGGGACGTATAGCGTGCGGGATGTGGGCTGTTACACACTCGTGCTTTTTTTTACCTTTCCCGCACTAGTGCGTTCTCTTTCCCAACTGTCAAAATAATGTCTATTAAAAAAAATCATCACAAAAAATCAAACGACATCGTGAGGGTTGCGGGCCAGAGATGGATCAGGTTAGCACAGGACCGTGAGAAATGGCGCAATAAAAAGGAGGCCTATGCCCAGCAGTGGGTTGATGTGGGCTGATTATAGATATAGATAGAAAAAAAATCAACCATGAAGTTTTTAGTAAAAAAATCATAGAATTGGCTATTTTTCCTTATGTCAAATATAGTTGGAACCACTGTCAAACTCCGTGCACTGCTCTATGGTTTATAAGAAAACCACAGATAATAGACCGAATTTGACAGTTATTGCTACAAAATTTATCTTTGAGGAAAAACGCCCATTGTTATGATTCACATTTATGATTTGAAAAAAATTATGATTCATGCAAACACGTATATTTCTGAATAAGCTACTAATTTGTTTCATTACTTTATTAATAGGTTTTTTTTCATTTCATTTCATCTCATTAAATTTAATTTTCATTTCATATCAATAAAAAAATTCTACTGAAGACTTGGCTGTATGGGCATAGTTCCCTTTGCCTACCAGAATGGGTGAAGAAAAAAAAAATCTCTGCTTATATTCTTTTACGATTGGCGCCATTTTCCAAATAATTTTAGTTTAATAAATTGCTTCATTTTTTCGCAACTGTATTAAAAAATAGACGTTCAGTACACGTGCGGAACCGTCATTACAACTTGTTCCGACTTAAAAACCTATCTAAAGGCTAAAAATTTCACCTTCGGCTGCGCCTCGGCTCGGGTAGACATTTGTCGGAACTCTTTGCAATGACAGCCTTTCCGCACTTGTAATGAAATATACTATTATTGCCAACAAAAAAATTAGAAGGTGAAAAAATATAAAATTAAAAATTTGCTTAGCAAAAATCGCCAAGGAACATGCTCCACTGCTGACGCCGATTTTCAGCAAAAGCCTTAGATGTTTTAGGTTAGGTTAAAAATGTTAGCTAGCAATGCACGCGTAAATTCCAGTAAATTCCATAGCATGGAAGATGTATAAGCCCCAGCGGCCACGTAGTTCGGCAACGTGATGCTTGTTTGACATAACGATTTTAGGAATACTCTTTTGTAAAAGAATGTTTTCTTAGTAAGAAATGTTCAGAACACATTACTAGATGCGTCACTACAAAAATATGTTAAAGGAATTTGCGACAATATCTCAATAGCTGTCAACATCCATAGCCACTCCTCAAGGCGCCTTATAAAAAGTAATGATAACATAACATTTACATACAGGCACATACAGTCTATTTATTCTTACTTGTCCAATTTAGTAAACAAGATTCTACCCTTAAACTGTGACTTTTTAGTCCAAAACTGTCATATTTTCATAAATGAAGTAACTTGGAACACTCTTTTAGATAACACGTTGCCAATTTTATAAACATAGTTCATGATAGTTCATGAATTTGCGAGAAAATGTCTAGTTTAGGCATCTAATCTCAATTTTAAGGTTAGAATCTTGTTTACTAAATTGGTCAAGTAAGAATAAATACACTGTACGTCGCTTCTGGCCCCACACTATACCCTGTGTCGTGGGAACCAGAAACATCGACATCACAAACATGTAAACATCCAAGACCTTGGGTGTTTTTTTGTCCCCAGCCCGGGTTCGAAATTAAATGAAATGAAAAGGTTTTGTTCAAAGTACTTAGTACAGAAACTGAGGCTTAATGAACGTTACAATTCAAACTAGGTGTCCATTTCAAAATCCAGATCATTTAGGAGAAAAAATGGACAAAAAATCTCCAAACTAACCCCCAGTTTCTCATAAACTAACAATCTGTTAATCTACTGTTAACAGCTGACAAATATTTTTTCTATATGCACTTTGGCTACTTGACAGCTATTAACAGTAGATTAACGGCTTGTTAGTGTCTCAGAAACCAGGGGTTAGTCTTTTCAAATTTCTTAATTAACATAGTTTACATAATTATTATAAAACATAGAACTCATACTGTACTGGCTTTAATTCCAGACCTCATTGTCATCTAAATAATCCTTTATGTTATAGTAGCCCTTTTGGCACAAAGTGTGCTTAACATATTTTTTGAACCGCGATTCAGGCAAGCTTAATATAATTATCTTCAGGGATTTTATTATAGAAACGTATACAATGCCCCATGAAGGATGTATTAACCTTTGCCAGCCTAAATAGTGGGAACAAAAGTTTATCTTTATTTCTAGTATTTACATTGTGTTGGCTACCTAAAGTTTTAAAGTTACTGATATTTTTCCAAACGTACATAATGTTTTCATATATATACTGACTGGCAACTGTCAGGATGTTAGATTTTTAAAGAAATCTCTTAACGAATCTCTACTACCCAGCCTATAAATGAATCAAATCGCTCTCGAACTCGAATCAAATCGAACCCGGGTCCTCTTGCATAGTAATGCAGTTGCGCTACCGCTGCACAACAAAGGTCGATGCAGAGAATATTTGGATTTTGAAATTGCCAATCCGCGTTTTTAGTTAAGCCTAATCATTCTCTATAAGAGACGGCCTGTATCTTGCAAGTACGTGGTTTTATTAAAAAATGCTTTTTTGAGTTTGTCAGGATTGAAGTGAAAACAGACAGGAAACCCGTACCCGCAAGAAACCCGCGACGCAGAAAGACGGCAGGTGTGCCAAGGCAATGTTGCGGACGAGAACAGAACCACGGTGAGTGGGCAGATCAGCATCCCGATGGCCGGACGATATTGCGTCGGCGAAACGTCCTTGGATGCGGATGGCAAGGCATCGTGAGAGATGGAATTTAGGGGAATAGGCCTAGGTCCAGCAGTGGGCAGCAGCAGACTGATGATGATTGCCTCCTAAAGGCACGCCTGAGAGTGATAGTAATGACTTCAGGAGTATGACGACGCGTGGCCACACCGCACCTGCCTTGTGCCATTGTTCTACTAAAGCTGATCGTTGATGACGTACGCGGAAAAATGCTTTTATCTTATCAACGACATGCTTCGTGAAAGCTGATAATGATATGATTATGATACGAGTCAGGTAGCCCTACCAGCTTTTGTACACCGGGTTATGCAGAAAGCATAATTTCGGTACATCTATGATGAGTAAACAAGAATAATTATCCTTGGTGACACCTACTTCATTTGGTGTTAGGACGCGTTCTAGGTGCTGAAGCGTAGTTTAAACTTACTTTCACGTTAATCTGTA
This sequence comes from Yponomeuta sedellus, assembly GCA_934045075.1. Lineage (NCBI taxonomy): Eukaryota > Metazoa > Arthropoda > Insecta > Lepidoptera > Yponomeutidae > Yponomeuta > Yponomeuta sedellus. The sequence continues at coordinate 14,705,954 of OW203729.1, read as the reverse complement.
CCTTATATCTACTTTCAAATCGTCTGCAGTTTAGATGCTTTGTTATCATATGCAGATACTTATTTTCAGCTTTTTTTTTTTTTTTTTATCTTTATTTCATTAGGGGCTTTTGTACCTTACGAGGACATGTCAGCCCCATTGTACCTTATTCTAAAGTTATTAACTTACGTTAACAGAGTCTTAACGATTATCTAAACTATCTCTGACAAATTTATAAATTAACATCGCTTCTTTCGAAATGGGATCGGAGAGTAACGTCTGGAACTTGCCTACTTCTAAAATGTTTATATTGAGTGCATCTATCAGAGCGTCTCTTTTATGTTGGTTTCCTATGCATTCCATTAACAAATGTTGAATATCTTCCACAGAACCACATTTCTCACAGTTTGGTGATTGGACTTTTTTCATAAGAAAACCAAAATTATTTAATGGGATGTGACCAGAGCGGATTCTATGAGCCAGTATAATAAGATTCCTGCTTAAATTTATATTTAGAAACCACGGAATGCGAGGAGGTTCACACTGCAATGTCCTATACCAAATGCCTTTTTCTACTGATCTTTTATTATAATGTTCTTTCCATGATTCATAAGATTTACTTTTATATTTTGGTAAAATTTCGAAACAATTAGGTACTACTTCTACTTCTGGTGAATTTATACTTGCTGCTTTAGCTAACCGGTCAGCCTCCTCGTTTCCTGATAAACCTATATGTGACGGAATCCATTGCATCTTTAACTCAATCCCTTGTTTTCGAAATTCCTCTATATATTTTAGGATAGCATAAGCTGTCGAGATTCCTCTGTATCCAGAGGCACACCGAGCTATATGCTGGAGACCACTCTTACTGTCTGTCAATATTACCAATTTTGTGACACATAGGTCTTTTGCGTAAGACAAAGCTTTCAAAATTGCAATGAGTTCCGCCGCCATTATAGATAAATACCTTGATGTTATTTTAAATGTACCGTTTACTTTTTTAGCTGGGTCAAAAAACGCAGCTCCTAAACCATTACAGCTTTTAGATGCGTCCGTATATAATTTGTACCAGCCGCCATAGCGATTGTGTATTTCTTGCAATACATTATTCTTGACCAAACAAATTTCTAATAATTTTTTTGGCAAGTTGACGCTTTCCAAATTCATAATAACTGTATTCTCCACATCAATATTGCCCACCCAAGTATCCAGAGAGAACATTTCCAACGGTTCACTTGATGCAACTATTTCATTGTCAATCCCGCTAGAGTAGACCATAACTAAAAGAGGTTTCTTCTTTTTGTGCCAATATCTGTTAACGCATAGAGAGTCTAGTTGATGTAGCAAGTGAAGTGTCATGTTATTTAGCCATGATTTGGCCTTGAGGCAGTATTTCATCGCTAGATATTGCCGTCTATTGGAAAGGGGTGGTAGGCATAATTCTGACTCCATTACATGTATGGGCGTACTTTTTATAAATCCTCCAATTATTCGTAGTGCTTGATTTTGTACTTTATCTAGTTTGCTCAGATGGGTATTGGCACTATTATCATATAAATAACATCCAAAGTCAATCCTACTTCTGATTAATGCAATATATAATCGTCGAAGGTGTTTGGGGTGTATACCCCAGCCGGATCCTGCTAAAACCTTTAACAGATTTAGATATTTTTGTGTTTTTTCCCACGTTTCGTTAATGTGTTTACCCCATCTAAGTGACCTATCCAACCAAATCCCTAAATATTTGATACTATCCGCCGCAGCCAAGGTTATCCCATTTATTTGTAATCGTATTTCCTGCCTTCTATGCCCTCTGGAGAAAATGCAGTATTTAGATTTATGTGGTGAAAAATCTAGGCCTAATTCTTTTAGAATTATAAGCATAGCATCTATGGCATTTTGAAGTTTTGTAGTACTGTCAGATAGTTTACTTTGTGTGGAATATAACACAAAGTCGTCGGCATATTGTGATATCATAACTTCTTTAATATTTTGACATATTTTGGTCGTTACGATATTAAACATTAATGGTGACATAGGATCTCCCTGGGCTAGACCTCTATTTGTCCATCGTAATAGATATTTTTTAATGTCGGAATTACTATGTGACGGTGCAAACCTCTTCACACCATTTTTATTTCTTTTTCCATCTATCATTTTCAAATATTTAAATTATGTACGTCACACATTCTTCGATTTCACTCATTTTTCACACTACTACTTTACGCTTTGACCAGATCTGACTTTTTACCTGCTTCTCCGTTTATCCGTTTTTATCCAGTTTTCTGTTAATATTACTACAATTCTACAAATAAAACCACACCTAAAGTCGTTCCAGAGTTTATTTATTAATTATTAAAGTTATAAAACGTTCCACTGGCGCCCAACGTGGGGCGCCAGTGGAACGTGGAACGCCCAACGTGGGGCGCCAGTGGAACGTTTTATAACTTTAATAATTAATAAATAAACTCTGGAACGACTTTAGGTGTGGTTTTATTTGTAGAATTGTAGTAATATTAACAGAAAACTGGATAAAAACGGATAAACGGAGAAGCAGGTAAAAAGTCAGATCTGGTCAAAGCGTAAAGTAGTAGTGTGAAAAATGAGTGAAATCGAAGAATGTGTGACGTACATAATTTAAATATTTGAAAATGATAGATGGAAAAAGAAATAAAAATGGTGTAAAGAGGTTTGCACCGTCACAACTATTTTGTTCTATTTTTAAGTGTCTTTCGCTTAAAAACTCCCATATATATCTACAAATCTTGCCTCCCACCATAATAGTATCTAAGGAATGTGTCAATTGACTCACTAAAACATTGTTGTACGCGCTATCAATGTCTAAAAAGCATGCCAAAGTTGGAGTATTATTGGTAAAACCTGCCTGTATTTGGAGTACTAATCGAACTAAAGAGTCTAGACATGATTGACCTTTCCTGAAACCTGTAGTTTTTGGGGATAATATTTTATTTTTTTCCGTATACCACTCTAGCCTTTTTGTAAGTAAGTTATGAAAAGTTTTACATATACATGATATTAGTGATATGGGTCTTAACTTTGGAGCTGCGTCTGGGTTACAACTATATTTAGGAATTGGTATTACCTTAATATCACGCCATTGAGTGGGCACTATAGATGTGGAAAATATATCGTTGTATAAATCAAGTAAATACTTCTTTGCCACGTAGGGAAGATTGAACATCATTGAATAGGTTACACGGTCATCTCCTGGGGCTGTGTCTTTTTTCTTTAAGCATTTGTTTAGTTCATGCATACCAAAACTACCTTCAAGAGATGGATTTATGGAAACAAATGTCGGTGGCAGCGGACAAACGGAATCTGGTGCGAGGTTACATAACAGTTCTATCTTTTTTACATCAGGAGTATGAAACTGGCTATTTTTATGACCTTTTATCCATCTCATTTTACGCCACAACTCAGAAACGGATGTGTTCTCGTCAATGCTATGACAGAAACTTTTCCAGCTACTTGTCTTAGCTACACGAATGAGTCGTTGAGCCTCTGCAATATGCTTTTCTAGTATAGTGAGGTTGTCGGGAGTGGGATTCTTTCTGAATCGAGATAGTGCTAACCGGCGTTGAGCAACAGTTTTTGATAGTTCAGCGTTCCAATACGCTTTGGGGGTGAAATTTCGAGTAGGATCATTACAAATTTTTACAAATGGTATACTTTTTTGGGCTGCACTGTTAATTTTATCCATAAAATAATCGTATCTTTCTTGTAGCGTTCCATCGCTTCTATAAGTTTTAAATATGTCATCTAGACATGTTTTATAAATTTTCCAATCTGCTTTTTTATAATTGAATTTTTTTATTAAATTTATATCTCCCTTATAAAAAAATGATATTTTAATAACTAAGTGATCGCTTCCAAAATTTTCGTTTAGAACACCCCATTTACAATTTATGGCAATATCTGATGTAGAAAAAGTAATATCTGGAGACGATGACTGGGCAACATTACTTACTAATTTAATTCTGGTAGGCTTACAATAATTATTCAAGGATGTGTAACCGTTGTCCAGTGCTGAATCCATCAATTGGACACCTCTCGTGTCATTTTTGTATGACCAATTTGTATGGTGACCGTTAAAATCTCCAGCTATTATAGTTTTACGCGAAAACATTCCAAAGATACCATCCCAGTCCAATTGTGATGTTCGAACCGTTGATGGGCAATAAATAGACACTATATTTTGAAGGTTATTACAGTTCAATAATTTTATGTGTAATACTTCTATGCCCACGTTACTTAGGCTAATATTACATAAATAAGATTTTACCGATTTGTGAACAATGATCGCCACACCTCCATACGAATCCGCTCTGTCCCGCCTATACACATCATATCCACTAATATTAAGAAGTGAATCGGGTTCCAACCATGTTTCACTAAGTATAGCAATGTGAATCTTTTCTTGACTTAAAAAACATTCAAATGACGCTAGTTTAGGCTTTAAACTCTGGGAATTCCATTGAACTATGTTAACACATTTTTCTCTATAAACATTAAACATCTTTGAATATCGAATTAAATAGCTTGTATACCCATTCGCCCTCTGTAAATATTTCCATTAAAAAATTCTTGCACTCTTTAAAAATAGCTAGTATAATTGAATAGACTTTGTTTTCTACTTTACTATCACTCAGAATAATTCTGATCTTTCTCCATAGATTTTTCGTATCGAAACTGTTCTTTGGAAGCTTTTCTTCTTGACTATTGCAGTCTTGATCTGGTTCTATTGTCTCACTCTCAATTTCCATTGTTTCTTTCTCCTTTAATATTTTTTCGTCTATTTCTAATGTCTTTTTCTTTTTTTGCGGCTTTCGAGTTTCTTTTAGTGGCTTGACCTTTTTCCTTTTTTCAATATTTACATCTTGTTCATTTAAGGTATTATCATCTTTGTCACTATTATCACATACTTCTTCCCGATGTACTATAGCTCCAATAGTTACGGCTTCTTTGTAAGTATAAGGGGTTTGGCCAATTTTCTTTGCGAATTTTGCAGGTGTTTCTTCATCACTTCTGGAATTTTCTGTCTCTTCTGTCTCCTTTACAGCCTGTTTGCGAAGTAAATAGTTGTTCAGCGCCTTTTTATATGTGCAATTCTCTTCAGTCATAATACTCCGTATATATTTCTCCTTTGCAAAAACAGGACATTCGTTTTTGTTGAGTGCCATATGTGCTCCTTTACAGTTTACGCATTTGTAGTTAGTAGTTTCACAATTGACGTGAGGTTCTCCGCACTTTGGACATAAAACTTTTTTTGTAGGGCATGTTCTAATAAAGTGACCATATTTCCAGCAGCCGGAACATTGTGTTACTGGGAAAGTGTATGGTTCCACTTTGAACCTGCACCCGTACCCATAGACGTACGGGGGTAAAGTGGGACTCTTAAAGCAAATGCGTATTGCCTCGCTTTCAATCCATTTTCCTTCATCTGTTTTCCTAGTTAATCTTCTTATTGACATTATTTCGTAGTCAGACGAGAGACTGTTTTTAATCTCCTTTTCTTCTATTTCCAAATCAATGTTTTTGATTACTCCAAAACAGCGTTGTATGTCTTGTGTAGGTTGGCATGTGGTTTCTGAATCGTTGAATTTTTTTGATGATAATAATTTATCAGCGTATTGTTTTTTGCCGAACTGTATGAGAACTTTGTATGGACTTTTGTACTTTATCTTCAATATGTCTGTGATATTTTCTAGTCTTAATTGTTTAGCCAGAGCTATTTGTTTAGGTAATAGTTTTTTGATGTAAGACACACCTCGTATAACTCTTGTGAGTCATTTCCATCCACTATAACTGCCGTCGTTCCATTTCCATTTTGTGAATAACTTCGGGCAAGCCGTTTTGGACTCCTTCTCACTGTTATAAAATCTCCTTCCTCATCAACTTTGTTTTCATCACTATCTACTCTCAATCTTTTTTTCTCCCCGCACTTCTGTAGCTCCATTCCGGCGTTATCCCACTCGTATTCAGAGTTCACTATTTTCTCACTCTCCAGACAAATTTCCTCTTCAATATCTAGACTTCGTAGACTGGCTACATCACTATTAGCAACTTCTTCACTATTTTCACTCATTATCGCAAATGTGGGTATTCGTTAAAGAACCATTAAACATCGCTATGCGTCGCCCGGATAGAACGCGTGTGCTCACTACCGGTTACCGCACGCAACTGTATTTTCAGCTTACAGGTAAGTACTATTTTTAGTGTAAGCTGCAAGTTTCCCTAAAATGTAACTTATAAAGGGATGAAACTTCAAGGGCTTATTTAACTTATCAACAACCAATTTTATTATGATAACAACTTCGGAATATCGAAAAACAATATCAGATTTTCTATTCTAAAATTTTGCTCTAGCGAATGTATTCAATGAAAAAAGTGACATTTTCAATGTTTCGGAATTAAAAGTTGTTTTGTATTTATTGGGTAGTAGAATAACCCTTAAGTTTCACCACATCTTTCTGAAACACCCTGCTACATTATACAATGAGACTGCACTAATCCCTGACGTAGGTACCTAGAACCTCTTTTGCTTCATCAACATTCATTAGCTGCAAGCTCGTTCGCGGGCTACGACCTATTTCAGGCGAAGAAAATGTGTCATTATAGTGTATGTAATAGTAGTAGCGTAGGTACTACTTGAAGTATATGAAGGAGAAGAAAAACATTATAGCCTAGGTACACACGCCACAATAACAAAACAAACTTAAAACACATTACCACATAACATTGAAAAAAAGAAAAGAACACTAAAGGTCACGGCGTGTCACTGCCGCTATAAACGGTAACCGACTCAGCATAATATGCTGAATTGCTGCTGGGCAAGCCTTCAGCGCTGATTTTCAGTCAGTGCCAGGTGCTCCGCGAGCGCTACAGACTGCGGGGTGGTGCAACCATGGGAAATACCATACTGAATAAAATACTTGTATGTAATAAAGTAATAGTTATATAGAATAAAACACGTAATATGCATACAGAATGAAACAGGCCCTTACTAGTTTTCACTAACTGACAATATAAACTACGGTATACACACATAAAATCATACACAAATGAATATAGGTATACGACCAGCTCAAAATTGTACTTTTGAAAGAAATTTATGAATATAGTTAAATATATGAGGGTATGTAGATATGAGGATAGATACAAATACACTGCCTCGTGCACACAATGGCAGGTCGAGCTGTCAGTCAGTGTCAGTCGATCATTGGATACGGAGCCGGGCGGTCGCGTCAGGAGTGTGCTTGTGCGAGCCAGTGAGTGTGATAAAAAAATTGTGAATAGAATATTACAATTATATTTACCTCCGATCAGCATGGTGAGGATGCTAAATATCTTCTCGGGCAGAGTGTTTGCCGAGACGTTGCCGAAGCCGACGCTGGTGAGCGAGGAGCAGGTGAAATAAAGCGCCGTCACATAGCTCTCGCTGTGTGAGATGTTTGTCGCGGGAACTTTCAACCTCTCCGCCAAATTGTTGATCCAACCTGTGAATAGGGCTACGTCAACGCGGTGAAATGGTCTCTGCTGTCTAGTAGCCTTTCGCTGTACTAGTATAATTATATATAACGTTTGTAATATTTGTGTAATTTCCATATACAGTGTTCTCTATCTACCAATCTAGTCGTCGAGAATTTTGCAAATGTTACACGAAAGTCTCTCTTTCTGAGGAAAAGCCTTAACCACAGTGGCTTGCTTATGCTTATGTTGCTTATGTTGTACTGGTCTACCTGAAAATCCGCAATTTCTGAAACACGTCAATTAGAGTTTGTATTTTACAACGTCTGTACTACGACTTATCTCATATTTATATTGTATGAGTTGTCAAGGCTTATTCAAATCGTAGTATTGTCACTTATGTTGGTAAGGTCATCTGCACTTTAGGGTTAAGAAATATCTGTATGATTTTCTTTTTTATATAGTAAACTAGCTGACACAGCGAACTTCGTTCCGCCTATCATCGAAACTTAATTTTTTTTTATATTTCTCTCCGTAAGAACCATTCTCGTACTTCAAGGAATATTGTTCTCTATCTATCTGTTGTTTTTTCACTATAAACGCTGTATAAATAGGACACGTAATAAAGGTGTACTGAGTATCTACTAAATCGAATAGAGCAAAGCAAAAAAAACTGCTAAGCGCAAGTCGGACTGGGGCACCGACGGTTCCGTACAAATTTGTATAGGTGTGAGAAAAGTTATCCTATATCTAGAGGTCCGTTTTTCCTTTTGAGGTTTGGAACCCTAAAGAAAATAACACTGACTATAGTTCCCACTATAAACAAGGCTTCTCTCAAAGAAAGATAGGTAGTCATCACACGTGTACCAAGCGCGGATTTAAACGTAAAACATTAATGTACAAAATATACGTACATAAATGTACAAAATTGTACAACAATTATTGAAAAGAATTCGTTAGACGATTAACTCTAATTGAGATGTGTATCTTAGATTGCGCAACTTACGAGTATCTCTGTGAATTGGGCCGTGACTTACGGCCTTGGAATTAAAACTATAACATCCTTCCAGCACGCCGTTTCCTTTACAAGGTTAGCTATTCGCGCAGATGGTGCCTTTTTATTTTCTTGTTGCTTCTTCCAAGACTTACTCAGGAGATTAGAGTCCCGTTATAGAAAAATAGAGCAGTGTAGAAAATGCTACAGAAACATTTTAGTAAATACGCATTCGAAATGCACACGAGAACAAAGCATAACGGTCACTGTTGAAATTGTATTCTCGGAAATGAAATGATGAACCTACCTAGGTAATAAAACTAATAGGCTAAACAGACAGTCATTCTTAAAAACCTCTTTAGAGGCTAAAAATTCCACCCATGCCGGGACTCGAACCCGCGACCTCTGGCTAACCATGCCAGCGCTCTCCCAACTGAGCTAATGGGCTCATGAAATTTTGAACCTCTTTACAATACTCTCTGTATTACGTACAGGGAGCAACATCTGGCTGAAGTAATTTGCATCACTTGCAGCCCCGAGTACCTACTTTGCAGTTAGGTTCCACATCGGAATGATATCGCTGTACCCACATGATTATATTCTTTTTTTTTAATGCACTAACCCGTGCGAAGGACAATTTTAAAAACCTATTTGGAGGCTGAAAATTCCACCCATGCCGGGACTCGAACCCGCAACCTCTGGCTAACCGTGCCACCGCTCTCCCAACTGAGCTAATGGGCGAAATTGTCCTAACCACGGGTTAGTGCATTAAAAAGAATATAGACAGTCATTCATTACTATATACTATTGTCACGTTATAAATGGTCTTTATTAACGTTCTAATTAGATATATAGAATACTTATTCTTTATTGTACCTATTATGTCAATTATCTGTTAATTAGCGTGGAATTATTTCCAGCAGTAGACGAGTACGGCCCCAGTGATTGATTGATCTATTTTTTTTTGTTTCTTCTCGTGTTTACAATAAATGTTTTTTTTCCTTTCTTTTCACCAGGAAAAGATTACAGTCCTTATTTTAATTTTAATCTTAATATAATTTTATTAAGTACTTATATGGAGTAGAGACCACTTTATGGTACCTGCGCAAAAAAGGAAATTTCACACGAGTGTAATCAGAGATACCTAAGAGGCTACGTACCTAAATCCCAACTCTCATTCTTGTGCTGTTCCAGCTCCTTCTCGGCTATGATGAACCATATGCAGGCGAGCCAGTGCGCCACCAGCGAGAAGGATAGCATGAGCAGCGTCAGAATGAGCGCCGAGTACTGTGAGTAGCGATCAATCTTCTGAAGGAGCCGTGCCAGTCTCAGGAGTCTAGTCAGTTTCACCAGGTGGACATTGCCGTGAGTAGACTCCTGTGGAAGAAAGGTCATACTTATCCAACTAAGGTTATTATTGCACGAGTGAACGCTCAACTTCCAACAAGCGACATTAAACTTTCCTATCTCTACTCCTGCCTGAGACTCCTACACTTATCAATAAAGGCCACAGCTGTCTAGAGGCAGAAAGTCCACCAACGAAACGTCCCATAAAAGCAAATTGAATTGGCCATTATTTGCCCCCAGGAAGTAAGATTATAAACAATTTCGGCCGTCGAGCTTCAGGTTTAAGCGCTAATTACTTAAAATATCACGGGTAAAACTATGTTGGCTTACCGCGCCACTATAAACGTCAGAGGCGTAAAGTAGGTCAAAGGGTAGCGCCGCCAGCAGGTCCACGATGAACCAGGAGCGGATGTAGTTCAGCGCGATCGCCTTCGAGTCGGACATCACCTCGCCCTTTTTGCTCACGAATGTCGTGCGGAAATTCAACACTATGTCTGCAACAACGTTAATTTGTCAGACGCCTCGTAAACCGGTGCGAGCCGTTAAACCTCTATAAAATCTCAGAGAACTTACCTACAATAAACAGAGCTTCCACGACAACGTCACTAGTTACGCTGATCCTGGGATGGCCCTCGTCGACGAAACTGGCGTTGTAAGGTACGACTACAGCGACGTAAAATGTCGCTACCAATATCAGCCAGTCCCAAAACGTCTTGAAAACACCGTAGTGCGAAATAACGAATCTGGACCTTTTTAATGCGGACGTCTTGTATTCTGGCAGAGGAGGATCCGATGAGTGTAGAAGGTTCTAAAAAAGCTTTCAATTTATTAACGTAGGTAGGTCCACACGATGTGATTACGGAAGCTGTACAGTGGAAGATATATTTTTTTATTCTATTTTTAGCTCTTCGAAATGCTACATAAAAAAGATTTTACCTACTAATTGGTAATGTCTTCAAATTGACGTGATTTTTTGTCGATCATAAATTATTACCGATTAATTTTTAAGTTACATAAATTATTATGTTAGGTTGCCAACTAGTGTAACGAGCAGACGCTTACCTTACTAACATTGTTGAGTTTTAGTTTGGACTTGGTCTTTTCCGGTTTATAGTGTCCTGAAAGCTGGTATAAGACGGCCCTAGAGCGCCTCCGGCCCATGTTCGCCGGCGAGGGCGCTTCTGGGTCCAGATTGCCATTCGGGTCTGGAAGTAGGCAACTAGATTCAGCGCGAAACCGGGCGCCCAAGAGTGCCGCTGCGGGGACAAATGGGGATAACGCTAGAGTGACCACGCCAGCCGACGGCCGCACCGCGGCTCCTGCACGCACAAACCACCCTGTTACTATCTCGCGCTAAAGCACCTAAATTACACAAAAAGGGAATAAGATCGATTAAAAAAGCAAGGCTCGGGAGCGGCTACCCATTAGGGACGTGGCATGAGGACGGGTCGAAGACGTGAGGCGTCGCACCCTGTACTCCGACTTATCTGCGTGACCTATGTATGTGAGGAAGGACACCCGCGCCCCCGCCCTCCGTCCTTGTCCCATGTCCCATCCGTGTGGTCTGCGCTTTAGGTGATCCTACGCAGGGAAAATAAATATCTTTGCTCAAGGATAATCCCCAATGAGCTTTGCGCATACAATTTCATTTCGAATTGCACGCTAGGTACGCGAAGACACCTATCGGCAGTTGTGTAGAGATTGCTGGGGATTTGCGGGAAAATGAGATAATAATTTTCCTGCTTAGTATCGCCTTAGTAAGCCTTTATTTAATATCAACTCAGCTCAGCAGTGGTGCGGTACGTTTCGGGCGCACTGTCTTGCATAGCATGGGAAGCGTTCAAATCGGGGTTTAAGCCAGCTGCCAAGCTAATAAGATTATGTGCGGCGGGTAAGTTCTGTAATGAAATTATCTTCCTACAGCTAGTGGGTAACTGCTTTTAGTGCATCATACTCATTAGATATTTTCAGCTAATTACATCGCAACACACGCTTTGTTTAATAAATCGGAGAGTACAACTACTAAGAACCTACTAGCTTGGATTGGCATTCAAATGGAATAATCATAACATGCAAACAATGCTAACATGTCATCATTTCATGCAAATAAGCATTTTAATGTATTCGGAGGATGTGCAGTAAATCGATATGGTACGGACAACATTAGGTGCCTAGGTAGGTAGGTACTCTAAATGTTTCTCGAACGTTTTTATGTCGTAGATCCTCCTAAAGTTGTTCATACCATAAAGATATACTGGCTGCAAACACGTCTCGGTGCACCGCAGCTCAGTAGCGAAACTCTATAGTAAATATGGGATTTTGTTGAGACCTTCCTGCGATGCAGGAAGAGACCCGTGCTTCAGCAGTGGGGACATACAAGCGTTGATATCTGAGAGATTTTGAAGGGATAGGGATATTTTGCAAGATCACTCTGCTGTTGACTGAACTCCTATTCCACCTATTTTGTGAAATGAACAGCACTTGCATAAACAAAAGCGGGTTGTTCCGCTTTTCTTCTGGTTTTCTTAAGACCCTCTTTTTTGGGGTATCATCAGGTCCCACTCGTATTTAAATGAATATATTTTTATTTGACTATCAGCTAAAATACAGTCGGATTCTTGTATTAAATGACAAATTCTTACAAGACTCACGAGTATTTTCTCTTTTTATTAATGTAATGAATGTTAAATATAAGTCAATACCTTGATACTTTCACATGTTGTTCTTTCTCACTGTACTTTTATAATCCATTAGAGGCAATTGAGGCCAAAGTAAACTCAAATATAAATTAAATTTGTGATATTATCACTCGGGCAAAAGTGGAATGCTTCTGTGAATAAAGTTGGATAAATAAAAGTGGGACCTTAGGAAACCGGGCAAAAGTAGAACAAGCCACAAGAACTTATCAAGAACAGAAGTTTTCTGTTCGTGAAAACATAAACTTCTGTAATTGATAAATTAAGCATTTACCCGAGTTAATTTATTTAAAATAAGCTATTTAGTTTAACGAGTGCCCACAATTTAAATTCTAAACAACTCTGCTACTTTAAGCGGGACTCAAGTCTAGCCCAGTTTATCCAATAACTAGTTCGATTAATCAATTCTACACAAACTCCTAGGTATCTAATTGAAGGAATAATCCAGAGGACCAAACTTTACCGTGCTCTGTTGCTCCAAGTGGGGTGCTACAGGAGCCCAAGTTTATACTATAGCACAGCCTATACGCCTACAGCCCCTCCCGCGACAGCCGCTGGCGCTAGCACACGCACAAGTCATTCAAAGCCATAAGTTTGTTGTATTTATTGATGTGCCGTGCCAGGCAATATTGCCAATTTGTCCGCGCATGAATGTAACAGTCACGGGGTACAAAAACGCGCTAGTGCCTTTTAATTAAACAGAATAATAATAAACGTTATTTGACTACGTTCAAGTATAAGGTGAAATATACACAGTAGGTAGATGTATTCGTAATTTTTTTTTAATTAACCATAAAACAGAATAATTGTAAAGCAAAGACTTTACAAGTACAAATTTGTGAAAAATGGAAACTCTTAGTATGATCAGTATCATCGGTAAACATGGTATTTAAATCCTAGTTTTCAGACAGAACCATGAAATAAAAGTATGATTTTCTTACAGATGTTTCCAGATGTCCGTAATTCTCCTTATTTGTAAAGTAATTTAAAATTTTTAATTTTGGTTAATGTTAAATGTGGCACATTGTCTACCAAGTAGACAGATAACTCTTTGTTGCACACCAGTAATAAGTACGTAATGTTCTTGAGCGAGCTGATGGATGTCTGTAGGTATATCAAAGTTATTAATCATTACTTCATAATGTAAAAAGGCTAAAGAGGGAAATCGTTGCAAATTTGCGCGCTAAAACCATATTATTCTTATTTTTTTGGAAGTTTCAATTACAGGTTATGTAAACGTGATGACAACACGCGGGAAGAGTCCCTCCAGCAAACGCGGCGTAAACTTTTGTTGGTTGTACATTAGTACCCGGGCAAATTGGCAATGTTTCCGGGCACTGTACACCGTCACAAATGTATTACAGTCAACACCGTGAACCAAATGATCGCCAACGCGATTCTAAATCGCAGAATGTCGTACAAACGCTTTCGCACTTGCAAATCACGATTCTTAACAGATCGCCTCGTCGCTGACTGTACGTAGCTTGAGTCAGCAGTATTTGATTTTCATTGGATGGCTGTACAGTAAGAAAGCTGTAGCTATACAAGTTGTGCCATCACTCAATTATATTCATAGCACTAGAACAACGTGCTTGTTAACATAACACAATACACAGTCTTTACAAAACAACGATAAACAATTAAATTTGTATGCCAAGCCACTCGCAGCTTCTATCTTTGAAGCCGGCATTTTTCTTTATAAGACGATTCTAGTATCAACTGGAGAGCACTTACCGCTGTCGAACTCCTCATTAGTGTTCATAGCGGCCATCTTGGTGTTGGTGATGTCCTTGAACGAGGCAAGGAATAGAACCACTTCTCGTTTTTCATTCTTAATTGGAACGATGTCGAGTAAACACCAAAAGGGGGACCCTGCGAAATTTTAATGAAAGTCAGTATAATTTAGATGTTGTCACTGAATTATTAAGGAGGACGCGGCACGCATAAAAATTTTCAAAACAAGGCTTGTTTTGAGTGATGCGTGCTAAAGTAAACCTTTACAAGTAGGGTTGCTATCTTTCAGGGTTTCACCCGGTCTTTGGGTTTGATTAGTACATGTCCAAGCTCCAGGTTAATGTTATAATTCTCCGGTCCGCCGGGTGTCTGGACTCCGGGCCTCCGGGAATATTTTATTTCCATACATAGTACGAGTATGTAAATAATGCGTAAATGAAAATGTACTAAAATACATATTTTGTAATTTTATTTTGACCCGCGTCTTTCTTGCATATTTTTATTTTATTAAGTGGGTAAAATGTTCTTATTCTTGAATTTATATATTTTTTTTTGTAATATTTAATAAAAGTGATGCGCTCGTTGCCTAGTCTAACCGAGTGATTGGTATCAATCACTTGAGTTAAGCAACAACAGTCGCGGTCAGTTGCAGGATGGATGACCGTCCCGCGACTACCGCTAGTGGCATTTTTCGGAGCGCTTCCCTGTTTCGCAAGGCACTTTAAGCCGTTGGTGATGGCTCTAATGTAATGGCAGTCGTTAAGCCATGTCAGAGACCTTGTGGGCAGCTTGATACTGCTCATAGTAAGGCCCGCCACTGTCTTACAATCCTCCACCAACCCGGACTTGGCCCCCGTGGTGGAGTATGGCCTAACCTTCCTGCGATGCAGGAAGAGACTCCTGCCCGCCCTGACTTAAAGATGGCAGCTCTATTTACAAGTAGAAAGGAAGTCGTGGCTCAGAAACATTAGGGAATGGACGGATAGAGCCGGAGAGTTTGGTAAGAAATGAAAAAGAATATGGATAATACAAGAAGAAGAAGGAGAAAGTACATAGAAGAACATTTAAGATAACAGTAGAACGTAACAACTGACAACAATATCGTAAGAGTATACCTGTTTACTTTGGTGGGTTATGATTATCAGATCGTTGGATCACGAACACTGAAGTATGCTTAATAGCGGTAGATATAAAGATACTTATAACGGGCCCCGAAAATAAACATGCCTGACATTCCGTAATTATCCCTAACCTGCCACAGGCTAGCCCAAAATACGTGTGGAGAGAGAGAGTAGGCAATACATTATAATTATAAATGGCACGAGAGCGGTTTGCGGCGTAGGTACTTACGCGGTTTGCTGATTTAGTGATATATTGGGTGGCAGTAAATGCCTGATGACGACCAACACCGGGTACCCACTTGTAAAAGTTTAATTTTGTCGAATGGTATCGTAAAACCCTTATTGGCTTTTGTTTACGATTGCTGACGAAGCTTTGAAACGCCATTAAAAGCGAGAATAGAAGTTGATTCAAGGTCTGCCTTAACGAAGGTGTTTGATGGACGTCCAACGTTGTAACCAAATATTGTTGAGACCATTTCATTTAATAAAAGTAAGGTAAGCAACGATTCTTGGTTAAAAATATTATCCTCGGCCGACGTGAAAGATTAACCGATAGTCCCTTGACTGTTCAAACAATCAAGCTGATTGATAAAGCTGACTTTTAACGTTTGTTTCAGCTATTCAGCAAAAAATTGTGCTGCTGAAAAATTAGTCATTAATATAATTTTGGGATTATGTGAGTAACAACCAAGATTTTCCCATTTCATTGTGCTTTCCTTTCTATTGTCCGTCGCATCATAAGAAATTTGTTCCCTGATTAGTAAGGATGATGGGCACAAATGTATGCAACCTGGTCCTGGCACCAATCGGAATGAGTAATACGTCGTTGGAAAGGTATTTTTTTGTAGAATAAGAATAATCGAAGCGCTAGTCCCGATTTTCTGTCCAATTTGAGTAATCATACGTTAAAAGTTTTTTTTTATTTAATTTTTTTTCTGTTGTTTTAATTCTTTTTGATATTTTTTCGACATTGTATATCGATTTTAATTACAAATGATCAGCGTTGATTATTATATTATCATTGTTTGTTTATTATCGAAGTAAATAAAACAAGTTCAGAGTAAGTTTTATCGTTTAATGTGTTTCATCCATGATAATGTTATTTAAAAATAGTGCTGGTTCAGTAAAGCCTTCATGTCTAGCATATCCTAAATACCACACAATAGATATAATATGCGCACAGGAACCTATCGTGCGGCGTCCTGTCCAACATGTGCAATAATGTTGTAATATGTTTCTACTATTTCTGTCTAATAATATATAGCAAAAATATTGTTTTGATCGTACATGTCGGGACTGTATGCGTGCACGCAACAGCCACGCATCTTCGTGGATCCCATATTCATGGATATCCTCCAAAGCAGCTTCTCTATAAGTTTCTATAAGATATAAGCCGTTGTTGAGGTGCTCGCTGCAATATGATTTTGCCAGTTTTAACTGATATGTCCCCAATGACAGCAAAATCACGTCCTGTTCCCTCAATCGTGGAAAGTCTTGAATGTCATTTGCTTCCAATCTCTGGAAATTGGCTCTTCTGTTGTTTAATCTTTTTGCTTCTACATAATCATATAGCACGTTTGGGGTTTGCCTTCTTTCAACAATTTTTTGTAAAAAAGCTTCTGCGTGTTGGCTATCGACAATAGGCCTGTGGAAGTGATTTGTAATTGCTGCTGCAATCATAAAATCCCCGAACATATTAGGCATTGTGTTATTAAAATATTTTTGGCGCAACAGCTTGAAATCTCTTTTGAAACGCCCGTTAACCACTTCCACTACCCATCGGCACATTGTCACCAGCCGGGAATCATTTGCTTGAGAAGTCGTGAGCTGCGACTCTTCCCGGTTCTTCGTCGGGGGGACGTGAAATTCGTAGCCACATGCTTCTATATGCTGCAGACTATCCCTGAACCCGCGGTCCAAAATAAATACGGTATTAGGTGCTCTCATATATTCAGGAATATGAAGCATTTCTTCTAATTGCGGTTGTAGTTGTTCTTGCGGTTGTAGTTGTTCTTGCGGTTCTGCTTGTTCTTGCGGCTCCGGCTCGGGTTGAGGGTTTGCATGACCTCTAGTCGCATTTTCGGCTCTTTGCCAGCATCGGTAACATACTCTTCGGGTGTTGTCAAACACGACCTGAAAATGATATATGAAAATGTAAGGAAAAGAAAAACAACTTTGGTTTCCGAAAAATACCTAACAAAATAACGCATTGGGGGTCATTTGTGGGAGGGATTTGTTTTTCTGTCAGAAGGTGTGCGAATCGTCAAATATATGCCACAGATTCACAGATTTCTCAGAGATCTGGTTGCGGTTTTCTGTAGTTGTGTGTACGAAAACAAGGCATACACACAACCACACAAAACCGCAACCACAGTAATTGGTTGTGGTTTTGTGTAGGCCTTGTTTTGGTGGTAAATACATCGTGGAAGACGTAAAAGTGAAAAAGGAATCACTTGAATGTTCTTTAAGCGACCAGAATCACTTATCAATCGGTTTTCACTTTTACGTCTTCGTTACCTCATTTACTACTAGAATAGATCTGGGATGCAGTTGCACATGATTTCAATTGGTTTCCTTTTATATCGAAGGTTCAGTGAGGATCGAGTGGAAAAAAAAGTGCAATAGGTACAAACCTCCAGAGCAGCGTTTTCTCGTATAAATGTTACTAGCTCCACGTGTGTTCTTGTCAAGGCTTCCGACAGAACGCGTACTTGATATCTGCCTCGGTATAGCCCTCTTCGGCACATTACACAGTTACGGTAACGTTCCATTGCAACGAAACAATCCAATCGTTAAGCACCCAAGTCCAATATAAAGCCACGGTCAACAAATAAAACGGGTAACAGAGTCCAAAATGATGCCAAGGTCAAAGTCGATGTGAACAATGAGGAGCGTAATAACGTAGCACTTAACACAATATCAGCAAACGACTGACTACCTGCGCAAGCGGCCAAGCGTTCCTCACCCTAACATACCTGCCCCCGCGCCGTGTCCCGGAGCGCGAGAGGGGTCAAAACCGAATTCCAGCGTTACCCGTGACCGTGAGTGGGAGAGAGAGCGCAATGTCGCTGTCTCGCTCTAATGATTTATGACAGAGTATGCATAGATGTGATTTTCGTAAAAATCATGAGCATCGGTTGAGTTAAACCAGAGATATGAATTTTTCTAATTTCTATTTAGAGCAAAAAATGGTACTTTCCGACGAGCATATTTCAAAATGGACAATTCATACGGATTCGTCTTCATAGAATTTATTTTTTCACTTGAAAAGAGCTATCCAACGACATATGACTCGTCTTGATTGGACATAAGGACCAAAACGCCCATCATCCTTTATTCGCATTTATTTATTTGATCTTAGTTTATTATCATTCTTATACACAAAAAGTGTTCTCTAAAGTTCAATTTTAAGCTAAGTGAAGTATAGACATAAGAGGTTTTTTAAAGCAAATTGAACTGTCAGGTATATATAAAGCCACCTTAAATTTGCATGTAATAATTTCATTTGGTATATGACGTCACGTATATCGCCCTAAGATGAATTAATAACAAGGTACGATTCACTGAATCCCAATCGACGCGTTAATTTGGTGCTATCAGAATTAGACTCCAGTCATTGTGGCTTTGTATTTACTTTTTATATACCGATACCATGTGTCGTAATCACTTGTTCATTGCCCATTTCTTGTACTGATCTAATAGGTACTTTTTATTTTATGAAGTAAGAATTAAATCCTTACATATCAAAGATTCCGTCAATGGCCAATATTCATTGCTCCCGAGTGTAAATAATGTATTCCGCTCGACGTACAGAAAGCGTCCCTAAGTACTTTGTGTAGTAGTTATTGAATAGAAACATTTGAATTGAATATTGGAACGGAATTTGACGTAGCAAAACCATTCGCTAACTGTGGGGAAAACCGATGAAACATAATGTCCGATGTGATTACGTGGCGCTTAAAGTAGCCAATCCACGGTGGGCAATACTCTCTCTCTCTCTCACTCTCTATCTCAAGGAGAAAGCCTGTGCCCCGAAGTGTATTGAAATAGAAAGGCCATCGACTGTACTTAAGACCAGTTATTTTCTGGTGTCTACAATAAACAGTTGTAAACTAATCCAGTTGTGACTACCGCTAGTGGCATTTTTCCCGAGTGCTTCCGTGCTTCGCAAGGCACGTTAAGCCGTTGGTGCCAGCTGTCATGTAATGGCAGTCGTTAAGCCACGTCAGAGGCCTTATGGGCGGCTTGATAATTTCTGTCAGTAAGACCCGCCACTGTCTTATCCATCCTTAATCTTCCACCAACCCGGACTTTGCCCCCGTGGTGGAGTATCGCCTAATCATCCTACGATGTAGGAAGGGACCCGTGCTCCAGCAGTGGGGTCATACAAGGGTTGATATCGAACTAATCTAAGACATAATAATCTCACCTGTCTTTTTATAAAATATAAGCTCTAACTTGAGCTCGTGCTTTGAGTCGAGGGCGGCATCGATCTGCGCGCGATGGTCGTCCATAGTGTCTGGGCCATGCAAGAACTTGCACGCGCAGCCCTTTTGCATGATATGCGCGCGCGCCCAGCCTGTCAGCTCGCAGAACCCGTCCGAGCAGTAAACGATCGGGTACGCCGGCACCTGCGCGTTGCCCAGCACGAAGTTGCTGTCTGCAAAGACGGAATAATTTTTATTATACATTTATAGCCTGAATGCCTGAATTTTACATTTCTAGGCAGCAAACTTCAAACCGAAGAAACGTTAGCATAAAAGGGCGTAATTTTGCACGTTAATGAGACAATTTTGTAATGAAAAGCCCTAATTTCTTTAGGTCTTTTCATATCAGTTATAACACGATTTTGTATTTCACGCCTTTTTACATAAGTCCAGTGTATTTTTTTTTTAAATTTTAATTTGAAAAGGCTCAAATCCTATGTTTAATTTTTCATCTAGATCTTGAATTCCACTAGAGTCTATAGTCACGCTTGCAGCAGGCGGCAACAGGCGCGTAATCAGTTTTAACAAATGTAAGTTTTTTTTGCATTATTGGTTTACCTTTTTGATAATGCAGCACCTCGTATTAATCGTAAAAAATATAAGCGAAATCAGAATTTAAACCATAACATTTTCAGATCATAATTAAGTAAATCAGATAGTTGTAACGGTTTAAGATAGAAATATTTATTTCCACAAGCTTTGCAAACTTTACCAGGTGTAAAAAGTTCCCTTGTAAAAATGGCTAAACTATAGCCTTTGAAGAAATTCTTATAATTTTATCAGTCTCTTCTAACGTGACAACAAAAACCCCGGTAGGACAAAAACCAGAACGTTACAAAAACCGACGTATGCACTAATTTAATATTTTTTTTAGAAATTCTATTTTTCGATAATTAACACCGCTTTTAATTCACGAAAATGTCGTATGACACAATTAACTATATGTTATTTTTTTCATATCATTGTTAAATTTAACAGAAATGCTTTAAGTAACACTAATAATAACCTTCAATTTACTTGAAAATAAGACGGTCACTAACAAAGTTCTTTCATTTTTCGAAGCCCCTATTATACTTTCAAATTAAAGACTTGATACTCTACTTTAAATTTTAATCTTCTGAACAGCTATTGCTCTAATCGATACTATCCAAAATAATATGTACGGCTAAGAAATTATTTAACTCTCAAAATAATCCAACATTTCTGTGACGAATGTGATTCGCGGAAAGTTCACTTTTCCATAGGGCTCTTGTTTTCCGCGGAAGCAATATGGAGTCAATTCTCACTTCATTAGCAAATAATTCTTATACGACTCTAGGGCGTATGACTTGAATTCTACATAAATAAAAATCATACGCCTTTTGTCTATCGCATGGACATTATAACACCTCAATACGAACGAAATTTATTAAGAAATTTGCGCATAAGACTTTGTGAGAATACATGAAACTGATTTTTATGCCACTAATTAACGTCTAATCCTTTGAATAATTTGCGTCTACTCTTTTTCGCATAGGCGAGAATAGCATAAGCGAGAATCGGCCCCCAGAAATTTAGAACATTTAGCGGATTTGACTCTACAGTCTACGAGTAGGTATAAGCCCATTTAGGTTTATGAATAGAAGGACCTAAAACTTGTCACTTGAAAGCATTTTGAATGAGAGAATTTCGGCTTAGTTATCAATATGAACTCTCCTATATTGTGGGATAGAGACTATGATTTTCCAAGCGCGCTTCCTAGATATTAACGTGCACAGGATTTCCGAATATTGTTGACTCGACTTTACGCGCTCTAAAGGAGCGCGTTCGGTTGTTTTCGGTGCCTTTTTAATTCCGGCAACTGGAGGTCAGCGTAGCCTGTGGGCATCATCTACCTAACTGGTGCTCAAAATATGTTGTATATAAATTGCTTTGAATGGATGGGATAAAAGGGTCGATTAAACCAGAGGGCCATACCTTCAAAAGTTTTTCGAAACTCCCAGATTAAATTTATTCAAATGGTCTGGATTTCGTATCTGTTTCTTTTCCATATATACGGCCTTACTGATAAATAAGTTATACACTCTGAATAATTAATACTGAATAAATTTCAACTGGTTTAATCGCATTTAGCGTACAAATAACCAGTTTGTCAGACCTCGCATAACTGCTGTATACACAGCTGATAACCTTTATTAGTAAGGGCGATAATGTTTTAGATACGCCGAGAACAATATTTGGCTAATAGAGCAGCCGGTTATTGGCTGTAGTCATGCCTGTGTATCGGTAGTAGCGATACACAGGCATGACTGGGGTCTGGAGAGTAGCCAGCTAAAGTTTTGATTGCTCTCGGCGGCAGGCGCCACCGCTCCGAGCTGCAGAGCTAGCCCGAGTTGGCTACACAAGCGTTTTGATCTCAAAACTTTGCTCATAGCCTTTTACAACTTTTAATAGTTCTCATATATATCATGTACGCGAGATGCGTCTCCCGTGTGGCCTAAAACATTTGTTGCTACCAGTAAGTAAAAGATAGTAATATCGGGTCTCACAGTGACAAATCTTTCCGGTCCATTTGGCGGATAATCCGCAATATCCTGAATTGATAGAAGAGCTTTTCTTTGAGTCTAGTGACGGAAAGGTAAGGTTATCATTCACTGGCCTGACACGCCTCTAGCAAGATTGATGAACTCCTAGATTTCTCACTGGGGTTTAAAACAATAAATCTCATTGTACATGTATCTTTCATTGTTTCCCATTTTTTAAGGATCATCCTCTCACTGAATGGGCGTATATGAGTTCCGACATACGTTGGTACGTTGAAAGTATTGTTTATTGAGATCTAAATTAACAATTGTCTATTATGCAATGTGTTATTTAAATAACGCAAGCCTGAAATCCGTTTCTTCAGAATCGATATTAAACCGTTAAAAGTTTTGGTGAAAGGTTTGACTTGTGACGCTCCATAATCAATTTTAGAAAAAAAGATCTAGGTACCTAGAAACAATATCTCACTAGATCCATACTGGATGTATTTTTTTCCGCTTAAATCACAGCGTAGAGTGTCGTTGGATTGGCAGTTTAAAAATAAATAAGTATACTAAAATATTTTTTAGATTTGTGGCTTGTTTGCAAAATATTTATCTTTAAAGGGCATTAAAAAGCAAAACGTTAAAAGCAAAACTATCACGATAGGTACATAGGCGACCAACTTACAAAAGAATACTTCGTACAAATTTTATTGGAAATTACGTTGATCAAGTTTTTACTGAGAACTTGAGTTCAAAACTAAAACTTAATTTAGAATGTATGTCTTGTGAGCTGACTAACATATTTTATTTTAATATCAAATGTCATTTTACTAACAACGTATGGATTGTTTTATCCGAAATAAAGTGATACAATACAATTTACTTCTGTTAAGCAGATACTTCAGGCAGAAGTGTCTTCTACCCTCCTTCTAACTACGGAACCCTACACTACGCATGGCCCGACACACATTCGGTTTTGTAATTATCGATACCGAAGAAACGGTTTTCGGGTAAATTGAATAACAAGTGACGTGATAAGGGCAATAATTGACTTAGTCACATTTACATTTACAGTCGATTTAGACGTGAGGCACCAGAGGAATCTTTGTCAGATCCCCGGTCACTCAACAAAAAAATCAGGAACTTGGTAAGACGCGACCTTCGTAGCTGGAACACTCGCCTCGTACATGATGCGATCGAGCGAAATCGGGGGTCAAAGGTCTTCACCAAGACACTGGGGAGGAGTCATCTGACAAAGTTAGCTACCTCGAATGGTGAAACCGTCCCATCACTCCCGGGGATACACGCTGAAATTAAGGACTTCTACGGACATCTGTATGCCTCGCACGCACCGAAGCCTCCACCTGACCCGAGAGACCCTAGAGCCCCACTTACCCGCCACTTCACTGACGATTTCCCAGACGTAGATGTCGACGAAATCGAGGCGGCTCTCAAACAGCTTAGTAATGGGAAGGCTGCCGGTGAAGATGGAGTAGCCTCTGAGCACCTCAAGGCTGGGGGTGAACCTGTTCTTGGGGAGTTGAGGAGGCTCTTTAACTCTGTAATAACTAATGGTACTACCCCGAGAGCGTGGAGCAGAGGTGTAGTGGCATTGTTTTTCAAGAAAGGAGACAAAACGCTCCTTTAAAACTATAGGCCGATCACGCTTCTGAGCCACGTCTATAAGCTGTTTTCGAGAGTCGTCACGAATCGTCTAGCATCAAGATTTGACGCCTTTCAGCCACCGGAACAGGCTGGGTTTCGTAAAGGCTATAGCACCGTAGACCACATCCATACTGTTCGGCAGGTTATACAGAAGTCCGAAAAGTATAACCAACCGCTGTGTCTGGCGTTTGTGGACTACGAGAAGGCCTTCGACTCCATCGAAACCTGGGCTGTTCTGGAGTCTTTGCAGCAATGCCAAGTCGACTGGCGGTACGTGGAGGTGCTGAGGAGTCTCTATCAAGTGGCGACGATGTCCGTGCAAGTGCAGAACCACCAAACAAGACCCATCCAGTTGCTCAGAGGTGTAAGACAGGGTGACGTTATTTCCCCGAAACTCTTCACCAATGCTCTGGAGGATGTTTTCAAGACCCTGTGGTGGAATGGCATGGGCATCAATGTTAATGGTGAATATCTCACACACCTCCGCTTTGCTGACGACATAGTCTTAATGGCAGAATCGCTGCAAGACCTACAGAAAATGCTGTCTGGTCTTAATGCTGCCTCGAGACGCGTTGGGCTTGGGATGAACTTGGACAAGACTAAGGTCATGTTCAACGAGCACATTGTCTCTGAGCCCGTTCTCGTCGAAGGTGTAGCCCTTGAAGTTGTCCAAGAGTACGTCTACCTAGGACAAAAGTTCCAGCTGGGTAGAGACAACTTTGAGGGTGAAATCACCAGAAGAGTGCAGCTTGGCTGGGCAGCGTTTGGAAAGTTGCGTCACATCTTCGAGTCATCCTTGCCACAATGCCTGAAGACCAAGGTATTCAATCAATGCGTCCTGCCGGTCATGACATACGGAGCCGAAACGTGGAACCTAACAGTGAAACTAGCCCACCGATTGCATGTCACTCAGCGAGCTATGGAAAGGTGTATGCTCGGAATCTCGTTAAGGGACAAAGTCCGGAACGAGATCATCCGACAAAAAACCAAAGTCACTGACGTAGTTCAGAAGTGTAGCAGGCTGAAGTGGCAGTGGGCTGGTCACATCTGTCGCAGAACCGATGATCGTTGGAGCAGACAGGTTATCGAATGGAGACCACGACTCGGCAAGCGTAGTGTAGGACGCCCTCGGGCCAGATGGACCGACGACCTCAAAAAGGTGGCTGGTGGTGACTGGATGGCGAAAACGGGAGATCGGGTCTTGTGGCGCACCCTGGGGGAGGCTTATGTCCAGCAG
Source organism: Yponomeuta sedellus (assembly GCA_934045075.1). Classification (NCBI taxonomy): domain Eukaryota; kingdom Metazoa; phylum Arthropoda; class Insecta; order Lepidoptera; family Yponomeutidae; genus Yponomeuta; species Yponomeuta sedellus. The sequence continues at coordinate 14,680,699 of OW203729.1, read as the reverse complement.
TGGACTGCAATAGGCTGAAATGATGATGATGACACAATTTTACAGTACCAACTATTTAAGTGCTTCTACACACATATATTACTCAAATAATATATGTGTGTAGGAGCAATTGGTTTTAGAAGGCAATTGCGTATGTAACATGTATGTAAAATAAGTTCATATATTAAAATTTCCTTATAATAACAATAAGGTAAAATTTATATTAAGACCCCAATCGTCTAGGGAATTAGTAGCCAAGTCCAGGACATAGCCTGTTCTTCCCAAGAATTTGTAGGATTAACTTCTTGTTTACCTCTCGTTTTCTACCGAAGCCTTTTATTTTATTCGGATTTGAAACCGACTTTTTTCATCGTCATCGCTCATTTTGTTTGTCGAAATACTGATTAACAAAGTTTAATAAATTTTAGCCAATATATCCCCTTAGCCCTTCAAGTGTATGTATATCATCATATGTTACAAAATCGCGTGAACTAATTCATGTATTTGATGTTGAAATCACACGGAGTTGTTTATAAATCAGCAAGTACCCATGTCGCGAAGATTAACTTTTTGCTTCTGCCATCTTCGGAGCAAAAGTAACGTTGAGTTTTCCCTTAAGTGTAGGTATTGATATTTTCCTCCACCGCGAAACTTTATGCGAAGCTAATAGAGAGAAGATAGTAACGCATGATGTTGTGAAGCAGCCTGGAACTCACAAGTTAATCCTTGTGCAAAAAGCCGAGATTGATGAGAGGGGTGGAGCTGGCTTTCCGCCCCCTTTCGCGGATTTTCGCCAAGTACGCTTCACTACTTTCGGAACTAAGATGAAATGTCAAACTAAGAAAAAACCACAATATCGAGAGCAATTCAAGAATGTATTGGCTAAAATTTTCTTGCATTGAGTAATTGACGACCTCTGTGGCGTAGCGGTAGCGCGTCTGCCTACCATGCAAGAGGTCCCGGGTTCGAATCCCGGCTGGGAACAAAAAAAAATCCCAGGTCTTGGATGTTTACATGTTTGTGATGTCGTGTTTCTGGTTCCTACGACACAGTATGTAAATGTTATGTTATGTTAATTACTCCCTGTAAGAGAGGAGAGGAAGTATAAAGTTATCTGGTGATACTTAGTGATCACATTTTATGCTTGCCTTGTTGAACAGCCATATATTCAATGTATCTCTATAGAAATTGGTTTTAAATCGAAAAATATTAAATAGTTCGGGAAATAGAAGACGCTTTTTTAACGAAGCCTCTATGTTTGTGTCCCACTGCTGTGCCAAGGTCTCCCCCGTAATTTCGAAGTTTCAGCTATGTAGTATTTGCAGAGGGTTAAATAATACAAAATGATTCATAATATAGGAAGGTATGTACTAGCAATTCGGGATGTCCCGACAAGTTAAGTAGGTACTCTACTTTTGTCGAGGTCAAATCCATCCGAGATCGAGCCTATAAACCTAACCCTTGTTAATTCAATATAATTTGGGACCCTAGCCATCTATAAAAATGTCTTCTGATCGATGAAGTACAATCCATAAACTACATGGAAATAAGATAATAATATGGAGAAATGGCCTCTTTCGGCCTAAACTTTCGTAATTTTATTTAACTAGATATTGTGAAATACTACTAAAGTAGAGGTCGTGGGTTCGATTCCCACTGGAGGTCACCATACAAATGGCCGCAGGCTGGTAGTATTTGTATGTTTGAGATGTCATTGCCTCGTTACCACAGCACAGTATCCTAGTTTCGGACCTGACCCTAGAGTCTAATATGTTATCTAATGTTTTTCAATAGAATGCAATAAGCACGACAATGGTTGATATTTGCCTCAATTTGGTAGTCTGCAAAGCAATAGCAGCACAATGTCAGTCCAGGGATATAACCTGCGCAAATTAAATAGGCATTTCACGCGAAAAAGATCGAATCGCGGGAGGCGCCGAGCTAAGTAGCACAGGTTATACCATTGCAATGCGACTGGTTACCAGACTACCGATAGTATGAATGAAACGACCATTATCGGACTAATATGACTGTATTGAACAACTATGCATTTTAGAGACTCACCCCCCAGGACAAGTGATTTGGGATTTGGGACCAAGTTATATTAAGGCTCTCACACATAGGCATATTATCGGTCGATAATACCGGATGCGTTATTGCGGTATTGCCCGTATGGGTGGGGGATGTGCTTATTTTTTATTGTTATATAGGTAACGTGTTATTGAAATAACGCAAAACTTGTCTCTTCTATAGTATAAAAATCGCTGAATGTGTTGGTAAGCTCAAATCTCGCGAGCAAAACCGATTTCGCCAATTGTTTTTTTATAATATTTCTTGAAGTACGAGGATGATTTTAAAGGAGGGAAAAATAAAAAAAAAATAAAGAATCGACTGTTAGGCGGTACGAAGTCTGCTGGGTCAGCTAGTCTATAATATAAAAATGAATCGCTGAATTGTTGCTAAGCGCAAATCTCGAGAGCAGCTGAACCGATTTTGCTCATTCTTTTTTTAGAATTTCCTTGAAATACGAGGATGGTTTTTTACGGAGAGCAAAATAAAAAAAAAATGAATCGACTGCTAGGCGGTACGAAGTTCGCTGGGTCAGCTAGTTAAGAATAAAACCACTTCCAATAAGCAAATGCAAAAAAAACCACAAACATTTACAGTAAAGGTTTTCCTGGAAAATTACACTAAAATAAAAAGCTTGACCGCAATAGCGCATTCATTTTTAGAGGAGGTTGATGAAAGGCGCGGGCGAGGTGGCATTCAGCGCCTCGCCCCGCTCCCGCCCGTCACACCCGCGCCGGCCCGCGGCCTGCCTCGTCAGCACTCTTACCAGGCTTGCCAGGTTTACGGTATTAAAAACCTATTTAGAGGCTAAAAATTCCACCCATGCCGGGATTCAAACCCGCGACCTCTGGCTATCCGTACCAGCGCTCTTTCCAACTGAGCTAATGGGCGACTCACCGGCATCAGTGAAATTTCGAACCTCTTTACACTATTCTCTGTATTACGTACAGGCAGCGACATCAGGCTGAAGTAAATTGCATCACTTACAGCCCCGACTACATACTTTGCAGTTAGGTTTTTCCATCGGAATGATATCACTGTACCTACATGATTATACTATTTTTATTTTTAATTCACTAACCCGTGCTAAGGACAGTTTTAAAAACCTATTTGTGTGGTATTTTGGGTGGAATTTTTAGCCTCTAAATAGGTTTTTAAAATTGTCCTTAGCACGGGTTAGTGCATTAAAAATAAAAATAGTATAGGTTTACGGTAATCTACCAAACCGTTCGGTATTTCAGCACTGTGTTCGGTATAACAAAAAAATACATATGTTTTTCGCAATCGCCTGATACGATGCCGCTTTTTCTTCCGATCGTGCATGACGTTTTTACGCGCGCACTTAGGGCCGTTTTCTGAATTGAGAATTTCACTAAGTAAATACTTAAGTAACATTCTGTCACGCTCTTTGCTGAGAAATTCGAAGAGACAACACTACAGTTAAGTATTTACCTTTCAATTCAGGAACTGGTCCTCAGTGAGCGGTGCGCGTGTGAATAAGTAGACTGAAAGATACAGGGAAATTTCCAAAAAATGGAAAGTAGCATGACTGTTGTCTCAACGCAAAATTTTCTAAATAAAATGGATTAAATGCGATTATATTAGGTATGGGGCAGTTTCTGAAATGAGAATTTCGCTAAGTAAATATAGTTAACTCTAGTTCTGTCTCTTCGAAATTCTCAGATCAGAGCGTAACATAACGTTCCTTAAGTATTTGCTTAGTGAAATTCTCAATTCAGAAAGCGGCCCTAAGTCTTCAACCCTGCATAAAGAAAGAAAGTATTGAAAGCCTTTCTAAAACCGAATAAATTTTTTTCTTCAACGTTCGGTATATTTTTTGGAAAAGGACTGGTAACCCTGACTCTAACCCGCATTCAAAAGCGAACCCGTCACGAGCAAAACCTGCGTGTCACTGGGAGAAATCTAATAATGCCGCGCTCAGCTGGAGCCATCAAATTGGACTATATCGTCAGCAATGCTTCTTACGCAACGGAATTAACAAAAAACATTAAAACAATTTATTTACTGTGGATGATAAATATATCACTTCCAATAATGAAACTTCTGAAATTTTCTGTTTTTTAAATGTTTCTCATACAAGTTGACCCTGTTTATTTCATTAGAAACACGAATATTTAAAATAAGGAAACTAAAATTTTGCTTAGTGGATGTGCTTTAATTATCGATATTAAGAAACAGTTTCCTGAAAACTATATAATATCCGTTGCTATTACACGTTGTATAATGTGAGATACTTGGTTTTATGTTAAAGTTAGGATCGATAATATCGATAGATAGTAAGTCTTTCAGAAAACCTTTAATCACTCTAGTGATCACTTCTAGTAATAAGGCCGCCATCTGTAATTTCGGCTTGGTTAGATAGTGATATTCCATTGTGAGGTACGTGGGTACAAGTGAGGTACGCAGCAAGCGCTGAGGTTTGAGCTTCACGTTTGCGTGTGTTATCGCTACTTTAACTTCACAAATGTACATAGGTGACTTAGAAAACAAGGTCATTGGTACATTGGTACATTGATACGGGATTCAAACCCATGACCTTCAGATTGAGAGGCCAGCATTCTAGCTTAACTCGCTGTGTCCCGCGATGTTACCCGCGGTTTTTCCCACGGGAATAAGTTATTTTCCCGCAGTAAATCGTAGTCTATGTGTTAATCCAGGGTGTCAGCTAACTCCATACCAAATTTTATTAAAATCGCTCCAGCCGTTTAAACGTGAAGAAGTAACAAACATACACACAAATTACTTTTAGTAATAAGACCGCCAATTGTACCTTAATCTGTATCTTCTTATTTTCTACATTGTAATTCCTGGTGTGCAATAAAGTAGGTATATTCATTTCATTTCATTTCACACTCACAAACTTTCGCCTTAATAATATAAGTGTGATCTGATGTGAAGTGTGATGATAAAGTGATGCCTATTTAAAGATATGTTGCGGTTTATATGTTTTGTAAACCCACCCGTAATATTCTCAATAGAAAATATCTTTCGTGTGTATTCAGTGTATCGAAAATACAAAAATAACCTGTGTGTAAAATAAGTAATAAAACTAAGTAAAGCCAGAGGTTGTTTCGACTCTCACGAGCAAGAGGCCGAGTACATTTTATTACCATTTTTACTATCATTTAACGAAATATCGCAGCAGTCAAAATGTTTAATCTCTCTGCTAAAAGGTGGGGAATATTCGGTTAAACTTGGAAAATTAAACGAGTAATAAACATTTCCCTTACCTTCTTTGTACATTTATATATATATTTTTTACATTTCAATGCATAATGTGTCGACATTTATAACTGCGAATTCATTAAAGATAATGAATTCGCAGTTGCACCTGGAAATGGCTGGACCAATGTATAATATAATAAATATTCATGGACATATTACACAGATCTCATTAGCCCTATACTAAGTACAACTAAATGATTTGTGTTATAGGTGCTAACTCGACGATAGATTTAATACAATAAATATATAGATAACATCCAAGACCCGAGACAAACTAGAAAAGTTCGTTTCCTAGTTTGACCCGACCGGGGATCGAACCCGAAACCTTCGGTTTTACAGTCAACGTGCCAAACCGCTGCGCCACCGAGGCCATCCAGCAGACCTAACTCGCAACCTCGATTTATTTAGCTTCCAACACACTTACAAACAGACATAAGCGTCACTGAGGAGGTGGACACATAGAAAGCGGGTGGAGCAATGACGCGTCGTCTTCCCAATTAACTTTCATATTAAAAAATGTACTTAAGCGTCAAGAACATAAAAGAGACGAAGCGAGGGCTCATTGTGATTTGTAATTTGTGACTCTATACAACGCGTCACGTCTTTTTCGTGCCCTCGGACCACGTCCATTCTATGCTCTATTCCCATGCCTAATACCACTCGTTTTTTAATGTTGGGTTAAAAATAAGATTCTTGGGTGCTTTACAGAATATGTAACTTGGCAAGTTTCCTTATTTCGCTGTCAATAAATTACGTACTCCTTCATGTAAGTATACCCGTATGTGAGTTAACCTGAGTGTCTATAGGGTTTACCCACCTCAGCGCTTGAAATTGCTAATCCGCGATTGGCTCTTTTTGAGAAAAGGCCTATGGCCCGTAGTGGGACGTCTAAAGGCTCCCAACCAGTACACAATTATTTTTATAATACGTAGATCCTGAGACAGCCCAATTAGGGATTGTGTTTAGCAATGACTTTAGTTGAATTAGTTTTGTTATGTCCTGAACTATAATAGCCAGTTGAATGAGTTCTAGGTTAAGAATAATTATGTAAACTCTGTTAACTAAGGTCTTTGATACGACTAAATTTATAAAATATTATGTATATTATTTTTAATGCACTAACCCGTGCTAAGGACAATTTTAAAAACGTCGCTGCCTGTATACGTAATACAGAGAATATTGTAAAGAGGTTCGAAATTTCACTGATGCCGGTGAGTCGCCCATTAGCTCAGTTGGAAAGAGCGCTGGCACGGATAGCCAGAGGTCGCGGGTTCGAATCCCGGCATGGTTGGAATTTTTGACCTCTATATAGGTTTTTAAAATATTATTTATTAAAAATCGCACAAAATTATATAAAATATTATTTATTAAAAAACACATAAAATATTATTTATTAAAAATTACGCACAAAATTTTGAATTACAGTTTCATAAGATGGTCATAACCATCCTGGTCATGCAAAAACGTCTACCATACCAGCTGCGTAAAATCTGCATACGGCCTCGTACACACCTCTCTGATCTCATACACACTATTTAGAACTTGTGATTTCAATAAAAAGCATGTTTGATCTGTTAGTACTCGTCGACTGTCGACTGTACTATCAGTCGTCAGAAATTCAATCTTTATATATGTACATTCTAATCAGTGGTCTGATCTCATACACACTATTTAGAACTTGCATGTGATTTCAATAAAAAGCATGTTTGATCTGTTAGTACTCGTCGACTGTCGACTGTACTATCAGTCGACAGAAATTCAATCTTTACATACGTACATTCTAATCAGTGGCGTTACGGGGAACTTTCTACTAAAATGTAAAGATAAATGGTTTTGCGGCTGTACCTATACTACCAAGTTCACAGATACTAGCATCGTTACATGCTATTGTTCCAAGTTTTGAAGGGACCGCACATTGTACAAGATAGGACACAATGGACACGATTAATGTTACCCCTAGCGGCGCCTACGGAGAATAATATACATTGTAATAATAACAACATAACTGCCACACACACAATCACTTGTCCTAATTCCAAACTAGGATACTTTGTGCTATAATAATAATAACTTCCACACACTACGAACGCATGTCCTGGTCCCATACCTGAGCTATGGTAACCAGGCAAGGACATCACAAACATGGAAATGCAACCACACTTAGACCATTTGTAGAAATGTACTACGGCGGCCTCCAGTGGGACTCGAATCCACGATCTCCGGCAAGTTAATCAGACGTGTTATCGCTACACCAACAAGGCCGTGGTAACTACACAAGGACATCAAAAACACGGAACTACATCCAGTCTGAGGTCTTGTTATGTATAAAATCAAGGAAGGCGGCCTCTAGTGGGAATGTAAGGCACAACCTCCGTTTCGGCAGTCAAGCGTGGTAACCGCTAAACAGTTTTCTGCGGCACACTAGTGTACCGCAGAGATCAGAAGGTGTCGTCAGGCTATACTAGTCCACTGCTGGACATAGCCCTCCCCTAAAGAGCGCCACGTTGTGCTATCATAGGGGGTAATGCCCATAATCCACACGGTGGGCTTGCGGGTCGCAGTTCGGTGGAATTGTACTGCAGGGGGCGCTGCTGCCTACCCCCCGGTTAGTGTCCCTAAGTCGCCTTTGACGACACCCGCGGGAAGAATTGGGTTGGTGCTATTCTCTAGGCCGACACCACGCAGCACATCAGAAGGTGTGGCTCGAAAAAAATATAGCTTTTTGCTAAAAACACCATTTTTAGAGGAAATGTCGTCTTGTAAAGTCACGTGCACTAACATGTAAATACGTTAGAACCTTGTCACATTAACCTCTTCTAGCCTGATGTATGAGATATTGACTGTTTTGACTTTGACAAGGTACTGAAGTGATAGTTCACGCGTACGTTGCATGAAAGGAGCCTCCCGGAACGACGTACTCACTGAGCCCTTACCTCTGGCGCACCCTAAGCACCAATCAGCGAGTTCCTAACGCTGGTTGGCAAATCCTTTCACCACGGCATGCCATCGACACACTAAGAAGAAGCCCTATTTTTCGGTGACACTCTTTGGAAAGAAGTATTGTAAAGAACATTTAAGTTAAATAATACAAAATATGTAGTTAAAAATAATTTATCGTTTAGGATTTGACGAAGTTATACGAAAATATAGCCAAGAAAAAAAGTAATATAGGCGTTCGAATTGATAACCTCCTTATTTTGTAAAGTCGTTTAAAAAATGGCGTGCCTCGGAAATTTCCAAATGTCGTAGGTGTATCTTGAACACAATAAGTTTGCAAAACACTGCTCTAGACCAATGAGGCAGTCAAGTGTGTTATGGAAAGGATGAATAACCTAAAATCCGTTTCTTCAGTATCAATCATTCTCAATAAAGAGGGCGCCTCACGAGGTGATTGCCATACAAACGTTCCTATTTTACTTACTAACATTACTAATGTTCCTATTTACAAATGACAACGCAATGAAACTTTGCCAAGAGACCCCGTAATTTATCGACTTTAGCGTTTTCACAGTTCTGAATTAAAAGCGGAAAATATTTTTTTATTTGCTAATAATGTTGCAGCCCTAAATACTTACTTATCAAAGTCAATATATTTCAGTGTCTTACGTTAAATACTACAAGAAATATTCATTTATCGCGTCAAATTTGATACGAGTTAAGTAGCGGAATTATCTCCTCACCGAGGGGCACAGGTCTCTTCTCTGATTAAGGTATAGGCCATACTCCACTACGGGGGCCAAGTCCGGATTGGTGGAGGCTTGTAAGACCAGTGGCTGGTCTTGCTGTCAGAAGTTTTCAAGCCGCGCTAAGGCCTGTGACTTGGCTTAACGACTGCCATCTATCGACGGCAGCCGCCACCAACTGCTACAACGTGCCTTGCGAAGCACGGAATCGCTCGGAAAAATGCCACTAGCGTTAGTCAAAGATGGTTTACCCATCCATGCACTGAACGCGCCCTGTGTTGCTTAACCTTCGTGATCGTTTAATATCACTCAGGCAGCCGGGACTACGTGCGATTCGAGAAGACTATAATTTTATGATGTGTATAAAAATCTTATGATGCTCAATTTTTTTATTTTGTTAGATTCAGTTGTCAGCACGAGAATACTGTTCTTTAAGACGTCACAACTTGAACTTAACACCTTATAATTTATAGAGCATTTATCAATATTCGATTTATCTTGTAAAACAATATTTTTATGCAATTACATCCTTTTTAAAAAACGTTTAAAATCCAATAATAAAAGGAAATCCAATGTATTTTATTAATATAAAGTATTGGATGAGAGTAACTTCATTTTTCGCATACCTATTGTGTTCGAAAAAATATTTATGTGGTTTTATTTTAAAAAAAACTTAGATAATCTTCTGTTCTATGATATAAAAACAATGCCACTTCAATTTAAGTTTGACGCAAGTTCCCCGTTGTTTAATCCGTTCGTCATGCGATTTCAGACTACGAATATACATAATAATATCCAACATCAGAGACCCGAAATTTATCTTTTGATAAGGGCTAATGTTTCAGATTATTATTATTATAAATTCCATAATATGTTTCGTCCGGCCAATATTATTTCCAGACCAAAAAGATTATCATCCAATGAGAGTTCATAATCTTAGGAATTTGGTATTTTTGAGCTTCCCTATTATATTCTACACGTCCGACAATCTGATAATCTGATATAAGATAAAGATAAATCATTTTATTTGCTAAAATGCTAATGCATGGCAAATACATTGAAGTAGCTGGTACAGTTTAGTAATAGAACATGCATGCTCTACCAGTTGAGGTGTGCAAATATTAGACTTAAATTAAATATAAGAAATTTACAATCTTACAATGAATGTTAAAAACAAACTCTGAGTAAATAAAATAACACTTGAGATATTTTGTGGCAAGTGATTATATATTTCTTCTACTTATATTGCGAATTTTAGACTGTCAGATCTTGGGAACTGTTCTACCTAGTTAGGACATGAAATTACAAACCGTTTTTATTAGGGTCTCGTACCCGACTCGAAGGGCGTAAGCGGATATTAATATGGCTACAACTTCTGTCTGCCTGACCTATAGGCCTTTACCTTTTGACCCGTAACAGGTAGCCAATTTAAATGTTCACGGAATCATAAATAGAAAGAAGAGTAAAAATAAGTTTACTCTGTTTTCTATTTATAATAATGGTGTTTTATTTCTAATCTGTGCAAATTCGTAACTAACGTATGTTAAGAGTTTTCAGATTTATTCCATACATAAATTCACTAACAAATTCTTAAAATACACTCAAATACGTTTGCCACTTGCTCGGGCCTGATACACTACCTCTTTCGCTTTATAAACACTAATTATTCGCTACATGCACGTAGGTATGCCGATTTTGGTACTTTTATCCTGAGTTGATAGATCAATTATTATTTTGTATTTTCAAATTCAGGACTGAGGAGGTTGTAATGGTGAAACCTTTATATACAACTTTTGGTTAACAGCAAGTATTTACATATTTACAGAATAAGTGTAAACTTTTGGTTAATTTTCATTCTGTTTTGTATAATATTGTAATTTTTTTTTTTAATTTCGTCACTCAATCTTGATTTTGTTTAAAATTTTGACACTACTAATCTACGTACAAACTACTTTATATAAACATCTACGACCTGGGTTTTTTTGTCCCCAGCGGGGTTCGAACCCGGGACCTCTCACATGCTAGGCAGATGCACTTCCACTGTAGGTACCACAGAGGCCGTCATATGACAATAGACTCGCCCTTAGCCGGTTTTTTCTTATAACCCGAACGCTCCATGACATTTCCATTTCTAAGGCTGCTTAACGTAGCTCATTACAGAATAAACCATAATAATTTAATATTTTACAGATAAAATATGTACCTACTGAAAGCAAAAAAAATACCTAAACCCATTTATAATGCCTTTGTTTCAAAGAACATTAACATTCTCTTAATTTTCGCTTAAGAATCACTTTTGTAAAGAGACGCGCTCTCTTTTGTCAATTAGGTTTTTAAGCAAGATTCTTCTAACGGGAATTGTGCTGAAATGAGCGCGCGTTTTGATAAAACCTGGAAATAGCTTTATTGCGGGAACGAACGTCTGGAGAGCATCTCGCGTAAAGGTAGTTTATACTAGGCAAACAGTGATACTAGGTACTACGTGTATACTACATACCTATTATCAGAAATTAATCTTTCACTATACAAATTACTATACACTATACAATCATTTATTGCCATAAATTACAGTACATTAAATACATAGATAAAATTATAGTGCTAATGTAATTTTACCGATATTGGCATAGCAGTTTTAAAATTATTGAAATTTAACTTAATATTTAGCATACATAAATAAGTACACTAATATTTGATAAATTCAGCAGTTAACATTCGTAACATTCGTAAATCAATAAATTAAATAAGAAGTCAACTATTTCGACACAATAATAACAAATTGCCAGAGATCGAGATGAAAGTAATACTTTTCAGCCCTAGTGGGAATCGCTTTACACGCTTATAGCTTTTTAATTGACTTTATTTTAATTTATTTTCGACTATTTCTTAAAAACATACATTATGTGGGCAAAATATTTACAATATTTTTCCATGACAAAACTGAAAAGTAATGGGCTTTACACGCTTATAGCTTTTTAATTGACTTTATTTTAATTTATTTTCGACTATTTCTTAAAAACATACATTATGTGGGCAAAATATTTACAATATTTTTCCATGACAAAACTGAAAAGTAATGGGCTAAATAGCTAACCGGCCACTGAAAAAATAATAGGCGGAAAAGGGATTATCCGATCTTCATTTGGTTTTGTTTTTGAGAGACGCCTTATTTTAAAAAATAAGATTTTACTAAAACACTACTTGAGAATTTTTATTTAATTTGTTTCTACATCGCAGATTACGACAATTTTTTAATTGGAGTTTTTGGAGTGTTTTAAGAAATCGTATTTTTATAAAGACCGTTTGAGTTTTGTTATACTTTTCTTATGTATAATAATATGTATGATGAAAGTACAGTATTTACCGCGGGTTAAAAACCTATTTAGTCTTTCGAAGTATTCGCCGTCTAGACGGAGTCTCGGGACTAAATAAGTAACTTAGCATTACTTGTGTTGGAACCATCACATTCAATATTAGTCCATCTCATCTTAACATTTAGTTAGAGCGAAAAACTATTATTGTGCATGGGTTAGAATCAATTTGTTATTTGGGCAACTGTTATACAACGAGTAAGAGTAATAAATATAATTAACTAGCTGACCCAGCGAACTTCATACCGCCTTACAGTCGATTCTTTATTTTTTTTTATTTTTCCCTCCGTAAGAACCATCTTCGTACTTCAAAGGATATTCTAAAAAACGAATTAGCGAAATCGGTTCAGCTGCTCTCGAGATTTGCGCTTACCAACACATTCAGCGATTAATTTTTATATTATAGAAGAAGATAAGGGTAAGCATTTTCATTACAAGTATCGTGGTATGGTAAGTATATATTAGTATAAAACGATACGTCCTGTTATTATTTTATACTGAGTGTAAGTAACCGTTCCGTCAAACACCTCTCACCTCTACGCTCGCGGTGGGATTCCGTGCTAATTTTGCAGGCGTCCGGTCAATGCGCCGCCGCCGGCGCCGCACTTACCGCACAGAAATAACGACCATTAATTGAAACCCTGTGCGATTTGTATACGTAGTGCATAAAACTGCTTCCATGAGATATTGCACATTATGCACTCATAACAATATAATTAGCCCAACCACTTGTTTTGGTACTTGTTACGTGAGCTGTTATTTGTGTGGCGTGAGATTTGCCTTTATTACGAGCGTATTTCGCAAGCATTATTCCAATTTAGATCGGTATATTTACCGTCGTCGACGGGCCTTTTCCCGCTTAACATGAAATGGTAAAGCAGAGTAAACGGCCGTTCCGATTCTAATTACAGGAGTACATGGAATTTTTTAGCAAAATTTTGAAGGGCCATTACATACACTAATACCATTTAGATTCTGATGGTAAGTGACGACGAGGACCTACTATTTATTAAAAATTCAAGGAACAGGCAACTTTGTCTCATCCAATTATATCAATTTCGACTATTTGACAATTAAATGTTTAGAATTTCATTTTGGACCTAAACATGCCTTATCGTTTTAAGAACAAAATATACGCATCGAATTGAGAATCTCCTCCTAGAAAATAATCAAATACATGAATAAAATGTAGAGTTACTCATTAAGCCTTCGGAAAAGAGCTAAAAGAAAATGGATTTATAAAGATGTGTGCAAAGAGCAAGAATCACTGTTTGCACTTTCTTTGAACAGCACTTAGAAAATAAAGTGAAACATTTCCCTAGCTTAAGTTTTCCGTGACTCTTCTTTATCTTGGTACATATTGCGCAAACCGTTTTATCCGCATTTTTACATTCATTTTCCGACCGCAACAGCTTTTGCAAAAAAAAAAAATCAATGACGGGAAGACAATATTTGAGGAAGTATAGGGAAAGTTTGAATAAACTTTGGAATTTCTCAAATATATAAAAAAGAACTCGACGTCATTTTCATACACATGGAAATAATCATAATATCCGAACAGGTTTAAAGACTTTCTATTATAATTCATAAGTTCCCGGCCCGGTCTCACTCATCACTATCATCACGAAAGTTTGTGAGTGTATATGTTTGTTACTTCTTCACGTCTAAACGGCTGAATGATTTAAATAAAATTTGGTATGGTGTTAGCTGACACCCTGGATTAACGTTTTACTAGGCTACATTTTACTGCGAGAAAATATCTTATTCCCATGGGAAAATCGATAAACTGCGGGTAAACCGCGGGGCACAGCTAGTACATAATAATATATCTATCTAAGCAAGTACCTACCTAGGTATCTTTGGTTCATAGGCATTGATCGGCGAGCCCGCACAAAAGGTAGCGTCGAGATTCATCAAATGATGAACCTCTAACAAAACGGGGTGAAGGTTAATTTCCTATTTGAATAGCTTGCAAATCCCACACTTTCATTGGAAAGATTCCCAACCTTCCGGAGAGAAAAAGAAATAATAATTGCCCATTGAAAGACACTCCCGTCTCGCCCCGGAGCGACGAGCGAGGTGAGGTGAGAGCTATTCATTGAGCGCCCTTCTTTACTTTAGGCGGTTCTCATTTCCCTTCGTTGTGTAGACACCTACTAGTGATGTGAACCGGTTAAAAGAACACCGGTATTTCAAAAAACCAATAGTAACCGGTGTAATACAATTCAAATTTTATACGAGTGAATAGTTAATGAATTCGTGCTCAGATACAAAATAAAGTGTTTTTATATTTAAGTGCATGTGTTCACACACAAGACGTCGGCGGCAGCGGCGGGGGGAGCGGGGAAGCGGCGCCTGCACCGCTGCAACGCGCGGCGACGCCCGGCACTTCAACATTTTCGATCGTCGCGAACGCACTAAACTACTAGTATCTAGCTGTCTGTTATAGCGACCTTATTAAACCATCTTTAAATACAGTCCACTTTTTAATTCTCTCAAGACCTGGCCTATCTATGGTCCTTCTTCGCATCGAAATAGCAGTTAGATACGAAAAACGCGTCGCGCGCCATTACGAAGTCACGTCAGCACAGCGAGATCGGAATTCAGCTAGCCGTCACTCAGCGGCCAACGCATCAGCGAGGGCAGCATCGACTAGCATCCGGCAGCAGCGCAGCGGCTGCAATCAGCAGCAGCAACACAGCCAAGCAGCAGCTTCATCGGGATCAGCAACAGTCACGATAACGGCCGAAAAAAGGGTTTGGTAGCAGCAGTTGTGAGTTCGACCAATTACTCGTCTCCTCTGACACCAGCGCCTCTCATTCATTTTCATTTGTTCATTTCCGTTCTTGCATATCAGAGACCCATTAAAATTTCATCATTTCAATCGTCTTTCGTACAGAAAATCAGCAAATCATACTTACGTAACTTTTTTGCATCTTACCCGTTTTATTACTTTCATCCACACAGGACAAATTCAGCATATCTACTTCGCCTTGTTCTGCGGGCGCGTGGAGTCGGCCGCGCGTAGGTAATTACCTACATTGGTGATTACGTGATCATCTCGCGGCGCTTACCTGTTTTTTTAAAATATAAGTAATTTTCTTATTTTACAAATTTAACAATATGTCTGTCGCAGACGACTCAGAGTATCTAAATACTTATAAAAGAAGACGAGCAATGCACAAAGGAAAGGTCACAATTTTCAAAAATTATCTTTATTTATTACTGTCCAAGAAGCTTAATACTTTACCAGAAATAGACCTTTTACAGTTGAAAAATCGTCTAGAAACTTACAAAACGCTTGCAAACTATTTTGATGAGAATCAGACATTAATCGATGAAATTGTTGGCATTTCAGATGATCAGCTGAGGGAGCGGGAGCAATTTGAATCTGAGTATCAAAATCAACTTGCTCACGCTATGCAGCTGATACGAGTCAATAAATCGACCAGCGTCGACGGGTCTGTACCAACAATTCCAGATGCAAGCGGGACAAAAGCCTTCATAAAATTACCAACCATTGACCTTCCACGCTTCTCAGGTGAATATCACAATTGGCTCGAATTCAGAGACACTTTCGAATCACTCATTCATAAAAATACAAACATAGATAACATACAAAAATTTCATTATTTGCGTGCGTCTTTGCAAGGTGAGGCTTCGCATATCATACAATCATTAGAAATGTCATCAGACAATTACCGAGTTGCATGGGAGCTTATGACTGACCGCTACAACAACACGCGACAGTTGGTAAGCAACCATGTACATGCTTTGTTTAACATAACCATAATACACAAAGAATCTGCAGCATCGCTCAGGCAGCTGCTTGATACAGTCAATAAAAACCTGAGAGCCCTAGAAAATCTAAATGAAACTACAGAGTACTGGGATACTTTAATTATTTATCTCGTATCAAGCAAGTTGGACTCAGTGACGCTCAGATACTGGGAAGAATTCAAAAACACACTTCAAAAAATGCCTCCTACCCTTCAGGATTTAAAAACTTACCTCAAAGATCGCGCCGATCTTTTACAAAACCTAGAAGAAAGCAAGCAGAACATTTTAAAATCAGAATTTAAATCACACAAACAAAATACACAATATACAAATACTCACACAAGCACATCACGCTTTCCAGGGTGTCTAATTTGCAAAGCGCCACATTTTTTGTTTTCGTGTCCTATTTTCAAACAAATGTCAGTCGAAAAAAGAGTTGAAAAGGTTTCCAAGCTAAACGTTTGCTCAAATTGCTTGCATCAAGGTCATGAAACCAAATCATGTCGCCGGTACCTGTAAATACTACACAAAAACATAACACCATGCTTCATTTAGAACAGCCGAAAGGATCACATACAACACTCACAAGTACGCAGCATACATCAGTATTGTTATCAACCGCGTTAGTTCATGTCATTGGCAGCGGTGGCGAATCACACACAGCTCGAGCTTTACTCGATAATGGCAGTACATCTTGCTATATTACAAAAGATTTATGTACAAAGCTAAATCTTCCGTTAGAATCCGTTAACGGCTCAGTTACGGGCATCAATCATCAACACACAAACATGTCACACCACACAAGAATTCAAATAAAATCATTACACAACACATACACAATCAACTCATCATGCTTGGTCCTTGATAACATTTCAAGCTCAATACCCAGCATGCGCATACATACAGAAGGTATCAACCTACCTAAACATTTAAAATCGCCGATCCACAATTTTACGAACCAGCGCCAATCGATTTGCTACTAGGCGCAAATATTTTTTGGCAAATAATTGGCAGTGGTCGAATTCAGCTAGGCAAACAATTGCCTACGTTACAGGAAACTGAATTCGGCTGGTTAGTTTCAGGTTGCACTCCAGACACAAAAAACCACATAAATAATAATTGTTTTTTCACACGCAGTCATAACTCTGATCCATTGACACGATTCTGGGAGTTAGATAGCATGTCTACCTCTCAGATCAATGACCCATGTGACTCGGACGCATGCGAGGTTATTTTCAGAGAAACAACCACAAGACAAAGCGACGGCAGGTTTGTGGTCACTATGCCTTTGAAAAAATCACCGGACTGTTTAGGCGACTCATATTATCAAGCAAAAAAAAGATTTCTTTCCATAGAACATTATGTTCACACTCAAGACGTCGGCGGCAGCGGCGGGGGGAGCGGGGAAGCGGCGCCTGCACCGCTGCAACGCGCGGCGACGCCCGGCACTTCAACATTTTCGATCGTCGCGAACGCACTAAACTACTAGTATCTAGCTGTCTGTTATAGCGACCTTATTAAACCATCTTTAAATACAGTCCACTTTTTAATTCTCTCAAGACCTGGCCTATCTAGCATGTAATGTTAAATTGGTAAAATAAAGGCTAAATTATTATATTACTATTATTAATAGTAACCGGTTGTTTCCAAAAGTAATCGATTTCTTTTTCTTGCATTGGGTATAGGGTTGCGACCGGAGGTTAAGAGAAATTTCACATATAGTTTTTGATATGAAAGTTAGTTTCGAAGTAAGCGCGAGTTGAAAAGGCAATAAAATTTTATTGATGCTTTGGGAACCTGTATCGACAATTACAATCGGCTGTTCGTTAATAACTTTGACCTGTATTGGCACCAAAATGATCATTTGAAGATTGAATTACATAACAGACATAATCTAAGTACATTTTATCAATGCATTTTTATAAATTTCCATGACTATCTTAAGTATTTTTGATGAAAACAAAAACCTAAATGTACGAAAAATTAACGTTTTGGTTTTTAAAAGGAATTGAAAAATATCGAAAATAGTAATCCGTTCACAACACTAACACCTGCCTGCAGGATTGGTCCAGCAGTAGCTGCTCTGAGCCGAGTAGTCCTTGCCGTTCCCGTTATTTATATTCAGAGCTAAATAATAACACAATCGACGGCCGCGTTGGTCTAGCGGTTAACACGTTGACTACCAAAACAGGGGTCGTGGGTTTGATTCCTACTGCTGAGCCTACTTGATTAGTACAAAAATGGTCTCGATCTAGGTATATTTCTATGTTTGGGTCCTTGCCTGGTTAAAATAGCACAGGGTATCCTAGTAGTGGTAGGGACTAGGAGAAGTGATTGTGTTGTGAAGTAAGTTGTAATTTCTTAACTCTATGAATTTTCTGTACATTAGTTATCGGTGTGTTTTTAGTTCTTAAATAATTTGAAAAATCTCTGATGAGTTAGCGTTTTTTCCGCGGTTGGCAGCCTTTTAGCGCGCCCTAGGCCGGGGTGGCGGTGTTAGGTAGCTCAGTGGGTAGAACCATGGACTGGCAAGCGAGAGCCCCATGTTCGATCCCGAGTGCAGCCATGTACATGACTTTGTTTAATTTCAAAGTTACGTACATTTGAGAATTTGTAGGCGCAATACCACACGCTAACTGTGAAGGAAACCCGCGGCTTGCAAGGCTCCGCACGTATTGATTAGTCTTTCCTGTGGGCTAGGCCGACTAAGCTGTCAGGATGGTATAGGTGCTGGGCAAGCCTACACCATCTATAAAACCATGTCCCAGCCACTACAGCGTCGGAGTGGTCCCTTCACCTATCTAGGGTGAGTGAAGATACCACTGGATGCTTTATAAATCATCTCATTAAGTAGATGCAAAAAGGCCAATATTATTTATATTATAGGCCGGGGTAGGTAAAGCCGCGCCAGACTACCTGACCTACCTATGTGGTCAGTTAAGGAGCTCAGGCTCTTAAGGCTCAACAGCTTTGCCTCTAGTATAAGTGATTGTTGTGTCTTATTTCGCTTGAAGACAAATAATTATCTATTCTATTCTTTGGCTGGTTATGATTTATATGTTACAATTTTGCCATCGAATCGACCTGCGACCTGTTTCATAAAGCTGAAATTTCTTAAAGCAATTCTAGTTACGTTGTGCCAAAACGCTCCTAACTAATCGAGCGCAAAATGTGACGTCACAAGTTGCTAGTGATGACTTATAATAATGTATGAAGCATTTGTAAGTACCTACCTACTTCGGTCATCTCGTAAATTAAAAATAACGTTATGTTACGAATTTAGATTAGCAGTCTTATTAATAAATAGTACATTCCACTAAAACATTCTTAAGATAGAGTTAAAGACGGTCTATAATAGGAACTTCTCTTCACAAGCCGGCTTTAACTCCGTCTTAAATGTGTTTTAGTAGAATCAATTTAGCGGAATAGACTTAGAGGAATCTGTAGGTCATTTAGAAACGTTTATGAAACAGGATACCAATTGGCAGACCCTGGCCTACCACTCCGGGATACAGGCGTGAGTTTATGTATGTATTTATATTATGTATTATGAAATAGGGCCCTAGCTCTCAGGGCACCCGTGTAATTCCAATGTTTTTCCCCTTAGCAAGATAAAACGACAACAGAAAAATTTCGCCGATTTCATTATACATTTTTATTGGAAAGGTATTTCACCTAATATTCAATACATTCCGACAACAGGCAGCTATCCCACCACTTCATTATTTAAATACAGCGTGATTTGTAACCATAAGCAAGGTTTTAACAGAATGTTTATTTCACTATGATAAAGAGTAGGTATTCTACTAAAATTATGAATGTGAATGAGAGAGTATGAGCTACTTGTGCGTTTTGTTAATTTCAAGCGCTTAGGTATGTGAACGCCTAAGAGACTCAGGTTTCCCCACGATGTTTTCTTTCACAGTTAGTGAGTGAGTGATATTGCTACTATAACTTCACCTATGTACGTAAAGCATTTAAAATTGATAACATCTGTATCTAAGTACCTACCTACCCGCAACCTCTGGCTATCCGTGCCAGAGGTTGCGGGTTCGAATCCCGGCATGGGTGAAATTTTTAGCCTCTAAATAGGTTTTTAATTTTGTCCTTAGCACGGGTTAGTGCATTAAAAATAAAAATAGTATAAATAATAAATAAAATAAAAAATTTAAACAATAACTTAGATAAAGATGTTATCAATTTAAAATAAATAGGTTTTTATTTATTATTTATTTTTAATTTTTTTATTGTGAAGGAAAACATCGTAAGGAAACCCAAGTGTCTGAAGCGTTAACATACCTCAGCGCTTGCTACATACAATGGTTTAACTGTAACAATAACACAGCTGTAACTGTAACTGAGTAATAAATAAACAAATTAATAAAATAACTTTTAGTAATAAGGCCACCAATTGAACTGTACAATGTTATTGTTTGAGTCTCTTATGTGATTCCTGGTGTACATACAATAAATAATATTTTATCTTTCTATAAACACAAGTAAAAATGAAAACAAAACTTTCCAATATCCCGCAATCAGTAACATGCATAATAAAATTCCTTCCTCTATATAAAACATCCCGACCTCTTCAGTCAATAACGCGGAAGCTCTGTCAGAATATTGGCCTTTGAAATCCAGACCGAGTTCGAGTGTTCAAATAAAATCGTTGAAGTTCGATCTTTGCCGATGTGAGGGTCAGATTGAACCGAGATTCCTTATTAGGAGATTATATTGAGGTACCTGCTTTTTGTTCTAGTAGGTTTTGTTACGTTAAATTTAGATTAAATAGAACGATTTGAATGATTCCTTGATTTTACTTAATTATGCGTAGTAGACGTAAACTTCTCATTATGAATATGTCGGACTTTTATTTAAGGCGCTAGGTGCTAATTAGCGCCACCAATGGAATAAAAATCATAATTTGTCAAGTTTTATAATACGTTTTTTTCAAAATGTATACATCAATAATCTTAATATCTGTGATAACTATTTGTAGAACATATAGCATAACATAACATTTACATACAGGCACATACATTGCTTCTGACCCCACACTAGGATACCCTGTGTCGTGGGAACCAGAAACAACGTCATCACAAACGTGGATGTGCACATCCAAGACCTGGTTTTTTTTTTGTCCCCAGCCGGGATTCGAACCCGGGATCTCTTGCATGGTAGGCAGATGCGCTACCGCTACGCCACAGAGGTCGTCATTCATATAGCTTAGAATCTAGTATTAAAATCCTAGGACTTTAATCGATTTCCGCTAAAAACTGCCGTTTTAAATTGTTGATCCTAAGTTCTAGACTGTAGATTCTAAAAATAGTGGTCACAGTTGTTAATATTCATCATGTTCACTTTTAGTTAGCACCCCGAGTGTTGCCAGATACGAAACCTCAAAATGCGGTACCTGTACTTTAAAAAAGCGGATTTTCAGAAATAAAAGCGGATTTCTTTATCATTATATAATATTATACAATACCGATTGTTCTTTGTCCATTTATAGGTTTTATATGTTTATTCATACTAGGATATCATAATTTATAAATAAGACTGAACATGCACAGATAACCAAGTAAAAATTTTGCGCGCGCCTCTTGCTTTGCTGTTGTGAATGGACTAGAGTACCACTATAATATGTGGCCTGCTGCATAGACTACACGCACGCCCGCATGTACGCACAGTGCACTGTCTATATGCATCACAGATTGCTGCACCAAACGGAAACCGACTTGTTGAAAGTTGAATGAACATGACATTGAACGAATTTCGAAAAAAGCGGGACCGCGTTAGTAAAAAGCGGAAAGCGGATCTACTATCAGAAAAGCGGAAAAAAAGCGGAAATGCGGTGCATCTGGCAACACTGCCCGGACCACCTTAAAGTCCCAGG
This sequence comes from Yponomeuta sedellus, assembly GCA_934045075.1. NCBI lineage: Eukaryota > Metazoa > Arthropoda > Insecta > Lepidoptera > Yponomeutidae > Yponomeuta > Yponomeuta sedellus. The sequence continues at coordinate 14,658,680 of OW203729.1, read as the reverse complement.
ATGTTAATAATATGTTCTAGGCTGTATGTTCTAAAAATAGTTATCACAGATATTGATGTTTTATTTTTGAAAAAAACGTATCATAAAACAGGTTAGATTTTTAATAAACCTATTTAGAGGCTAAAAAATTTTACTGATGTCGGTGGTCGCCCATTAGCTCAGTTGGGAGAGCGCTAGCACGGTTAGCCAGAGGTCGCGGGTTCGAGTCCCGGCATGGGTGGATTTTTTAGCCTCTAAATAAGTTTTTTAAAATTGTCTTTAGCACGGGTTAGTGCATTAAAAAGAATATAATCAAGATAGATTTTTATTCCATTCCCCCGTTTCCATTCCTATTTACTCCCCGGAACGCCCTAAATAGTACGATAGCTGGTTACTATGCAAGAAATTTGTATAGGGTGTAAGTCTCGTCCACGCGCACACCAGCTTCCCAGACCTGTCGCAAGTGTGCAGAACTTACGTGTGCCATCGAAGCGAGTGGCGATGGTGTCGAGGAATGTGTTCTGGGGCGCGAGCAGCCCCTTGCGGGCCGGCATCCCCACGCGCCGCACACCTCACCACCCGCCCCTCCACCTGTCGACAAAACAAACAAACGGAAAATCAAACAAACTGCATGACTTACTTTTTAAAGAGCATGAGGCTTATTCACGGACCTGCGCGGTGGTCAGCTGCCGCGCAGTTCAGTTAATACAAATTTAAAGCAAGCAATACGCGCTACGGTCTACCGGAGTGATTACCTGAGCAGATTTGCCTGCGCAGGTCAACCAGCGTGTTGGGACGTTCCGGCATACAGGTGCGGTCTTTGGTTGTTTTTTGCGATTGAAGACGATTACACGGTGGCGTTGTTAGATCTTGCTTTAATTTTGAAGATAAAAGATACAGAACTAGTGAAAACGAAGCGAAAAAAGTGGTCTAAGAACTGGTCATGATGTATTGTTTCATTGAGGTAACTGTTCAGTCCGCTTCTTTAATGAACAGAGTTACACAGTATACATGTGGAGGGTACGCGGGACAGAGAAGGTTTCTGCAGTACGGCTGCGTGTCATGCTAAGCTCGGGCAGGCTCGACTATAAAATAAGTGATAGAGAGGGACACTGTTTTTTTATTCTCATAGCGAAAATCTGTCATACTCGTAATATGCATTCGGAGCGCGACGAGGTAACCGAGGTGAGGTTCCTGCTTAAAATGAAAAATAAAGAAAGAACGAATACATTTATTTAGATTGCCACAAAAGCATACATAAACATTAATAGTTTGCATAATGACAACAAAATTGAGAATGAAATGCCCGCGTACCTAGGTAGGTATATCAATATAAGAAACCCGTGCCGTTTCAGATTAATTGCCATTGACAATCATTGACCTTAGATGTACCATCACATTACATCTATCACATGTGGTTAGTACATGAGAGCAGAAAAACCGTAAAAAGAACAAAAAATTATATATAGTATTTTCTAAGGTTAACACGAGCAGTAGACATAATTAAAACTGTTTTTATATGGATTTATGCTCGTTTATTACATTTTTTACAATTTTCCAACGTTTCGGCACTTTTTCAGGTGCCGTGGTCCCGGATGACTGTCATCTGTTCTGTAAACGAGCATAAATCCGTATAAAAACAGTTTTAAAAAATTATATATTTTTTTCTGGTTGTGCAATAAAGTATTCTACTCGTATACCTACGAGTATATACCTATATAAATACCTATTTAAGAATAGAAAATTGAACGAAATGATGTGTAAGTGTTGAACAAAGTGGTTCTAAATGACAAACTGTAACTGAAGTGCAACAGGAATTGCGTAATTTTAAAGTAGGTAACCCTGTATTTTTCTTCTGGTGGAGGAAAAAAGGTTCTCTATCTATTTATAGTCAAAATTCACTGCCAATTTGCCAATTAATGTCTTTAAGTATAAAATATAATACCCTCCCCTCGCGTCGGTTTGAATAATGCTGGTGGAGCTGTGTTTGGTTACACTATTGAAAGTGAAACGCCTATAACTAATCGTTAATTTTTAGCTCAAACAGCACCATGTGTTACGCGGTTATGACGCCATCTAGCGGCACGAATAAAGAGGATCTGAGTAATGGCTTTTTTGTTGTAAAGTACCATACATTAATGAATTGCAAATGCGACATTTTGCGACATATTTTCGTTGCAGAACTCAAAGACGTTTCACGTCAATAATTCTGTAAACAATGTTTCATGTTTTTTTTCAGTTGTTAAAAATAAACGTATATATTTTATTACACTATTTTTATTTCTAATGCACTAACCCGTGCTAAGGACAATTTTAAAAACCTATTTAGAGGCTAAAAATTCCACCCATGCCGGGATTCGAACCCGCGACCTCTGGCTATCCGTGCCAGATAGATGTGGCACGGATAGCCAGAGGTCGCGGGTTCAAATCCCGGCATGGGTGGAATTTTTAGCCTCTAAGTAGGTATATATTTTATGATTTACGGAAGCCCTTTCGTTGGGTTTTGGGCAGACGAAATAATTGGGTCGTCCTAAAATGGAGTTATTGTATAGTACGTACGATGTGAACGCTTTTAGACTTATTTATTAGTGAATGAAGAATGATGCTGGCTGACTGTCTAAATATTTATTACATTACGGCTGTAGATATTTGACCTTTCGGTACCTTACTTGATTTAAGATCACAACGCTAAACAACATTAACAATAGCAATAAATAACAATGGTTATTGAGGGGTAAAGATTTTATATAAGAAAAGACAGTGAGAATCTTATGAGTATTGCCTCAGATATTTTATTCCACAACAAACAAAGCGTCTTCTGTATCGCTTTACCAACGGAAAAAATAATAATGCTTCCAAATACTCTGTATTTTATTAACTTATCAACAGCAAAATTGTTTAAAACAGGCATCAATTTCGTATTGATTAACACTTAGCCTAACTCGGCAAATTATTTTAGCACTTAGCGGCACTGTACCTATTACATTAAACTTTTTCCTCTTCTTCTTCAGGCTTTATTATGTAGTCCACTGCTGGACATAGCCCTCCCCTAATGAGCATTAGTTACATTAAACTAGCGAAGTTCAATAAGTAGTGGAAATGATTAAGATGCAATTAACTTTCATTAAATATTATTTTATTTTTTAACATAATCACCTTTTAGTCATAGTAGATCTTCGTCTTGCTTCTCTACAAAACCTACAGTGGCGATCACTGCGTCATCATCGTGGAATTTCTGGCTATTTCAGATATTCTTTCAATCTCGGGAATAGATAAAAATCAACTAAAGCAAGTTCTGGAGAATAGTGACGATGTTCCACCAATTCGAAGCCAGCATCATTGATGACAGCCATCGTAACATTGGACTAGTGCGCATTATCTTGATGAAACATAACAACTTTATCGAGTTTCCTATACCTTTTGATTTGTACATAATCCACGTTAAAAAAATAACAGTTCCAAAGAGTTTTGTGATATTCTCAGCCTCGTTCGTTTTTGTTCGGCCGTTTCCATTCTAGCCACCTAACGTGCCGAGACTTATTTCATTCCCAAGTCATGAATTATAATATGGAAACTTTCTATTGAAATCTTTAGTTTTTCAGCTATAAATCAAACGGTAGTTCGATGATTCTCCAAAACAGCTTTTCAATATGTTTTATTTCTTCAGTTATTGCAGTCGTAAGGCGTCGTGAGTGCAAGTCATCATTATGTGATTATTCCCCTCTTAAACTCAGCACGGTAAAAACTAGTTTTGACTGCTAAAGTATTTTTAAGGACTTAAAACTAAGCAATGGCTCCCACACTAGGCTGAGCCTGTACTTTGGGTGCCGGAATTATAAATCATACAAACAGCATTTAGCGCGTTTAATCACAGTTTGTGTTGTGTGCTGTTATGTGGGATTAAATGGTGTACTTTGAGTGTTTGTGTGAGTGTCCGCGATCGCAAAATAGTTTATTTTCGAATTACAAGCATGGACTCGGTAGCGTCGTATGTATCTAATGTTAGTAAATATGGTGTTATGAATGATGTATTTGGCTTTGGTGGTAGTGGTTTTGACTATTTGTCAGACTGTTAGTATTTTATTGTAGAGGGAATTTGAAGAGGCTTAATGTTATCTTGTCCTAGGTACCTATTTTAACTATCGATTCGTTGAAGCCTTGTAAGTTCCCACTGCTGGGGCATGGGTCTTTTCCTGCAGCACAGGAAGGTTAAGCCATACTCCACCACAGGGGCCAAGTCCGGGTTGATGGACGAATTTCAACGAATATGACATTAAAATTCGAAGTAGGTGTAGAAGTATAATTTGGTGCCGGTGCCAAGCTACATGACCCACGTTTTGGTCACCGACTACAAAATATATTTATACAACACGTACATTACATAGATACATATGTAAATAGTTTTACTTCTCGATTCTTTTGTGAATTAAGTTTGTATTGTTATACGATTACTGAGTTTTCCGGAAGCAAGTGCACGAGTCGTTCACTCAACTCAGTCGACTCATTACGAAAAATACTCGTGCCAAATTTGGTTTTCCAAATTACAAATTTGAAAAGTTCCCTCAATTTCTCCAGGATCCCATCAGCAGATCCTGAGGTGATGACCATGAGACCACCTTAGAAGTCTATATATATATCTACCCTTTGAAACAAAAAATATTTTTGCAACCCGTCCAGGCGTCTGTGAATAATCGGAGAAAATAAAAATAGACTCCGACAAATTGAGAACCTACTCCTTTTTTGAAGTCAGTGAACAATAGGACAAAGCTCAGGCCTTCTCTCAGATAGAGACAGACTACGCGCACATCACGAAGTGGTTTTAATTTTTTTTTGCTGACAAACACTTAATCTGCAGGTTTGCTAAAGGTCATTCGAATGGTAGCGTCGTGGCCGGGTCATCTATCTCCCTCCAAAATGGTTGAGACTGACTATGACTGACCTCTGCGTTATGCTCGTGAACGAGTGCAGAGTGCGAGTTTTTTAACTAAAGGAAGGCCAATGAGACGAGATAAAGAATGTAAACAAACGGACCGTTACTGAGTTACATTGCGATAGTGAGCGATTATTATTTCTGTCCTTGTCACATATGCGGTAATGGTGTCATTTGATCGACGACAGCTGTCGTTGCGTATTTCGTGGTACAGGAAAACTTTCAGTACGGCAGTTGTCAACATTTGGTGTCATCCGGCATTTTGTGAACTATAATAGTTCATTCCTGTTTAGATTGCATTCGAAGTTTCGTTTCCGTATTTACTAAGTTTATTGTGTTTATTTAATCCGTTACTGTTAGTTTTCTTGTGGATTTTTGCTGTTATTGTAATTAGTTGTTAGTTTTAATTATGGAATCACAGCCTGGCGGCTATAGACAGCCTAGGACTCTTCCGGTGAATCATGTTTGACTAATACAGACGACAGCGATTAGAATAGGGAACCCGAAATTTGTATAACTATAATTTATTCAAATAAAAATGTTTTGAACCCCTGAAACTTTGTTTACATTCTTTATCTCGTCTCATTGGCCTTCCTTTACTCGATCGCGTTAACGTAAACTCATATTTCTATGGCATCGAGGAAGCGCCACCTAGCGACAAGTATGAAAATTAAAATCGCTGAGTGCGAGTTGTAATGGTTTACGTTGAGAAGTGAACACGTTTACCAGCCAAAACACGAATAAACGCGTGTGCGAGTTGTACTGTGACAGCTTTTAGCCAGTTCGAACGGTTAACTTACTCATTCTCACTACTCAATGCTTGATTAACGCGGTAGTAAAGTTATTCGATTGGATCTGTCAAACTCGCACTAAGCACTCTGTTCGTGTGTCTGGCCGCAGCACTTGTCATGTTTTCACGGCCTATGTAAAACAATTGAATAATGCCTAAGCATTTAAAGTTATTAATGGCAATCATGGAATGTTATACGTATAGGTGGTATCTAATGTATTAGATTTAAGAGGACTTGAGAAAAGATGGCCAGAGTGGAGTTTTTTTTCCCGCTGCCTTTTTCTCCAATACACTACGGCCCGAAGGCAGCGGCTTTCACTTTCATGTTACATTGTACTTTGACATTCAGCAAACAGAATGTAAATTCTTTACGTTGAAATAAATTGAATTTAATTACTGACAGTATAGAATAATCTTATTTTAAGTTATTCTTACCTTTTTTGTAATTATGCGCACTAACGCACTGGCTACCTGCGGCCTGTTTCAACGAGCTACAATTCAAGGTTTACTATGACAATTCAACGTACATTTCAAAGTCAATTAACTCTCAGATTAACAAGGAGAGTCTGCTACGCAAAGTACCTAGGATTGCTATAATAAACTACGAATTGTAGTTTTATGAAACTCTACTCGTAAAAAAATATATCTGAAATTCTGAAATATAACTGAAAAAAAATATCTAGGGTCGGTGGACTAAAGACATAAAGTAATGAAGTTGTCATCAAATGATTGTTCTATATAACATAGGTAATCATTTAAAAAATATTTAAGAACCGACTTTAAAAAATACATAATAATAGTAGTCGTCATTTTTAAGCACGTAGTTACTTTCGATATGTTCAGCAGGATGTCGATTTCAATGAAGTTGGATTGTTTACGAGTATCATTTATGATGGTGATTCTTAATTTTTGTTCAAAGTATTTTATTTCACTACTGTTATTAGTTTTCATTGTCTTAGTTCGGCCAAACGCGCGATAATCACGGAAATGCATACATTATAAACAAAGGCCAGCCAAAACCTTCTTTTTTCAGTCTGGTTAAACTAGCAAGTTTCCTTAACTTTTAGTACAATAACGTGTTTGTTTACTTCATTGTTTTAGAGAGCTCTCCGTTAATGTAATAATGAAAATGTTATAGAGTAATTTATTAATAGGTTTTTTCACTGTCTCAAAATATTTGAACGGAGGAGTAATCAGAGATCAGTGATCATCAGTGTTAGCCACTTGCTACGAAATGATAAAAAACAATATTGAAAATCATATCTGAATGTTCAATACGCATTTGCATTAGGGACTGGGGCTTTAAAAATCTTGAAATTCGTTTGACGCCATTAATGGATGACGCCTAATGGCGGTAGCTATTTTCATGCTATGTATCAATCTCATCGTATAGAGAAAAAGGATACTATTAAGAAAAAGTTTCATATTGAGTTGGAACATTGTACTTACGAATAATTAGAAGACAAACTTAACTAATATGTATAATAAAATATTAAAAGAACGTACAAGAACAATATTTTATATAATTATAAGAGATACTATTGTTTTAAGTTAAAACTATTGAAATAAAACATTCCTAGGTATTGAACACCACTGTAGTTATAAGGCTTTTGCTATGCCCGTCAGGGTCCATAATGATGATACACATTATCTGTAAATTAAGATCCTAGCAAACTTATGGCTAGGGTCACCTGTTCAACAATGATACAGTAGTACACAATGACACGTTGCCATATTTCGGAAACGCGACGTTGTCAACTCGTGCAAATCTCTTGCCTCGAATGTGCTAGAATATCTCTCCCACCCGCCTCAGTCCGTCAGTGCATCGAGTGAAAGGTGACGTGTTGCGAGACACATTTTGGATTTTGCGCAAAAAAAGTAAGTTTTTTAATGTTTTGTTTTTGATTTATCAGTAAATTATACAAGCAATAGGTCCATATGTCAATATTGCACGTTAATGTTTAGGTTTAGTAGGTTATATTAATATATATTAATAGTTGAAACAAAAATATTTTGCCGTTATTTTTTCAAGATTATTCTAAGTGGTCGTGTATAGTGTACAATGAAACAGTAGGCATGTGGACACAATGAAACTGTATCATTGAGTACTACCTTGTTTCAATGTGTACCAGGCACACATTTCTTCAGGTTTTTGTATTTTTTTGTTCAAGATGGCGCGCACCAAAGCTGCAAAAAGAAAGAAGGGAGACCATTCGGAACTAAATAGGAAAGGGATGAGTGTGAGAAAAGCGGCCAAAGAATGCAACATATACTATCCCACGTTACAGTCTGCACTCAGATCCACTGCAGATCTGTGTAGTGGTTAGACTGACTAGAAAAAAAACTTGATGAAGAATTATATAATAACATTAAGTTTGAGTTCGCAATATTATGACTGATTAAAAATTGTTGTTGATTTCATTGTAAGCTTGAAGTTGATTTTGTGTCATTTAGTTAAAAGTACATAAGTACAAAATATTAAAAGTACAAAATATAAGTACATATTATTAAGTTTAGTTTTTTTGTTTATTTAATTGAGTACAAATGACTGTCGATCTGATTTAAAATAGTAAAATAAACACTTGTTAATTAAAACATAATGTCTTTTTTGTTTAGTAGCGAAAGAAAAAGGACCGAATTCTATGTGTCATTGTAAAATATATCGTGTTTCATTGTGTACATGTGGGTGGACACAATGACACATTTCCCATTTTTTTTAAAAAACTTTTATTGCAAAGAATAGCAAAGACTATTAAGAAAACTAAATATGACACATGAAGTTCAGTTAAATTAGCCATCTCTCTGAAAAATATTAAATCGATAAAGCCAAAATTCAAGAAACTATGAAGTTTTGAATTTTTTGTGTTTCATTGTTGAACATGTTACCCTACAATAAAATTTAGAGTATTGAGTTCTTGTACCTTCTACGTCATAAAGTTAGCAAAGGCTATCGGATTTATTTATTAAAACACGATTCCTTAGAACACTCGAAAAACACTGATTAAATTAAACATTGTATGTAGTGTAGATTTGTTAGATAAATTACGTAATCACATATTAAATAATGTAAGGAATGCTTTAAAGGACTTCCATTTTTGTAAATACACAAACCTTAAGTCATTAATCATTACTCAGATGTAGAATATATTCACTTGTTGGAGAGAAATAATATATGCCTTTTTCCACTGTTAACGTTAGATGGCTCCAAACAGCCTCTTAACCTCTTACGCTGTAGGTGTATTTAATCTGACATTTGATACCTTATTCGTTCAAACTTAGTACCCTACCCCTTCTAAAGCCATCAGGAAGCGGAGAGTAATAACAATATTATAGGAGACCGTTCCCCAAATAAAGTGTCGACAAAAGTTTTAATTTGGTCATTATTTCAATAATGGCTAAATATATATTACACCTTTCATTACAGGCCGCCGTAAATCTCAAAACGTAATTATAACACTACTGAAGATGCCGTAAAGCGAAAGGTGTTGGAATATGCCTGCTTTCCACCTTCTCGTAACCTTTTTATGTTTCATAAATGCAGGGGCAGTAAATATGAATTAATGGCTTTTCAGGGTAGCACCCTTTTATATAAAGAGAAGGTACCTATTCTCTACTAAGCTGCTTAAGTATGGTCGGTATAGACTGCTATTATATGTGAGTATTATAGCATTACATAAATCTGTGGTCATTCTTAGGAAATGCTTTCAGTTTGAAATATAGTAATTTCTCCAGTTCATAAATTACCATTTATTGTTTTGTAATGGGGACTTTTGACAGATAATGCCCTCAATGAATCATGTCTGTTCTGCGATAATATTATTAGAGAGCCTGAAGTCTTGATTTCACGTAGTAGGTACGCTTCAGTTTATTTAGAATCTTGTTTCAGTTTGTAGCAGCTTTGTTGCAAGCAGTGTCGCTTATAGTGCCAAAATGGACCAAAAATTTACTGCTAGAAGCGCAATCAAATATGTCTACCGAAAAGTATAAAAAGAAAAGAGGAAGAATAGTTTGATCATGCCAATGGAAGTCATACATTTCACAACACCATATTTCACTGCCTCTTCCCTTTTCCATTTTGTTCGAGAATGAGTAGAGCGAAGTCCGAGTGAAAAAACTTGGCCGTTTTCATGAGAGTGACAGTGTTTTTACTAAAATGGCTGGTGTACATGATGCGAGTTAGAGTCTACTAAGATCGTGAAAACGTGGCTTAAGCAGGAAGATAATAAAATTATGTACCTAGTCCTGTTAGGGGAGCACAACGTCACGATAAAAGTTTTATATCATTATCGGTTAGTGGCATCTTGCTTTATTTCACCTCGTAAAGCGAGATGCCGGTGCCCGATAGTGGGATAAAAGTTATATCTTGAACTTGTTCTCCCCTAGCTGATATTTATATTTAAATAAAAACCTCATAGGCAACTTTGTGACATAGAAGGTACAAGTAGAATTTTCGAACACAATATGATGTTAAAAAAAAACCTCATAAAGATATTTAAAAAAACCTCATAGGCAACTTTGTGACACGAAGGCACAAGTAGAATTTTCGAACACAATATGGAACTTATTTTTAATAGTATCCTTTGTCTCAGTAGAATGAGATTGATACTTAGCATAAAGACCATATAGATTCAGCCCAACCTTTTGAGGTAACTGGAACGATTTATTATGGACATTAACCTACTGTTGATGACGTTTCAACGCAATTTACATACACATGTATACGAGTTAAGTCACTGTCAGTTTGCAAAATGAAATAATTAAAAGCTGATCTTTATCGTCGACAGACTTGTTATTCAAATACAGCGGCCTTTGTTTAACGAGTTTCATAAGTTGGCACAAATTAATACTCAATAGATTGTGATGTGTGACTCGTAGTGTTATTATTTGAATTAGCTGAATTGGGGCGAATTATTTAAAATATCTTGAACTGACTAACATTTATCAAACATAATGTCATAGGGGAAAAAAGGAAACAATGCTTGCCTCGACTGCCTTTTTAATCTAGCGGTAACACGCTGGACTGTCAAAACAGGGGTCGTCGGTTAAAGATCATGTTGAGGGTACTTATAGCTTCGGATACTTTCGTTACACTTCTTTCTAGTCTGCGCGAACGTAGATTCCCGAAGGGACTTTTATGATGTGTAGTACTGCAACAACGACGGTTCGTTACTGGTAACTTTGCAACAAACTCGACTAAGAACTTCTACACAACCTAATCACTTGTCCTAGTACCAAACTAGGATACCCCGTGCTATTGCAACCAGGGAAGGACATCACAAATATGAAAAGACCCAGACTATTTGTACAAATCACATAAGGCAACCTCTATGAGAAATCGAACTGACGACCTCGGTTAAGGTGCAGAATTGATTGCCGCAGTAGCGCTACCTATTTCGCTCACGCTAATATTGCCAAACTAATAGTCACCTGCATCGATGACGTTGAATCAACCTATAGCAACAAAGGCGCGCGGCCTGCCATAAAATGAAACTATCTGATTGGTCGATCAACTTGCCGCACATCCAAAATTAGGTCATCTGCGCAGGTACATTCGCGAGACTTATTTCTTGTGTAGCACTGCACCTTACGACGGAATTGGGTTGTGACTTTGCAGCAAAAATTCAAAAAGTTAGCAACTTTCGATTAAGCTGTACTGTTGAGAAAATCACACTCTTCCAAATGTTATTTCCAAATACTCAGCGACCTCCGTCTACCATCCATTGCCGGTAGCAATTAGAGCAGACAAAGGATTGTGCAGCAGCCCTTTGTAACTGCTCTAATCTGGTAATGGCCAGCCTTCATAGCGATTATATACAACGCCGCCGCACATCATGCTCCAGTAAGGCGGAAACTAATTTCTCCAGGGTCTAGAACAATGGCCACTGCATGAACGAGTCGAATTTATTACGTTACCGCTTCAATGTTATGCACGCACATGTGTAATGTACCTTTTAGCCGTCAATGGTATGAAAAAACACGTCACGTGATCCGGCCATGTCAACGCACCAAATATTGGTGTAAGGGTCCACTGTTTCTTGAAAACTGTTATTTGTGAGTTTTTGGTTATAGTCCTAGCAGCTAAGGTCTTTTTTTACTAACAAAATGACACAATGATTTTATTTTATTATGAAAGTAAGCCCAATGGTAGTAGGGACGAAAACTAACGGTTTTTTTAAAACACTAAAGGTTTTATTAAAAAAAAAAAACTTTTTTTCTAAAGAATTGGCCTTCTCTCTTTTCCTAAGGGATGAAACTTGGCTGTTGCAGGTCAAATCGCTTATTTTTGTCCCTACTATCACTGCAAAACGGCTTGCTTTCATAATAAAATGCAGCTTTTTTCTTACTAGCTGCTAGGACTATTATTAGTTTTTGAATAACTGATTTGAATAGCTACTTATTGCTATTAGTTACAAACTGTACCCAGGACTATGTTTGCGTGATATTTGGGACGCTTCTTTTACGGAACCCTAAAAAAGAAGACTTCATAAACTAAAGACTAAAGAAGAGTCCCAAACTGCTAACGCGACTATACGAAACGTCTGTAGGTGCGTAGGTCTGTCTGTCCTATTTGCTTAATCACCATGCGCTGCCCCCCGTGGATTGACAATGTCAAGGGCTGAGAAATGTCCACTTCGGTCACTCAGGTTTCCTTACAATGATTTCTAATTTTGTCTGTCCGATAAGAAACGTGATCTCTTAAACCTTAAATAGGCAGGCAGTTTGTCTTACAGAATATTGTGTAACAATTTACGATGGCATATAGTTAAATCGACTTAAACTTTGTTTTAAGTTTATGATGATGAGTTTTTGAAGTTGTTTCCCTACATGTTATCAATATTTTTTTCAAAGGACCTATTTCTGTTTTGCATTTCTTCGTTGTCACGAAGCATTGCACTTTAATACATATTATTATGCTACAATTCAAATTAATATCATTACAATATCATTTATACGCTTGCAATCCAATCTATTGTTTGTGAAGATGTTTGAATGTTCGTTATTTAATTATGCAATAACGGCTGAACAGATTTACATGAAACTTGTCGTACAGATAGAGAAAAGTCTGAATTGAGACAATGTACTTGATATATTGAGTTCCCGCGAGATAGTTTCTAACGCGGGCGTAGCCACTCGTTAAATCTAGTACGATATTATGTTATTGCAATCATCAATTAATTGATTGTTTATTTTGACAATTCAATATCCAATGGCTGCCTATTTATTTGTTTTTCGAGCGCTGCGCGTCAGTACACTATCGGGTACTGACGGAAAACTAGCGCTGGAGCGGTCTACCGCTCCAGCAAATTATGCTGTGTCACTGCCCCTTTGCATTTGTCACACCCGCAAACTACTCTCTTGTACTGTCTGTTGGTTTGCTTGTGCTTATTTCTGTTACTCAGTTTGTTTTGTTTGTTTACTTGCTGTACAATTGCAATATTGATTTGTGTTTGTGCTATTTTTTATCTGTTCTATATTTGTGTGTAGGTATGTGTGAGGGTGTGTTTGTGTGTGTGTGTGTGTGTGTGTGTTTGAAGATGTGTTTATTTAGAGTGTCTATCGTGATGTAAATAATTAGCAGAAAGTCTAACTGAATACAGTCCACGGTGTGTTTTCGAGTCCATGAGGAGATATTAACTGTTTAATTTGTCCGCATGTGGTTATATCTTTCATTCTAAGCTTCTGTTGTATGCATTATGTGTAAGAAATTTACCTATATTATGACGTGTTTTGTGTATTGCGGCATCAAATAAATATTTTATCTGTCTATCTTACCTACTGTGGTTATGTTAAAGGGTTTGGGATTTTATAAGGAGTAATTTTAATTCTTAAGGATCTCATTATCATTTACCTGCCGGATTTATCAAAGAACTCGCTTAAATAAGCCTCAATTAGCTGTTGTCTGCATCTAAAATGTATTAATTCCAACAATAAAGCTTTTAAGATCGCCTTAAGCAGTGTTTGTTTAGGAAACACTTATGATTTATTCGCTATGATTAAATATTCGTCTTATTAAATCATAAGAAAAGGTACATATTTGTAAGGTATATAACTCGTGCCTAATTTGTATGATACACGATTCTTATCTTATCTTCTTAAATGTGGATTAAGTAGCATTTAACTGAAAATCCTCATACACAATTTAATTTAAATGTTTCTTCACATTTCAAGTATTGCAAATCCCCTAAATGGCAGAGCCTATATGAAAAACTAGTAATTGTTACTTTGCAAAATGTACTTATGACAAATCCATGATGGACGTATTATTCATGAAAATGATAATAATTTACTATTTTGTTATTCTAACCGTATACGGTTATTTATAAAAAAGCTTTTTTACAGCTTTTTTATAAAAAAGCTCGTGATTTGCCCGTATTATGTATAACTAATTGTGTATCTAAATTATATTTGCGCTGTGAGCTTCTTTCCATTGAATAAAAAAATATATACCTGTATCAAGGAGGCGATCATACAGTGGGGGCCGAGATTACCTGGACCATCGGTAGACAGACCGAGAGGACGACCCGATATCATTACTAACTTAGTAATGATTTACTTAAAAACCTATTTAGAGGCTAAAAATTTCACCCATGCCGGGTTCGAACCCGCAACCTCTGGCTATCCGTACCAGCGCTCTACCAATTGAGCCAATGGGCGACTCACGGCATCAGTGAAATTTCGAACCTCTTTACAATATTCTCTGTATTACGTACAGGCAGCGACATCAGACTTAAGCAAATTGCATTACTTACAGCCCCGACTACCTACTTTGCAGTTAGGTTTTAACATCGGAACGATATCACTGTACCCACATGATTACACTATTTTTATTTTTAATGCACTAACCCGTGCTAAGGAACAAATTTAAAAACCTATTTAGAGGCTAAAAATTTCACCCATGCCGGGTTCGAACCCGCAACCTCTGGCTATCCGTACCAGCGCTCTACCAATTGAGCCAATGGGCGACTCACGGCATCAGTGAAATTTCGAACCTCTTTACAATATTCTCTGTATTACGTACAGGCAGCGACATCAGACTTAAGCAAATTGCATTACTTACAGCCCCGACTACCTACTTTGCAGTTAGGTTTTAACATCGGAACGATATCACTGTACCCACATGATATCAATTGGTAGAGCGCTGGTACGGATAGCCAGAGGTTGCGGGTTCGAACCCGGCATGGGTGAAATTTTTAGCCTCTAAATAGGTTTTTAAATTTGTTCCTTAGCACGGGTTAGTGCATTAAAAATAAAAATAGTGTAATCATGTGGGTACAGTGATATCGTTCCGATGTTAAAACCTAACTGCAAAGTAGGTAGTCGGGGCTGTAAGTAATGCAATTTGCTTAAGTCTGATGTCGCTGCCTGTACGTAATACAGAGAATATTGTAAAGAGGTTCGAAATTTCACTGATGCCGTGAGTCGCCCATTGGCTCAATTGGTAGAGCGCTGGTACGGATAGCCAGAGGTTGCGGGTTCGAACCCGGCATGAGTGATATTTTTAGCCTCTAAATAGGTTTTTAAATTTGTTCCTTAGCACGGGTTAGTGTATTAAAAATAAAAATAGTGTAATGATTTACTTGATAAGATAAGTTGCCGAAAATTATTAGACAAAAAAAGCCAAGTAACCGTGGGGGTTAGCGGGATAGGTAGATATGCCCAGAAGTGAGCCGGAAGATGGTAATATGGTAATTACTTTAGGAGGGAGATCGTGGGCTTGAATACTGGCATGTAGTACTGACTGTGTTTTGTAAGCTACGTACATTTATGAAGTTGTCATAGCAATACCACTCGCTAAAGGTGAAGAAAAATATCACGAGGAAATCTTAGCATCTGAGGTGTTTACGTGTGTAAACACCTCAACGCTTGAAATTGACAATCAGAGGTGGCTACCGTGGTAATAAAGTCATATGGCCCAAGACCTGTTGCTCTGCAGTGGGCCGTATATTAGCTAAATAAATATTTCAAATTTCATATAAAAATCTCGTCTCACAGTGTTTATTATCGAACTCATAAAAATCAGTAAAGCCGTCTTACTGATTTTTATGAGTTTTTTTTATGTACATTCGGTAAGTCTGACAATTATTATGGCAAACCACCGTTTGCGGGTTCAGCTAACCTTATTATATAAAAATTAACTAAAACCATATAATAAAAGTGTCGGTTTCAAATTTAAATTTACCCTTTATTGTCGGCTGTCACTACGAGCGAAGTGGGTAGGTACTAAAACCGTGAAAATTATTTAAATAAAGCAACTGTGAATATTCTGCTTGAGTAAAGAGGTAGAAGGGTTCACCTTTCTTTTCAAGTTTATATTTTAGTAGAATAACCGTAGAGGAATGGCAGTTATCTGATTTACTGTCGTATATTGTCTGTCATACGTCAAAGTACTATCATGCTTGTCTTCACTTTACTTACTCTGGTAGTTGGCACTATCGTAGCCAAGTCCCGAATGCCCTTACAATAATTTTTATTGTACTTCTCAATTTGGATCACCCTTACAATAATATTATTGTAAGGGTGATCCAAATTGAGTTTCCTATTAGCATAGGAGAAGCACTGTAAAAAAAGTTGTGGATAATGTGGATACGTGAAATGCTAGTTGAAAACATAACATTTACTATATGAATAGCTTAAGGCGCTTCGGGGTTTAGTGTTAATCATTAGATATGAAAAATTACATTGGTCAAATGGCCGCCTCTGGACATTCTGCAGGAGTCGATTCGTTTGAGGTAGTTTTTTCTATGGCATTTTCGCAAATTTCAGGTGCTGTTTCAGCTAAACCTCGTTGCACATTAGTTTTTAGGTACTACGACGTGGCAGAGGTATTGTCGATATGTACCCAAATCTTAAGAAAACCCTATAGAAAAAAATCGAATGTCGTTAAATCGCATACTCGAAATCATGGTATCATTAACTGGTCACGAATTCTTGACGTGTGGCATGTTGCTGGAGTCGTATTCGTAGTTAAGGCGCTTCGGGGTGCTAACTAGCGCTGCCAATGGAAAAAAAATCATAAATTATTTCTAAGTTTTAGACGGTAGGTTCTAAAAATAGTTGTAACAGTTGTTATTCACTTTTAGATCATAACTTATTATAAAACAAGTTACGATTTTTTTCCATTGGTGGCACTAGTTAGCACCCCGAAGTATATAATAGCACCTGAAATTTGCGAAAATGCCATAGAAAAAACTCAAACGAATCGACTCCTGTAGAATGTCCAGGGCAGCCATTTGATCGATGTAATTTTTCATATTTAATGATACTTCTTCTTCTTCTTCAGGCTATATTAGTCCACTGCTGGACAAAGCCCTCCCCTAAAGAGCGCCATAGCGCTGCTGCTCACCCCCCGGTTTGTGTCCCTTAGTCGCCTTTTACGACACCCGCGGGAAGAATACGGATGTTGACACATGTTACCAATTCATGTTAAGTTATTTTTTTAAAATTAAAGTCCGTATTTTACAACGTATCATAACATTCTAAGAATATATTTATTTGCCATAAAATAAATAAAAATAGTTTAAATTGCATTATTTAATACCCATTATCACGTGACTGCGAACGTCAATCAAAGCGCGGGTGACGTCACTGACCGCTAAACAAAACAAGCTCACGTAGTCAAAAGTAACACCGGCGAACTAATTTCAACGATATTATTATAATATTATAACAATGAGACTGGATTCATCAAAGGAAGTAGCAACGAATCTAACTTACCGAAGATAGATTCGTTGATGGTGGCAAGTTATTTTGCCCGAAATAAGAATTTTTGTGCAGCGGAGCTTAGAAACGTAAAAATGTCATTGTAAGTACGTTTGAAATACCTACCTATGGTTGGTGGGTAAAGTCAAAACTACCTATCTAAAACTATTTAAATTTTATCGTACAATACTTTTAGAATATTTGGCTTACCTACATCAAAGTGGTCTTCACAAAAATAGCTGGTACTTGTAGATGTCAATGATGTTGAACATCTTCTAGCAAGCGTTAGCCACTTTCTCCTTATTTTAGCAATTTTTGGAACATTTATGAACATTTTTTGCGGCGTACTTACTGACGTACTTTTACACATGGGTACTGCACAGCATTTGTACATCGTATTCATTTTTACACCTTTCAGAAAACTTATTTATTCGTAAGAATTCACTGAATATCAGGTTAACTTTCATAGAGCGCAAGATTGTTTATCGGTCTGTGACGTCATCATACTCACGCGTTAGTTTAGAACGTTTTGGCGGGAATTTGAAAAAGTAGTTTTAAATAAGTATTTTTTTAGTAAAATGTGACGTATTTTTTCATGAAATTATTTTTTTCGTGTTTAAATAGCGTCTATCTATGAAACAAAATCCATTCCGAACATTAGTCCACATCCCTATTTGGGTTGGTGCTATTCTCTAGACCGACACCACACAGCATTTAATGATTAACACTAAATATTTCATTAGTGATAACTGCGTGTGGTGGTAGTCCAGTGGGTAGAACAATGGTCTCTGAAGCGGGAGACCCAGGTTCGATTCCCAGTGCGAGCAAGTACCAATGACTTTGTTTCCTAAGTTATGTCCATTTGTGAAGATATAGTAGCAATACCACTCGCTAACTGTGAAGGAAAACGTCGTGAGTGAACCTGAGTGTCTAAGGTGTTCAAATACCTCTGCGCTTGAAATTCTCAATCCGCGGTGGGCACGCGTGGTATATGCCCATACTCTCTCTCTCTCTCTCTCTCTCTCTAAGAGAACGCCTGTACCTTGCAATAGGACGATTATAGGCTACTTAAAAAGAATTAATAGATAAGTAATAAAATTGTGATAGTAGGTACTTTCTTTGAATGAAAGTTAGGAAACTTAAATTGGATCACTCTATATTATAGACGCTCCTTTGAATGTGTATAGCATTGGCGAACACAAAGACATTTGATAATTGGATATCAGGCCGGCAGCCTGAGCCCAACTTAACGGATAACAGAGTAGTAATAGAGTTCCGGACAGTTAATTAACTACCGCACGTAGGTACTATTACAGGACATAATTGCTCTGTAAACGCGGTGTTAATGAGAACAACGTCATCAATTTATTAAAAGTTAAGGTTCAATGTGGAACTATTAACTCTAAATAATTCAAATAAAATGAAAATATAACTGCAGTATGCAATATTTTTCCTTACGACGTTTTCCTTTGCCGACAGAGATTTATATTTGTGTGGTAAAAGCAATTTATACAGGGTTATTTCTAAAATGCGTAATTTCTGAAACGTGTCGATTACAGTTCGCTATTTACATACATTTATGCGATTTGCGCGGCTGTTTGCTTTCTAGTGTCGTAGTTGGAAAAATAATGCTTAAAATATATGGGATATACGGCACCAAAAATGTGTTAATATAATCGGCGAGGTCCTGTTAAAACATAAATAAAAACTTATTATAACACTCGTTATGATTTTTTTTCCATTAGTGGAGCTAGCAGCCCATTTGGATATTTTCGTTGTATTTTTTAATGAACAAGTATTTTTGACCTTTTCAATTTCCACGCAGTTAAATTATGACAATACAGGGTCGAATGTAATAAATCCCTATACACATACATCCGAAAATTGGTGGCCAATATGAACGACTATTACGTTATAGAAACTTCGAAATTGGAAAAAATATATAATATAAGCTAGTTTATGCCGAAATTTAGCATTGAAGTGGTAATTTTAATGTTAACACTACTGAAAAAATGTAATTATATGAATAACAAAATTGTCATATATCCTCAATATTAGGATTTTGTTTATTTTTCTTTATGTAGGTTTACATAATATAGGTACAAATTAAGTGGATTCGGACCTTCTAAAACCATAACTGGTTTGTCTCGAGGTCCGTGTCTTCATATATAAAAAGACTCTTACATAATATTGAAATGTCAGTAATGTGTAATTAACAGAAACAATACTGACACTCAACACTATACCTATGTATCCCCTGTATATCAGAGGGATAGAGATAGAGACCAAGTTTTTTGTCCTGGGGAATGCCTCTAGTCGTTTATATTCTGAAATGAAAAGGTTTTATTCAAAGTACAGAAACTGCGGCTTAGCCGCGAACCTTACAAGTCAAACTAGGTATCCATTTCCAAATGTAGATCATTTTGGAGAAAAAATAGACAAAACAACTCCAAACTTACTTTTTTCAAAGTCTTAAGGACTTTATCAGAGTTTACATAATTATTATAAAGCATAGAAGTGATGCATTATACTGGCTTTAATTCTAGACATCATTGTCGTCTAAATAATTCTTTATGTTATAGTAGCCCTTTTGGCACAAAGTGTACTTTACACATTCACTACGCGATGCTAATGCCCCACCAATTCCTAGTATAAAAATCATAACTGGTTTTATTATACGTTTTTTTCAAAAAGTCCTGAACGTCATTAATCTTAAGAACTATGGCAACGATTTTTAGAACCTACAGCCTAGACTTATCGATTTCGGCTAAAAACGGCCGTTCTTTGCAAAACTGCTTAGACCTAGATCTAGAACCTAGGTTCTCTTAAACCTAGGTTCTTGTCAGGAGGTTCTAAAAAGACCTACTATATATGTATTAAGATTTACGATGTTCACGTTTTTCAAAGTCGCGTTATACAAGGAATTATGTTTTTTTCCGCTAGTTAGCACCGTCTAGAGCCTCATTAGCCTGCATGCACGCTCGCCAAGTATGTTTAGATAATTATGTACATAAGATAAGATAAGAAAATTCTTTATTGTATACCGGAAAATTGATACAGAACAGCAGATACAGAAGATAAGATACAATTGGCGGCCTTATTGCTAATAGCAATTTCTTCCAGGCAACCTCAAATCGGAGAATTTGAATTTGAATTACATAGATTATGATTTCTCAGTGACTTGCGATGCTCATATATGCCTAGTTATATATTAAACGAGTTGTCTAGCGCGATTAGACCCGTTTAATATACAACTAGTATGTAGATTATTGTAGATAAATAAAATAGACCAAAATGTTGACTTGTTGGTCCCGAGGAAATTGTAATTTCCGTTGTTTAAGACGGCTTGAATTATTACATTTGGTACAGAATAACTCGACGCTAGCCTCAGGTTTCAACTAAGGGAATGGTAAGGACTACAATGAATTTCGGTTGGAGTGGCGATTTCAAATTCCATTTATTAATTTGTAACTTTAACATCGTTGTACTGACATAATACCTAATATAATACGCACGTGTAATATCTTTATAACACGTATAATATCTTTATAGTTTTGATCGAGAAAAAATCATGTCACTTTTTGGAGTCTATCCCACAACTGTGTGAATGGAAACATAATAAATAATAGATTTATTATTAAGCTTTATGTAACTATAATAATAATAATAATTACATATAATAGTTACATACATATAATAATATTATTATTATTATTATTATATGTAACTAGGTAACGTTCTTTAAATACGGCCTAGGCATCAAATCTGCTTTTCCAAAAGTTAATGATTTTATAGGATGTAGTAGCAAAGGGCAAGATACGAATTAAAAGATACTCGACATTGTGCATGTATTTTCTTAAATTGTAAGCAATAAAGTGTGATAATTATTACCCGAAATGTACCTGCGTTCATGCAACGACTAATTAATGTTGAAGAAGTGAAAGAGATCTATCAGCACCGTGGCAAGTAGCACACCCTGATCTCTGCATACCCCTTAGGGACACAGGTGTGAATTGATGTTGTTACTTAGCGAGATAAGGTCAAAGGGACCCATAAGTTTTTTGGGTGACAGGCGTAACACCTGTAAATGAAGCGCTGGCAGTCAGCATTTGTCATTCTGTATTAGTTTTCTGCCGAAAAAACACCCGAAAGTTGGAAACGCGAAATACGGGTACGTCTGAGCAACCGTACAATTTTCTACCTCGAAGTCTAGCGGATCTTTTTAAGAGTTTATTTTTTATCGAATCTAACCTTTAGCTAGTTTAATACTTATTTCTTTCCTTCTTGGAACTCGTTATTTTTAACCTAAAGATAACGGCTGTTCTTGCTTATATCATTTCTCATACAAATGCGATTTGTTACCTAAACCTGTGCCTATACATACGTCACTCAATGGTAGGAGAAGCTACTGTAACTTAATTAAAAAGAAGTAATAGTTGGTACCCATGATTTTCAATTCTAGGTCATCTCCGAGATTTCGCCTACTGTCTGCGTGAACTAAGAGACTGGACTTTATGGGCTATTGACCATTTTCTGAATAGAGCATTTTACAAAGTAAGTGCTTAAGTATTATTCTGTCACGTTCTTTGCTGAGATAATCGAAGAGACAGCACTACAGTTCAATCATGTAAGAAGAGCGGTTAATTTTAGATTCTAAACGTTGTTCTTGTAAATGCAGGGCAAATATGTATAAAACCAAATAATTATAAAGATATCAACGATTTGCTTATGGTAATACTTTTTATTATCATCCGTAGCAAGCGCTACGAGGTGACGTAGCACTGCGTCACGACAATGTCTATGAAGATGGAGCAACCACGCTGTTCCATACGTTTCAAGTTTCCCGAGGCCCACAGTCCATATTCGTCCATCAGCCTACATGCTGGACATAAAATAAACGATTTATATGGCGATGTCATACTATTAAGGTGACTCTGGATAGATAGATAGGTAGGTAGGTAGGTAGGTAGGTGGGTAGGTAGGTAGGTAGGTAGGTAGGTAGGTATACTGCACAGCATTTGTACATCGTATTCATTTTTACACCTTTCAGAAAACTTATTTATTCGTAAGAATTCACTGAATATCAGGTTAACTTTCATGGAGCGCGAAATTGTTTATCGGTCTGTGACGTCATCATACTCAAGCGTTAGTTTAGAACGTTTTGGCGGGAATTTGAAAAAGTAGTTTTAAATAAGTATTTTTTTAGTAAAATGTGACGTATTTTTTCATGAAATTATTTTTTCGTGTTTAACTAGCGTCTATCTATGAAACAAAATCCATTCCGAACATTAGTCCACATCCCTATTTGGGTTGGTGCTATTCTCTAGACCGACACCACACAGCATTTAATGATTAACACTAAATATTTCATTAGTGATTACTGCGTGTGGCGGTAGTCCAGTGGTTAGAACAATGGTCTCTGAAGCGGGAGACCCAGGTTCGATTCCCAGTGCGAGCAAGTACCAATGACTTTGTTTCCTAAGTTATGTCCATTTGTGAAGATATAGTAGCAATACCACTCGCTAACTGTGAAGGAAAACGTCGTGAGTGAACCTGAGTGTCTAAGGTGTTCAAATACCTCTGCGCTTGAAATTCTCAATCCGCGGTGGGCACGCGTGGTATATGCCCATACTCTCTCTCTCTCTCTCTCTCTCTCTCTAAGAGAACGCCTGTACCTTGCAATAGGACGATTATAGGCTACTTAAAAAGAATTAATAGATAAGTAATAAAATTGTGATAGTAGGTACTTTCTTTGAATGAAAGTTAGGAAACTTAAATTGGATCACTCTATATTATAGACGCTCCTTTGAATGTGTATAGCATTGGCGAACACAAAGACATTTGATAATTGGATATCAGGCCGGCAGCCTGAGCCCAACTTAACGGATAACAGAGTAGTAATAGAGTTCCGGACAGTTAATTAACTACCGCACGTAGGTACTATTACAGGACATAATTGCTCTGTAAACGCGGTGTTAATGAGAACAACGTCATCAATTTATTAAAAGTTAAGGTTCAATGTGGAACTATTAACTCGAAATAATTCAAATAAAATGAAAATATAACTGCAGTATGCAATATTTTTCGTTACGACGTTTTCCTTTGCCGACAGAGATTTAAATATGTGTGGTAAAAGCAATTTATACAGGGTTATTTCTAAAATGCGTAATTTCTGAAACGTGTCGATTACAGTTCTCTATTTACATACATTTATGCGATTTGCGCGGCTGTTTGCTTTCTAGTGTCGTAGTTGGAAAAATAATGCTTAAAATATATGGGATATACGGCACCAAAAATGTGTTAATATAATCGGCGAGGTCCTGTTAAAAGATAAATAAAAACGTATTATACTATTTTTATTTTTAATGCACTAACCCGTGCTAAGGAACAAATTTAAAAACCTATTTAGAGGCTAAAAATTTCACCCATGCTGGGATTCGAACCCGCAACCTCTGGCTATCCGTGCCAGCGCTCTACCAATTGAGCCAATGGGCGACTCACGGCATCAGTGAAATTTCGAACCTCTTTACAATATTCTCTGTATTACGTACAGGCAGCGACATCTGACTTAAACAAATTGCATTACTTACAGCCCCGACTACCTACTTTGCAGTTAGGTTTAACATCGGAACGATATCACTGTACTCACATGATTATACTATTTTTATTTTTAATGCACTAACCCGTGCTAAGGAACAAATTTAAAAACCTATTTAGAGGCTAAAAATTTCACCCATGCTGGGATTCGAACCCGCAACCTCTGGCTATCCGTGCCAGCGCTCTACCAATTGAGCCAATGGGCGACTCTTTTAGCCTCTAAATAGGTTTTTAAAAAAACGTATTATAACACTCGTTATGATTTTTTTTCCATTAGTGGAGCTAGCAGCCCGTTTGGATATTTTCGTTGTATTTTTTAATGAACAAGTATTTTTGACCTTTTCAATTTCCACGCAGTTAAATTATGACAATACAGGGTCGAATGTAATAAATCCCTATACACATACATCCGAAAATTGGTGGCCAATATGAACGACTATTACGTTATAGAAACTTCGAAATTGGAAAAAATATATAATATAAGCTAGTTTATGCCGAAATTTAGCATTGAAGTGGTAATTTTAATGTTAACACTAGTGAAAAAATGTAATTATATGAATAACAAAATTGTCATATATCCTCAATATTAGGATTTTGTTTATTTTTCTTTATGTAGGTTTACATAATATAGGTACAAATTAAGTGGATTCGGACCTTCTAAAACCATAACTGGTTTGTCTCGAGGTCCGTGTCTTCATATATAAAATGACTCTTACATAATATTGAAATGTCAGTAATGTGTAATTAACAGAAACAATACTGACACTCAACACTATACCTATGTATCCCCTGTATATCAGAGGGATAGAGATAGAGACCAAGTTTTTTGTCCTGGGGAATGCCTCTAGTCGTTTATATTCTGAAATGAAAAGGTTTTATTCAAAGTACAGAAACTGCGGCTTAGCCGCGAACCTTACAAGTCAAACTAGGTGTCCATTTCCAAATGTAGATCATTTTGGAGAAAAAATAGACAAAACAACTCCAAACTTACTTTTTTCAAAGTCTTAAGGACTTTATCAGAGTTTACATAATTATTATAAAGCATAGAAGTGATGCATTATACTGGCTTTAATTCTAGACATCATTGTCGTCTAAATAATTCTTTATGTTATAGTAGCCCT
This sequence comes from Yponomeuta sedellus, assembly GCA_934045075.1. Taxonomy (NCBI): domain Eukaryota; kingdom Metazoa; phylum Arthropoda; class Insecta; order Lepidoptera; family Yponomeutidae; genus Yponomeuta; species Yponomeuta sedellus. The sequence continues at coordinate 14,633,563 of OW203729.1, read as the reverse complement.
TTTGGCACAAAGTGTACTTTACACATTCACTACGCGATGCTAATGCCCCACCAATTCCTAGTATAAAAATCATAACTGGTTTTATTATACGCATTTTTCAAAAAGTGAACGTCATTAATCTTAAGAACTATGGCAACGATTTTTAGAACCTACAGCCTAGAACTTATCGATTTCGGCTAAAAACGGCCGTTCTTTGCAAAACTGCTTAGACCTAGATCTAGAACCTAGGTTCTCTTAAACCTAGGTTCTTGTCAGGAGGTTCTAAAAAGACCTACTATATATGTATTAAGATTTACGATGTTCACGTTTTTCAAAGTCGCGTTATACAAGGAATTATGTTTTTTTCCGCTAGTTAGCACCGTCTAGAGCCTCATTAGCCTGCATGCACGCTCGCCAAGTATGTTTAGATAATTATGTACATAAGATAAGATAAGAAAATTCTTTATTGTATACCGGAAAATTGATACAGAACAGCAGATACAGAAGATAAGATACAATTGGCGGCCTTATTGCTAATAGCAATTTCTTCCAGGCAACCTCAAATCGGAGAATTTGAATTTGAATTACATAGATTATGATTTCTCAGTGACTTGCGATGCTCATATATGCCTAGTTATATATTAAACGAGTTGTCTAGCGCGATTAGACCCGTTTAATATACAACTAGTATGTAGATTATTGTAGATAAATAAAATAGACCAAAATGTTGACTTGTTGGTCCCGAGGAAATTGTAATTTCCGTTGTTTAAGACGGCTTGAATTATTACATTTGGTACAGAATATCTCGACGCTAGCCTCAGGTTTCAACTAAGGGAATGGTAAGGACTACAATGAATTTCGGTTGGAGTGGCGATTTCAAATTCCATTTATTAATTTGTAACTTTAACATCGTTGTACTGACATAATAATATAATACGCACGTGTAATATCTTTATAACACGTATAATATCTTTATAGTTTTGATCGAGAAAAAATCATGTCACTTTTTGGAGTCTATCCCACAACTGTGTGAATGGAAACATAATAAATAATAGATTTATTATTAAGCTTTATGTAACTATAATAATAATAATAATTACATATAATAGTTACATACATATAATAATAATAATATTATTATTATAATATTATTATTATAATATTATTATTATTATATGTATGTAACTAGGTAACGTTCTTTAAATACGGCCTAGGCATCAAATCTGCTTTTCCAAAAGTTAATGATTTTATAGGATGTAGTAGCAAAGGGCAAGATACGAATTAAAAGATACTCGACATTGTGCATGTATTTTCTTAAATTGTAAGCAATAAAGTATGATAATTATTACCCGAAATGTACCTGCGTTCATGCAACGACTAATTAATGTTGAAGAAGTGAAAGAGATCTATCAGCACCGTGGCAAGTAGCAGACCCTGATCTCTGCATACCCCTTAGGGACACAGGTGTGAATTGATGTTGTTACTTAGCGAGATAAGGTCAAAGGGACCCATAAGTTTTTTGGGTGACAGGCGTAACACCTGTAAATGAAGCGCTGGCAGTCAGCATTTGTCATTCTGTATTAGTTTTCTGCCGAATAAACACCCGAAAGTTGGAAACGCGAAATACGGGTACGTCTGAGCAACCGTACAATTTTCTACCTCGAAGTCTAGCGGATCTTTTTAAGAGTTTATTTTTTATCGAATCTAACCTTTAGCAAGTTTAATACTTATTTCTTTCCTTCTTGGAACTCGTTATTTTTAACCTAAAGATAACGGCTGTTCTTGCTTATATCATTTCTCATACAAATGCGATTTGTTACCTAAACCTGTGCCTATACATACGTCACTCAATGGTAGGAGAAGCTACTGTAACTTAATTAAAAAGAAGTAATAGTTGGTACCCATGATTTTCAATTCTAGGTCATCTCCGAGATTTCGCCTACTGTCTGCGTGAACTAAGGGACTGGAGGGACTGGGCTATTGACCATTTTCTGAATAGAGCATTTTACAAAGTAAGTGCTTAAGTAATATTCTGTCACGTTCTTTGCTGAGATAATCGAAGAGACAGCACTACAGTTCAATCATGTAAGAAGAGCGGTTAATTTTAGATTCTAAACGTTGTTCTTCTAAATGCAGGGCAAATATGTATAAAACCAAATAATTATAAAGATATCAACGATTTGCTTATGGTAATACTTTTTATTATCATCCGTAGCAAGCGCTACGAGGTGACGTAGCACTGCATCACGACAATGTCTATGAAGATGGAGCAAACACGCTGTTCCATACGTTTCAAGTTTCCCGAGGCCCACAGTCCATATTCGTCCATCAGCCTACATGCTGGACATAAAATAAACGATTTATATGGCGATGTCATACTATTAAGGTGACTCTGGATGGATAGATAGGTAGGTAGGTAGGTAGGTAGGTAGGTAGGTAGGTAGGTAGGTAGGTAGGTAGGTAGGTAGGTAGGTAGGTAGGTAGGTAGGTAGGTAGGTAGGTAGGTAAATAGGTAGGTAGGTAAATAGGTAGGTAGGTAGGTAGGTAGGTAGGTAGGTAGGTAGGTAGGTAGGTAGGTAGGTAGAAAGATAGATAGAGAACACTTTATTGCGCAACCAGAAAAAAGGATACAACCATAATTTTTTAAATCTAAGTAATGTTATACAATTGGCGGTCTTATCGCAAAGAGCGATCTCTTCCAAACAACCTTCGAAATATGGATATCGCAAGTCAAGCCAACCGACTGGTGACCTAGAAATGATAAGTGAGAGGCATGGTGCTCATCTGCCCAAGCCTTAGAAATCGTATTTATTTCCAAACAAACGATACATTACTGTTGACCCACATAATGTATTTAAGCAGGGACATACGTAAGCCTAGTTCCCAAAATACGTGGTGTTCAATATGTATGGGAGAACGGCAACATGGGTATGTAATTAGTTGATCACATAATGCGTCCCTAATGCCCTGAAAGGTCTTTGGAGCGACTCGCTCGGGGACTTTGTTTTCTTTTTCTTTACGCGTCTGTCTGTCCCCGATCTCCTTATTTATTCATACACTATTGACTAAAATGAATGGGGAACATGCCTCAACATTGATTGGAGTGACATTGCATTTATATCGTTAAGGACGAATAAAAAAAAAAACAAAAATTATAAGAAAACAAATATTACATTCATTGATTCTTCGTCTTAGAAATGCGAAGAATCAAGACACTCTACTAATTAAACCGGCCAATAGCCTGTTGGGCCACAGGCCTTGTGGGGTCCGTAGAACAACCTACTTTATACTAATAAGAACTTCATCCGAGTAATTTTCGATAAGATTCGTATGAAGTTTTTCTTTTATAACTTGGTCGACTATTACTCTTAAACATGTAAAACCGTGGTAGTTTTCCTTTTAACTGTAAGAACTATTTCATGTTTCTACAATCAAATTTGTAGAAGGAAGAGTCCCTCTCTTCTAAGAAAAAATTGCGACATTTAACTGATCCCTAAAGCGAAAGATGATTTTATTTTACGTTATGTTGGCGTGATACGTATCTATCCCAAATTTTAGCTTTCTAGTGCTAATCGCCTCTGAGCTAAACTGCGAACGGATGGACAAACGGACAGACAGACAGATAGAAGTACAGATAGACAGCAATTCCATCACAGTTTAGGTACTCCCGGTTTGTATGGGGGCGTTGTATATCGCTTGAGAAGAGGCTATTCTTATTATAAAACAACTATTAACTGTAGAGGTATGTTGGGTGAATTGAACGGACGTTACAAAAACCGAGAAATCTTAAAAACCTATTTAGAGGCTAAAAATTCCACCCATGCCGGGATTCGAATCCGCGACTTCTGGCTATCCGTCCCAGCGCTCTTTCCAACTGAGCTAATAGGCGACTCACCGGCATCAGTGAAATTTCGAACCTCTCTACAATATTCTCTGTATTACGTACAGGCAGCGACATCTGGCTGAAGTAATTTGCATCACTTGCAGCCCCGAGTACCTACTTTGCAGTTAGGTTTTACATCGGAATGATATTGCTGTACCCACATGATTATATTATTTTTAATGCACTAATCCGTGCTATGGACAATTTTAAAAACCTATTTAGAGGCTAAATAATATCTAGAGGTAGTGGGTGAGTCGCCCATTAGCTCAGTTGGAAAGAGCGCTGGTACGGATAGTCAGAGGTCGCGGGTTCGAATCCCGGCATGGGTGGAATTTTTAGCCTCTAAATAGGTTTTTAAAATTGTCCTTAGCACGGGTTAGTGCATTAAAAATAATATTATCCGAGAAATCTTTATCGCGTTTATTTATCTTTTAATGTGACCTATACAATGAGACTTAAGTATGTTTTTATAAGTTCTCAACTGACAAAGGGTAACAGTCTAATTTATAACCCGCGCCTCAGACAACTGCAGACCTACTTTCCGAGTATGATTAATGGAAAATAACTTTTAGCATAAAAACCCCTAAGTATTAAATATAATCGGTGTTATTTATAAAATATGATGAAACTAAAACACCCCTCACAGGGAGTTAAAAGATTCTGTGGTCACGTCCTTCCTTTTACCACAGACTATCTAAATTGCCTCTGAGGAGTATTAGTTTCCTTACTTATTATTCGTATAATGGAAAATACAGTGTTTACCTCGGGTTGAAGAGTTTAAGTTAAATAATACATTATTAGCCTATGTGCTAATCATATCAAATCCTCTGGGCTAATAATGTATCTATTATTGTGATAAAAATACACGGGTGAAAACAAAAGTTACCCAGTTAATCAGTCTGAAGGGTGACTTCAAATTCGGTTGACATTTTTAGGGCTCATTCATCTCACTATTTTTATTCATGGTTAAATACTATATTCCAGGTCATACATTCACTTTAGAAATATTTGGCGCTAGTTCAAAAATAAATGGTAAATCAAAAGAAATGGTTCTAGTTACCAAAAATTACTTCACTTAAGCAAAATAAAACAATATGGTCACCAAAATACATAAAAATCAGTAAGAACTGAACTCAATTGTTCTTTTAATGGTAAAACCAAAAAAAATATATTTTCTTACGTGATACTTGCTACAACTTTGAATTTGGGTTCAAAGTCGGATATCATGAATATTTTCAAATATATTATACCATTACCAATAAATCATAAATAATACTGTTTCTTCATGGAAAAAACATTTTCTCAAAATATAACTATCGATTTCAAAATAGCCCTTTAGTATTTACGAGTACTAGCTGCCCACGACTTCGTTCGCGAAGAAAATTTCATATAATTTAAATTTACGGCATAAAAAGTAGCCTAGTGGTATTATTCCAGATTACAATTAATTGACATTTGTACCGAATTATTTCATCGCAATCTATTCAGCCGTTCTGGCGTGATTGAGTAACAAAGATCCATACATACTCACAAACCTTCACGTTTCTAATGTACTAGCTGTGCCACGCGGTGTTAACCGCGGTTTGTTGATTTTCCCATGGTAATAAGATATTTTCCCGCAGTAAAACGTAGCATATGTGTTAATCCAGGGTATCAGTTAACTCCAAACCATTTTTTTAATTGCTCTATCCATTTAAACGTAAAAGAAGTAAGAAACATACACACTCACAAACTTTCGCATTTAAATGAAATGAAATGAAACGAAACGAAATGAAATGTTGCACACCAGGAATTACAATTTAGAAAATAAGAAGATACAGATTAAGGTACAATTGGCGGTCTTTTTACTTAAAGTAATTTCTTCCAGACGACCCTTGATGGAAAACACAAAAGAACTGAAAGACGAGTAGTTGGTGCAACTAATGACATAATTAGGAAAAGAAGGCAAATTTCAATAAACATCCATAGACAATACATAAATAATATATAAAATAAAAATACATAATATATACAAATAATATCATCTGGGAGAAGAAGATAGATGAATATAATACACATACGCAACATTTGAAAGAGGTAATATTTATTGTACCAGTTTTGTACTCAAGTAGTAGTCTCTGACGCTTCCTTTAAAAATAGAGAGCGATGGCGAGCGTCTTATTGCAAGAGGAAGATCATTCCACAGTTGGACAGCTGTGATTGTAAAAGAGCTGCTGAAGAATTTAGTCGAGTGACTCGGTATCTTCAGCGTCATATTCTGTGATGATCGTAAGGTCCGACTGTGGGAATCACTTAAAAACTCCAGGCGCATCTTGAGGCACTGGGGAGTGGCGGGATTGAACAACACCGAATATAGAAGAGAAAGTATGTGAGCATTCCTGCGGAGGCGGATGGGGAGCCACTTGAGTTTGACGCGATATTCGGAAACATGGTCATATTTTCTCAATCCAAATATGAACAGGATGGAAAAGTTTTGTAGGCGCTCAAGCTTATTAAGTTGCTCCTCTGTGAGGTCAAGACGGCCTTTATAATATTAATGTGATTTGAAATGATGGGAGAGGATCGGGCGGTGAAGAGGGCGTCCCTAGGGCTTCCAAGCGACCAAATCCAGTTGACCGCCCTAGATACTGCTGGAAATATGAAGTGGCCAAGGACCTGCGTGAGCTCCAGCCGGGCTATTGACAAGAGCACACGAGGACAGAGACAAGTGGTGTCTTCTTGTGTCGGAGGCCAAGAACCATTTCGGGTCACTGAGCGAGCGGAGTAAGTATTTATTTGACGAAGTTAAAAACTAGTGACGGTACGATCTATCGTTCACTAGCAAAATAATAGATAGAAAGAGAACACTTTACACCACACCCGTAAAAAAGAATAACTTACATAGGAATATCTTATACGAAAATCAGAGCATAAATCATACACTTTGTGCGTATTATACTGATATAATATATAACGGACTAGACAGTGAAAGTGTAACTCACTGAGATAAAGAAATGTCGATGTCACTAGTGCAGTAAATTCGGAGCTTTGGAAAAACATCGCTTTAACATAAACATGAAAATATATCATTAACATAAACATGCAAAGTAGCATAAAAGCGCATAAAGAACATGACTACCTACTTAAAGTTTGATGAACATTGTGAATCTTTCTCGGAAAACTAGATACACGAAATACCTTGTAACGGTGCAAACCTCTTTACACCATTCTTTATATTTCTTTTTCTATCATTTTCAAATATTTAAATTATGTCACACATTCCAAAATTTCCCTCATTTTTTCACAACTGAATCTTTTTAATCTGTGATTACAACTTTACCCATCAACTAGATCCGACTGTTTTACCTGCTTATTCGTTTTCATCCAGTTTTCTGTCTTATTATAAAATAACAATACCTATCTGCAAATAAAGCAACAGTTGAAGTCGTTCCAGTTTTTATTATTTATAAAAGTTATACAACATTTCAACCTAATACAAATTTTACTGACTTAAGTACCTAATCATGTGTTTCGCTGTCGGGAAGTTTCATTCCTTTATTTCATAGATATTAAATTCTATTTACTTAGATAAGAAGTTTTCCCAGCGAGGCTTCAATTTGCGCTGAGGCTAAGTGCAGAATTCGAACAACGTTCTAACAAATCCTGCGTAACGAGGAGGCCTGGCCGAGCTTGCTTATATATCTACTTAATAGGGTGAGAAAATTCCGCTTCGTTAAATATAAGATTCGCAATATTTTTAAAAGTCCCTCGACGGATTCGTTGGCAATAAATGAGCAGATTAACTTTGTTCTAACTCTGATTTTTGATTTATTACGCTAAATGCTTACTTAAGTATGTCCTTTTGGTGAAAGCCTTACTTACCTCGGCGCTTGAAATTGCCAAACCGCGGTGGGCACGCGTTGTAATTAAGCCTAAAGTGTACTTCTGAGAGAGGGTCTGTTAGCTGCAGTGGAACGTTTACATCATGAATATTGGGTGGTTCACCTATAGGCTACCTTAAACAGAAGCTTGTAGAATCCTTTGGTTCCCGATTAAAATTTTCCTTTCTTAATAAATCACAGTTGGCTTTATTATAAAGCCAACTGTTTTTACTTTTTTCTTTACTTATATATGAACCGTCGAGAGTACTAGTATTAGGATATTATTTACAATTTTTTCACTGTAAAAATAGAAAAATAATTAAACCACCTTCTAATTTATTGTAAGTAGATAGAGCTAGAGGTGCACTACAGTACCTTACCGTTACTTCATATAAAAATATGCTGTTTCCAGAAAAAAAACCTTGGCTTGAAATGGAATAAGTATTTTTGCATTTTTATGATAATATATAAAAAGGCAAGTGAGGCAGTCCTATTGTAGAATGGAAACATATAATCCTTTCGGTGGACAGAAAAAAGGTTGACATTACTTACAATGTTGTTCGGTGGTTTGGAAACATGAGAGGACCCTTCTACGCAAAGTTAACTTGACGATCACGTGACCCCCGTTGCCCGTTATAGAATGGGACGACGGTTATACAAAAGAATTCTACAGGTACCTGATATTCCCGCAGTACACATTCAGAAGCTCTTTGAAAATAATGGAAATCACTTTAAAATGTTGTTCCCAACATTGAAAGTACTACATTCACTGTGAAAAAAATGTGGAATTTTTTAAATATACCTTATGCACGTGAATAAAGAACGTACAATGGCAATATGGCGAAAATAATGCTATAAGCCTTTTTAAACAATCAAATGAGGTGCCGCAATCAATTCATTGAAGGGAATTAATAAACTAGCTTTGTATATTTTACGTGGTATGGAATTCATTGGGTACTAGATGACCCAATGAACTCAATGTTTATTTCGATATCAACCCTTTACATGTCCCCATTGCTGGGGCACGGGTCCCTTCTTGCATCACAGGAAGGTTAGGCCATACTGCAACACGAGGGCCAAGACCGAGTTGGTGGACGATTGTAAGACAGTGGCGGGCCTTACTGTCAGAAATTATCAAGCCGCCCATAAGGCCGGCTTGATAACTTCAAGCCGCCTTTGTAGCAGACTTCATAGCTTGATAACTTCTGACATGGCTTAACGACTGTCATTTCATGACAGTCATAAGGCCGGCTTGATAACTTCAAGCCGGCTTTGTAGCAGACTTGATAGCTTGATAACTTCTGACATGGCTAAACGACTGTCATTTCATGACAGTCGGCACCAACGGCTTAACGGGCCTTGCAAAGCACGGAAGCGCTCGGGGGCATGACCCCCGTTGTGGAGTATGACATAACCTTCCAGCGATGCAGGAAGAGACCCGTGCCCCAGCAGTAGGAACATACAAGGAAAATATAGATATAATATTTATGTATGACGAATCTAAAGTTGGCGCCCAAAATCATAGTACAGAATGAACTCGATTTATTTTCGACGTTTCATAGTAAGTAATATAAATTTTGTCACACATTTGGCACCTTCCTGCGACGCAGGAAGAGACCCGTGCCTTAGCAGTGAGGACATACAAGGGTTGATATCGGTTTGGTACCTACCTGTATTTGTAATATAGGGTAATGTATCAATTATATTTACTTGTGTGATTAGAAATATATACCGCCAAATCCCCTTCCAGTAAACTGCTAGAAACACAAAAGTGTTTCTTGAATCATTAGGTCTATACAAGAAGTCTAGATTTCTACAAATTACCTCTACCGATAATAACAACGGTCTGGCTCTTCCGATATAACAACACCCGTAAGTAGATCCGGACAAAAAGTCTACAATATGATCTACATATACTAAAACATTATATCGACGTGACACAGAGCAGGCAATTACTTGTTTATTTATTTTAATCAGTATCACATGCGGTTCACTCAACTCAAACTCAGTATGCAAGTAAGATGTAACACAACCAAGGAGGTCTTAACATTACATGCGTAGAAACAAAGGGTATAAATATTATAAACTTATAAACATAAGCATAACAATAAAAAACCAATAATGGGTAAGGAACAACTTTACTGCAGGTCCTGTTGCATAACGAGTAAATTAATATTTCTTAAAATTTAATTTAAAACAGCCTACTGAAGGGGACTGTCTAACAGGTGGAGGTATATTATTCCAGCATTTCGCGGCGCAGTAACGGAAACTTCCCCGAAATACTGATAAATGTTGAGATGGGCAGACCATTCTTAATGGGATACGAGACTGACGTTTACTAAAGCTTAACTTGTTGTATAAATAGGTATGTAGGTTGTTGTTTTTCAATCACACCGAAAAGTAGAGTTGCAAAATGCAGGGCTCGCCGTGACTCCATATTAAATAAATTATTACTATTTAAGTAAGGAGTAATATGCGCTCTCCGTGGGGTAGTGAAACAGAACCTTGCGCATGAATTCTGCATTCTCTGTATATTTTTTTTAGTTCTTCCCAGCAGACACCCCCCAATAACGGTATCAGCATAATTTAGCTTTGACAAAATAAGCGATTCAAAAAGATGGATCCTCGTGTTTACGTCTAGGTGGTTACGTATTTTATAGACAACACGAAGTCTATAAATACAGATTCTAACGGTTTCAAGTACATGTTTTGCAAATTTTAAACCGTCATTCATTATGACAGCTAAATTCCTCCCCTCTGTTACCTGTTCGATTGTCACGCCTCCTAAGTTGAGATCAAAATTATAAATGTTAATTTTTTTGATTTGCGTTTTAGTGCCGATCGCAAGAAACTTAGTTTTAAGAGGATTTAAAGCTAGACAATTTTTTCGGGACATTCTGATATTTGATCTAGTTAGTTATTAAGTTTTACAATTTCCTCCGTCGTTTTTGAGGGATTAAAAGATCTATAAACCTGCAAGTCGTCAGCTTATACATGATATTTACTGTCGATTACAATATTTGCTAAATCAGCAGAGTAAAGGATAAAAAGTATAGGTCCCAAAATAGAGCCTGGGGGACACTTTTATTCACTATTGCAGGGCTGGAGTATTTATTAATGCCTCTACCCCCACAAACCTCGACACTCTGGGTACGATTGCTCAGGTAGCTAGAGAACCATTTCATTGAAACACTGTCAAAACCATAATAGGCCAGTTTTGATAACAGTAAAGTTGGACTTATAGTGTCAAACGCGCGCGAAAAGTCAAGTAAGACCAAAATTGCTCCCTCACCAATATCCTGCCCTGCTAGGATGTCGTCAACAACATCCAAAAGAGCTGTCACCGTACCTCTACCCTTCCTAAAGCCTGACTGTTTCGAAGGGAGAATATTGTTAACCTGGAATTGACCTGGTATTCTGTTAATTGCATTGACACAACTTTTTCTATAATTTTGGACATAAAAGGCAGAACACTTAAATAAAAAAAGTTATTATACCAAGCGTACGTGACATTGTCAGAAGCACCATATCCAGAGTGATACAGTCGAAACCTTGAGCATTCGTTTTAAAGTTCTTTATGATTTTCATAATTACGTCTTGATCTACTGTTTTGAGACTGAAAGTTGAAGCGTTAAAGCGGTTAAACCAGTAGTGCGTTAATAAAGATATATCGATAGAACCTTTATCAGGAATATTAATGATACGGTCATTAATGCAGTTGGGGTCACTTAAATGTTCAGGTAGGTCAGTTTGTCTTTTTTTAAAGTCTGCTACATTACGTTTAATATTTTTCCATAGTTTTCGTGCATCATTTAGGTTACTATTGACGTAATGCTGGAAATAAGCAGTTTTTTCATTATGAATTGCCACTTTTACAACTTGTTTTAATTCTTTGTAATACTTTTTATCAGTGTCTAATTTAGTTTTATGGCTTTTGGCATTGGCTTCATTTCTGAGATTTATCATGGCTTTCACTGTTGGTGTAAACCAAGGGTAGTTTAAGTCTTTTGCATAGATGGTTTTTACAGGTGCGTGCAAATCAAACAAATTTACGATATGAGAGTTTAGAGTGAACAATGTCTCATTTACGTCTTCGTTCAACAGACCTTCCCACTGTAGGTATGTCATTTAGGTCCGTAGTGAAGGGTTCCGCAGAAGGAGAGATCTTTTACCTGCTTTACGGAGCTACAACTTTACAAAGTCATTTTCAATGGAATTTGTACGAAGTTTTTCTTTTATAAGGTCGCCTATTACTACTGTACGGTCACGTGCACTAACATGTAAGCACTTCAGTAGGTACCGTGTAAAAGTCAAAATAGTCTATTTCTCGTTCATTAGGCTAGAAGAGGTTAATGTGACAAGGTTCTGACGTGTTTACATGTTGACGACTGTACGCCCAAAATTTGCGCTATAAAGCCTATAAATAAATAAATATTCATGAACATATTCCATAGATTTCGTTAGCCCTATACTAAGTACAACTAAATGACTTGTGTTGCAAGTGCTAACTCAACGATAGATTAAATACAACAAATACATAGATAAAATCCAAGACCCGAGACAAACTAGAAGACGTTTCCTAGTTTGACTCGGCCGGGGATCGAATCCGGGACCTTTGGTCTTACAGTCAGCGTGCCAAACCTCTGCGCCATCGAGGCTGCCAAATAATAACAATATTTCGCAATGGGAACTCTAAATCAAAATATGTTCTACATTAAAATTGTAAAGAATCTTTTTTTTTTTTTGATAATATAATCTCTCGATATGTATTTCTAAATATAGACTTCCTCGTCATGCGTTGATCAACGACATCATCCGAAGGGCTCTTGCCACAATTAACGTCCCGGCTATTCTAGAGCCAAATGGTGTGGTCCGGGACGATGGCAGGAGGCCGGATGGGATGTCGTTGATCCCATGGAAAAATGGGAGGACCCTGGTTTGAGACGCAACATGCGCGGACACTTTGGCGCCGTCCCACGTCCGGGCCACTTCCATAAAAGCCGGCTCTGCGGCATCAAGTGCTGAAGGGATCAAGTGCTGAAGGCATCAAGCGGCGCAAATACGGGACTCTGGCACAGAGTCACTCATTCGTGCCGAGACACTCGGACCGTGGGGGCCCGAGGCGCGACTGTTCTTTAAAGAACTTACGTCGCGCCTCAACGACACGATCAGAGACTCCAGGGCTGGCTCTTACCTCGGGCAGAGGATAAGTCTTGCCATCCAACGAGGTAATGTAGCCAGCATACCGGGGACCCTCCCCAGAGGCGGCGATGATCTGGGCGCAGTAATTGGCTTTTAGGTAGTGTTTAAAATTAATTAATTTATACATATATTTAGGTTTGTTTTGTTAGTTTTTGGATTACACTAAAATTAAATATTTTCTTCCTTCCTAGCAGATTGTGATACACAAAACACTATTTGAAAGTAATAAATGCACAATAAGAGCTCAAAATAGAAACTGCGAACCTCATTTACTTTCAAATGCACTGCAAAATGAGATGTCCGAGACAGTCAAGGATACAAAGTAGAACTTTGAAGGTTGTATTTATTTACATTTAAGAAATAACCCGCACGAGGTAGTTTTCTGTTTGAAAATCTCCTTGTCTTTTAAATCTCAATACTTCGTAAACTCAAGCTATGCAATATAAAAGGTTATTCCAGATTTTCATATTGTGATTTTATCTCAGCAAGCCGAGCATGAACTGTAGAGAAAATTTTTGCAGCCCTTTTCTCCACTTCAAACATGACTCCAAGGCAGCTGCTAACATTATTAGATTAGATTATAGTACACACCAGAAAATAAATTACATTTAAAGGCATTGTACATTATTACTTACCTACATACATTGTTCATTGCCATTTCGCAAAAATAATGGTTTTACGTTGAAATAAATTTGTTACTTCTGTCGAGCTTTAAACAGAAATTAAATAGTATTTCTTAATGATTCGCGATACTCATACATAGTTATATATTGAACGGGTCTAATCGCGATTATTTATTATGTAAAACGTAATTACCTTATTTCCCGACGTTTCGGCAGCGTTACAGTGGGTAGTCTTTTAATTTTTCGCAGCTGGCCGACACGCAACACTCCCTACGCCCACGGACAGGTCCGGTGATAAGGACCTGTCCGTGGGCTAAATAATCATCTAAATAATTACAATTTCTCTACACATTTTTTGAAATGAGATCTAACCTTACCTAACTAGAACAGTGAAATAAACTATTCCAGTTGGATTGAGAACTTTAAATGAAGATTTTGCAACAATGCGGTATGCTGTATTGCGAAGCCGCACCGGCTATTGACAATTACCTAGCAGCGACTCGGTGAGTTGTCGCAACTTCGTCGTTGAACAGTTTTATTACTTACTGGATTGTCAAACCTTAATAATACCGGTCTCTCCTTCTGTTTGAATTGGCCCCGGAGTGGATTTCCTATGTAATTTTCAATAATAGGACCCTCGCTCCCTCGAAGTTAAGGCTCTTTGGCAATTCAGGCAGATCTCGAGCTGTTAAGCAAAACATTTTTCGTTTGTTCTCATTACAAAATTTATTTCTATAATAATTTTAGTCAAGATGCAAAAGTTGTAGTCTTCTTTCTCTCTGACAGAACGCCTGTGTCTGTGGGATTTTTTACGCTGCTCATCCCAGCTAGCATAAAATTATTCTTGCAGCTGCATATTGGCGCTATATGCAGCCCTTCTGCTGCAAATAAATACCTAAAGAGACACCTTAAAAGCACAGGGGTGAAATAAGATGGCGTTTACCTTAACAAGTTATTTCAGCTCTGCTAAATGCACAATATAATTGTGAAAGTATGTTTGTTACACAACTACGCAAAACGGCTGAGCTGATTTGTTTGAAATTTGGCGCAAATTTGGATCAGGACATTTTCAATGCAAATCCCGAACGCGCCTGGCTCCAGGCCTCCCTACCAATTAGGTTGGGAGGCCTCGGAGTCAGAAAAGTGACAAGCGTGGCACTGCCTGCCTTCTTGTCTTCCGTCCACAGCATAGAGGCCTTGTATAAGCAAATTATCTGCCCATCCTTGGGCACGATTGAGGTCTCATGCTGTGAGGAAGCCAAGCAGGCATGGAGACTGGTTTGCCCGTCCACCGACCCACCGAAGGACCCTTCAGTGCAGAGACAGTGGGACGGGCCGCTTTGTGAGCTGACACAAAGACAACTAGTTGAATCTAGTGTAAGCGACCCAGAGCGAGCCCGCCTCCTTGCTGTCTCAGAGCGCGAGTCAGGTTATTGGTTGCAGGCACATCCATTTGTGGCAATTGGCACGCTGATGGATAACATATCTTTCAGCACTGCCGTGGGACTGCGCCTGGGTTGCGCTATCACTGTGCACCATCAGTGCCCCTGCGGCGCTGACGTCGACCACATGGGTCACCACGGGTTATCGTGTCAACGGAGTGCTGGCCTCTTACCGAGGCACGCGGCGCTAAATGACGTCATCCGAAGGGCCCTCGCTACATCCGGAGTCCAGCAATGCTGGAACCTCCGGGAATTTTCGGCAATAATGGAAAAAGGCCTGACGGTATGACGTCAATACCCTGGAAACATGGGAGGCCGTTAGTGTGGGACTCAACCTGCGTCGACACACTAGCACCTTCTTATGTTTCCCTGAGTATAAGGGCCGCTGGCACAGCGGCCCGCGCGGCGGAAGGCCTCAAACGGCGGAAATATGCAACATTGGGCAACCAATACATATCCGCGCCGTTTGGGGTCGAGACAATGGGCCCGTGGGGCCCCGAGGCGCGTTCGCTCTTTAAAGAGCTGTCAACGCGCCTCATCGACGCCACGGGGGACCGGAGGGCTGGCGCATACCTCGGCCAGAGAATAAGTCTGGCCATCCAACGAGGGAATGTTGCCAGCATTCTGGGCTCCCTGCCGAGGGACACCGACCTGGGGCAAGTGTTTTATTTGTAAATTATAGGTATTTATTTTTATTACTGTATGGTAATTAGATTTTAGTTTAGTTATTAATTTAGTTTTGCTTTAGATGTTTTGTTTAAATAATCTCGCTCGATATAAAATAGCTCTCGAAAAATCTACTTACGAGTAGTTTAAAAAACAATGCTATTCCACCATTAGTACTCGTATTAGTAGTATAAGTACAATCATTAAACTTGTATTTTTATTTATACTATGCGTAATAAGGAACACTTACTGGCTGGGCTGCTCGTAAAAGCAATCTCCGGCTCCTCTTCACCTTAACATGAAACTCAAACTCAAGGAAAAGTAGGGCCAGTACTGCTAACAAAGAGCTTTTTAAATATATTTGTATATTTACATACTTACATAAATTAAATTTGTATGAAAACAAATTCTTATACAATAGTATTTAAGAGTTAGACAACTCGGTCGGTAAGTACCTAAGTATACTGAGTTAGATTATAAACCTTATCAGCCTTATTCCAAAACGCGGTCTAAATTTAGTACTGGGATTGTTACCAGGTTTAAACCATAGACCAAGTAAAATGTTATTACAAAACGAAGTTTATCGCTACGTCATGGACTATCTATGGTACTAAAGTTAAACTTCTGATACCCCTAGTTTATCTTTGGACTAACCTCCAAATTGACGTTTGAATTTGTTTGGTTTTGTGTGTGTGATAGATTGCAATAAAAAATTGATATTATGGACGCCATTGATATGATGGATTTCGATGATTTGGACGATTGGGACATTATTTGGACTTCGTCATCGTGTGAATCCCTTCAAATTAAGTGACGAAGATTTTCGATACAAATATAGGTTCACGTTTTTCTTCAAATGTTCCATTTTATTATTATAATAATCAACAACGAAACCGCCCAAAGTTTAAAAATTAATAATACCTATTCCCAGTATGAAACTATCAGAAATTTTTTGACGTCTCGGATTGACGCGCGCGCTCGAATATTTCACTCCATTTCACACGAGAGTAGCCATTTGATTATAAAATCGCTCCAATAACAATATAATAATTAATTGTGCTGATTTTAGTTAGATTGAACCTAAACAAAGAACAGTTTACGATGTATAGGTATTTTAAACGCAATAATGAATATTTTTGCGTTTAAAATGTGAAGATAATATCCATTTAGTGAAACGGAACGCAGCATTGAATGAAAGCTGAATGAACGAATCAGTGAATATTAGTTGAACCATGGCTGATCTCTGGTTTAACTGATCCTCGAATAGTCTTCTATTTGTAATAACGACACACATTTGATCTGGGTCTAACTTTGATACCGTAACAATCCTAGATCTTTAAGTCTTGGTTTAAACCAGGACTTATTTAGGTTTTTATAATAAGGCGGTATGTATTTGGTTTTAACAATCATTCGAAAAATACAATTATTTTGCAATACGATACTTAAGTAATTTATTTACACAATGGTAGTCAAATCTATAGTGCGTTCACATTAACTTGACGCGTGAGAGAATTGGTAGCACTGAGATGTTTACTGTTACCATGTTAAATAAGAAATCATTCCCATTACTTGGGGAAAATAAAAGGATTGAGGGCTTGTTTTACCATCTTCCGATTAGGTCCAAAAGCTAATTCACATGTTATGTCCTTGTTACCAATTCTCTCACGCGTCAAGTTAATATGAACGCACTGTATAGCAAAATCCAATTTTTTTTTACATTTGTGGTTAAATATTATCTGAGTAAGGCCAATTACAGTGTTCCACACGAGCATGAGTATTAAAATCTTTGGTGGAAATTTAACCGTACTGTCGTCATGTTACATTACAATTAAATACGTACAGTTCATAAACTTACACCTCGATCCCGGAGCGGTTGGTAGAGATCAGGGTTTGCCACTTGCCACAATCTGGTAGACCTCTTTTTCATGAGAAGTAAGGTGAGCAGATCAGAGTACCTACTAGTAAGGTCAGAAATTTCCCGAAGTGTGTGAATGCGGAATGTAATTGCTACAAAAGCCAGAAAAGAAAAACGTGACTCGAACACGTTTTTAGAAAACCATATTTGAACCATGGCTTAAACGGTTCACGCAGTTCCCCTTACTCCCAATTTGTACCACCCTGAATAAAATCGGGTGGACGATAAAGAAGAAAACAGTGTCAAAAGTTGATGGATTTATGAGATCAACAACTGTCTAGATTTACTTTGCCACCGCCCGTAGCCTTGACTAGGTTGCGCATTGGGCGCGCAAATTCAATTTAAACCTGAAATATTTACATCATTTATACAGACGCCATTTCCAGACATTGCCTCAAAATGATTTCTCATAAACCGTTTAAGCGAAACAGCGAATTTCCGTCGAGAATTACCTGAAATTGCTTTATGCAATTGGGGCGGCTATTACTTAAATTTTTCGTCGTTAACATTCTCGAGTCTAAATTGTTCGAGGCCGTGAGACTGAGGTGCTAGCTAAAATCACAAATGAGATGAAAGTTAATACCTTGAGCTTATAAGATAATTGCGTTTCGCTGAATTTAGCCGAAAAGCCGCTGTAACTTAAATGTCAGCTGCTCTAGAACGTTTTGTAGAGCTCTCCTAGGTGCTAACGCTCGGCGTGACTAACTTTAATCACAGCCTTTGAGCCAGGCTGTAAGCTGCCATAGCAACCGAATTGTGCGAGGCGCTGACATTTCTAAACCCCTTTCTGTTCTGTTCTTAGCTCTAACAAATTACACAAGTAAATTAAGTACCTACTACTTAGTGAACGGTTGGTTTCTTAATGTTGGGGAAGTAAGGAAACAGTTTGTTTTTACAGTATGGAAACTACGAGTAAAGAAAATCAATCCAGTGAAACATTGCAGAAGTAGTTTCGCAATACCTCCTTCGAGGAAAATCCCTCCATCCAGGAAATATTGTAACTTTCTTGACGTAAATGAGATTTAACTTCCCTATTTTACATCTGAATCATTCGCAACTCGCAAACGTCGCCGTCGTGTGCACTTCTATGTACTTCTGTTTTTTACTTTAAAGAAGTGGTGTACATGGACACATATAAATCAAGTATTAAAAATTGCTATAAAAAACGTTATATATCGTCAAATAGCAGGCTCCGTAGTTAGGTGAATCACCGAGCTTATCTGCGGTATTTAAATTTTTATACAGCAGTGAAAGGCGTTAACGTGTTTCGAGAATAACTTTCACGAATATGGACCTGGGGATATTTTTCAATAAAACAAAATGTGGAAGATGTATTTAAAAATAATAGAACATATGAAGGGTTTCTTTAACACAATATCGTAAATAACGTAGGACCTACGGCGACGACAACTTATATGATCGACTAAACGAAGTGGTAGATACTCGTAGATATAACCTTAGCGTTTATTGTTCGACGGTGTTACCCTAAAAAGCGACGCAACTGTACATGCCTACTGCTATTGGCCATAACGTGAGAGCCGCAAGTTGCTCAAAATACCAGCTTGATTTTGCTGACGCTACCTAAGCCAAGAGACAGCTCAAAATTGGTTAAGACTCTTGGAAACTTGACACTTGGTTTTGATTGGGTAGGCTTTCTATCCAAACCTGCCGTCCTGGCGTCAGGATGGTGGGTTCAAGTTCAAAATCGTAGTTTTGGGTAGATCTTAAACAATTTAAACATGATTCAGAAATTCTGGCCCTTCACCTACTGTTTGGCCCAAGTGGCCAGCCAGTTGAGAATCCTGCGATTCTTACATTCTTCGCTATTGATTCTGATATTCGTAGCGGCTGTATATACAAGAATGATTCAACAATACATCGGAGCTTGATCTCCCGAGCGTGAAATATGAACGAATCTTGATTTCGATTGGAATTTGACATCCTCCTCGAGAGGTTGTTCACAATATTTTTCTATTCGTGAGACTACGAATAAGGCTTTGGCGGCATCTCACTCGCTCTAAAACGTCAGCATATCAACCTTTACACGCGTCTACTCCACCCGGTTACCATATGAGTGACTTTGCAAATGTAAAATGCCTGGTGTCGCCTGTACCTACTGTCTGTCAACTGGACCGTATGATTAACGAAGAGCGGGTTAATTGACCTTTTTCAAAATATGTATCTACATAGTAAAGGGCTTTTTCCCTCTCGTTCTTTTGCGAGGTACACCACCTTCGTGATTTAATTCGTTCCAAAAAATTACGTTCCGTTCCGTAAGATCCAAAAAAATTTCGTCTAGAACACAGAACACATACAATAATAATAATTTAACCACACAAAAAAATCCTAACTGAACAAACCATTCGGGAAAATATCTGAGCCAAAGGACCCCAACACGCTGGCAGCATTGCCACGCTGCACCGCCAACGACTTTGTCCAAGATACGCACTGGAGCGGCAGTCAAGCCCACTCAAGCGGCGACCCAGCTCCCTAACACGGAGAAACTTATTAGTGAGAAGCTTATTAGAACTGTTGTGAGTTTCTAAATCGGATCGGTAATTAATGTTTGCCGGACCGGAGCAGTGGAGATAGGGTCTTAGGCGCCGAACGTGCGATCCCGGACGAACTCGGATGACATGCTTGAGAGGCTCCGTGGCTTTAAACTGTTAACTTGTTAATAGCGGACGGCACTTTGCTGGAGCGCTAAAAATACTGTGTGCGACTAGAGTTTCCGGCAATATTGCACACGAACGATTATAATGTTTGAAGCGTGTGCCGTGGACGAGAGTTCTGGGTCTGCCATTTGTATAATGGAGGTAGCGGGCCATGAAGCACGGGACGTTGTAAAGTGAAACGGGGAAGCGCGGGGTAGTTAGGCGTGTGTATAACATACTTAGACAGACAGAGAATATAAATTTTTAGGTTTCTTAACCTTAAATAAAAAAAAGCGGATCTATAGGATCACTTCGTTTTGAGTTCGTCTGGCCGTCTCTGTCAAGACTAGTGATGAACGGAAAGGAATGTGTCGCGGAGTTCCGCAAGTACTTCACTATTCTATGACAAGGTGAGTGAAATCATAATCTGTTAACCTTTACGATTTGTTTTGAGTGAATTGGGTGACAGATAAGAACGCAAAAAGAAACATGATCTGTTGGTTCTGTGGTACAGGAAAAAAGAAAGATAACAAGCGGAAACGGACGCGCACGGTGTGCGAGAGAATATGGGCGGTAAAAAGAGACAAGAGGGCGGCAAGTGTCATGGAGGTGTGGGCTCCTGCAATGCTGCCGTGAAAGATGTGATCACCGGCTACAGAGTTGGTAAGTTTACCGCACTAATAATGTACTGTAATGTTTCCGCTTCATATGATATGAATATAAGAAATGGCTAATAGTTTAATAGCTTATGATGAAGAATCCAGCTAAGATGTTAATAGCTGATGGATCAGGCTAATACTTAATAGCCTGATAACGAGAGTCAGGTGAAGGTTCGGTCGAGGGGATGGAGGCAGGCCCGAGGGGCATGGCCCCGTAAGAGTAATAAAACGAAGTTGGTCGAAGTAGTGACCTTGAGAGTTCTATGGAAGTACAAAAACGATTAAGACATGGTCGTACCGCGGTAGCCCTGCGGCTTCCCGGACTAAGCCCAAATAAAACGGGTGATGATTATGTGCTAACAAGATTACTTCGTACCACATGTTGTGGCTCTTTTACAAGACGTAAAATGACTCAAAAATAGGCCAAAGATTGTGGCCAAAAAATTAATGATCCTACAGCATTCATAGATTAAGAAATACCCTCTTTTGTCGCATGATGTTATCCTATGTCTATTCTCTAGGATGACCCACTGTAATAACGTCGCGACAAAATTTGGTGGAGGAGCTGGGATTTAACCAGTTTCTAAATAAAACGCCTTAAGATTATGGCGCAAAAAATTATTGCGAAGTCATGATAAAAATAAAGGCGGGTAAAATGTTACGATCGCATATTACTCGTAAAAAAAAAGGAGATACAAGATGAGAAAAAGATACACGACACAAGGATTAAAGTATATTCCGTAAAGAATAGTAGAGAAATTTTTGGTTTCATGTTACCAAAAATTGAATTGAACTGATTTTTTTGGTTTTTTTTTTTATACAGGTTCATCGAGATCAATAAAATATGTTTGGACTTGGTGGTTGTTTTATTTTCTATAACAAAACGCACGAATTTATTTCTTTTTTTTGGCAACACTACTGACCAATTTCCGCTCAGATTGTTCCCGGAATTTCCGGTTCAATTTTTTTATGTCTTTGGTTTGCAAGTTGCCGTTTCGCGGTATTTGTTGTAAGCTTGTTTTATTTATTGTGGATATTATCTACGAATTTTGGTTTTTTTTATTCGATAAATGCTTGTAATTGATATTCGATGTCGCCGAATAGATATATTAATTTCTAGAATTTTTAACTGGTAACATCCTTATCATGGCAACACTGGGTTAAGTTAGAGAAATGGGGCAGGCGACATCGAAGGTCGAGATTTTTGAATCATTCTAAGCATAGTAGCTGACGTGAAAAGACGTATCTTGAGTGTGCTGTGATTCCTTATTGAAGTGTTACGTGATTAAAGTGAAGTGTGCTGTGTGTGATTCCTTATTGAAGTGTTATAATATAATCTAATATTACGGTTTATCAAATACAACAACCGTTTCGTTAACTTCTGCCTTTTATTTTTCTCGTCAACGTTAACATTGTATACGAAAACGCCATTTTTTTTTCGTCTTTGCACAAATGTTTTCCATGTGAAGTGAAAGTGAAAATTTATGCGTAAAGGTGATATTAACAAGGAAAATAAGCGATACGCTAACCGGACGGTGGAAAACTTAACACGGATTATCAATTCAAATCATCTGTAAGCCAGTATTTGCATTCTCGTATGGAATAGGATTTCACGTTCGGCATTGAATTTCAAGTTTCAATCTTTACCTATGGTTGGTTGGTTAAGTTGGGTATGAGTAAAGCACGAAAAGCAGTTGATAAAATAGTATGAAATTCGATTACAGTTCAACAGGAGAACGAAGAGAACTAAAAACTAAGAAACCGACGCCATTCCGACTTGGAGAATTACTTACCTACTTCAAATGGGTACCGCTAAAAACTGTAAAACAGATTTTACGTAAGGTAAGTTTAAAATCTGTCCACAAAATTCAAGTCAATTTAGAAGTTTACTCACTGAAGTGAATAAAAGAATAGATTGAGGCAAAGTTTTTTGTTTCGATGAAATTTACGAAACCAGTCATAAACACATATTACTGTATACATTCCAGCCGACTCGACTGCAATACACACCATGGAAGAGGCGGTATTGGCCCGACTAGGGGCAAGGAAAGAAAAACTACTCAAAACCACAGTGGAGGCGAGAGAAGCCATCCAACTCTCCAGCACGGTAGGAGTAGACTTAAAATTAGTGTGTAAGCTACAGCACATGCTGAACAATGACTTAGAAAGGCTCAGAGCTGAACTACAAAGCTACATTAAAATAGGCAGCAATATTTCCCAAGATTTGGTCACATACTTAACACAGAAAGAGATAGAAGCAGAAGACCTGCAGGCGGAGCTAGTCTTTTTGGAGAAATCGGCTGGATGGAGAGGAAGCTCATCTTCAAGCACAAAATTACCTAAAATTGTGCTTCCTACATTCAATGGAGATATTCTTCACTGGTACCAGTTCTGGGATCGTTTCGAAACAAGCATCCACAATTCAAACCTATCGAAAGCTGATAAACTGGCATACCTGATGGGATCATTAGAAGGACCTGCACAAGATAAGCTTACTGGAATCAGCACAACCAACCTGAATTATAAGATTGCTGTAGACCTGCTCAAAGAACGATATGGTAGTAAAGCAAAACTGGTGGACAGCCACTATGATGCCATATACAAATTAAAGAAGTGTTCCACGTCTGCCTCAAAGTGCAGGAAAATGCTTGATGAGGTGGAGAAAAACATGGGAATCCTTAAAGAACTCGGAGAAGACACAAATGGCAACCAGTTCCGTGCCATAGTGATGGACAAGTTTCCAGAAAATATCATCTACCAAGTAAACCTGAAAACTGACACTGACAGCAACACAATTAACATTCTCAAATGTTTAGATACTGTTATATCAGCCATGGAAAGGACAGATATTCAGTATAACAAAGATTTGACTGAACAAGGAACAACCACAGCACTTCATACTATCGACAGGAAATTTAGGAAGAGAGAAAAAGGACAAAAACCTGCTCACTTTAAACCACGTGAAAAACGCAAGGCTGAACACAACTCAAGTGGACCAGCTCAGAAAAGGACTAAGGTATCTTGCATCTTCTGCAAAGGAGACCACTACAACGACACATGTGACAAGATGAAGACCCTGAATGACAGAAAACGGAAGTTAGCGGGTCGGTGCTATAACTGCTTCCGAAAGGGGCATGATGCGAAAGTGTGCCGATTGAAGAAAAAGTGTGCCCATTGCCAGAAGACACACAACAGAGCTTTGTGCCCAGAGAAATTTGGTGTGGCCGTTGTAAATGGTAATAATAATCAGTCTTTTGCATCTGAAGATTTAGAGGCAGCAAACTCAAGTTGTTTTGCATCTAATAGCTCTACTGGTGCTTCTTATTTGCAGACGGCAACAGTAAGGGTTCCAACCAGCAATAGTATCCAACAATGTCGCCTGCTCCTAGACTGTGGAAGTCAGCGGAGCTACATCACAGCTAGAATGGCAAGACAATTAAATCTAGTCCCGGATAAAGAAGACTTACTCTTGATATACACATTTGGATCTGATGAGCCAAAGGAAACACGCAGCCCTTCAGTTGAGGTAAACTTTACAACAAAACGTAACTTAAAACGGGCCATCAGAGCCAATATTGTTGCACATATAACAGATAGGCTACCTGTTCCAAATCTTACAATGCCAGATTATGTAGATATCACTGCTGATGATAACAGCGTTGGTGAGAGGATTGACTTGCTGATCGGAAATGATTACTATTTCTCTTTCATAGGAAATACATATGCATGCTTGTAAGATAATTTGTACTTGATAGATACAGATTTTGGCTGGATTATCTCTGGGAGTACAGCAATAAACCAAAATGACAATATTCTATCTGTGATTACTTATTGTCAATGTCACAATATGGAATGCCCTTACTTCACTGAACCTGACCTGCCATTAAGGAATGTGGACTTGAAATTCCTTTGGAGTTTGGAAAGTATTGGCATTACTGACTCTCCAAAAGCAACACAGCAAGAGGAAGCGGTGAAACACTTTAATGACACCGTCAAATACCGAAACAACAGGTACTTAGTAAAGTGGCCATGGGTACAATGCCCACCAGAGATACCTACTAATTTTGGACTTGCCTATGGAAGATTGAAGAGCTTACTTCGTAGACTTAATGAAGATACACTTCGAGAATATGAAGAGATTCTAAAAGAACAGCTTGATGCAGGCATTATTGAACAGGTCAACACAAAACAACTGAAAGAAAACAGACAACAATCGACGCCACCAGTTCACTATTTGCCACACCATATAGTGAAACAAGAAGGTAAACGCGGCAGAATTGTCTACGATGCTAGTGCAAAAGTAAAAGATAGTAAGAGCCTAAATGAAGCAATGGTTAAAGGACCATCAATGCTAGAAGATTTGACAGGACTACTTCTCAAGTTCAGGACAGGGAAAGTTGGTATTACTGGTGATGTTGAAAAGGCATTCCTTCAAGTAGGACTACAAGAAGAAGACCGAGACGTAACCAGATTCCTATGGGTAAAGGATCCTTGCAAGGAATTAACAGAAAAAAACTTACTGCATTTAAGATTTTGCCGAGTCCATTTTGGAATAATCTCGAGCCCTTTCCTTCTGACGGCAACAATCCGGTATCATTTATCAAGAAACAATGAACCAGTACTGAAGAAAATCGCAGACCGGTGTTATGTTGACAACTTAGTCACAAGTTCTGAATCTGTTACTGAAGCCGTGGCGCTGTACAAAGAAACAAGAAAAGTATTTGGCGAAATATCCATGAATATTAGAGACTGGGTGTCTAATAGCCAAGAGTTTATCAGCGCCATCCCGGAGGAACACAGGGCCAAGCAAAAGGAAGCTGTCAAGCTTCTTGGTCTGACTTGGAACCTAACAGATGACACATTAGAGTTGAAACTGAATGAAGATCATTTCCAGAAAAATCATAATGTCACCAAGAGAGATGTCCTGAAGACACTAGCCCGTATTTATGATCCCTGCGGTTTTGCAGCACCTCTGATCTTACCAGCAAAACTTTTGTTTCAAGAGCTGTGTACTCAAAAGGTGAAATGGGATAGCAAACTTCCTGAAGAGTTGCTAAAGACATGGGATAATGTATGTGATAGCTTACAGATTGCCAAAGATATTAAAATACCAAGATATACTGGAAGCACGGAAGCTCGAAAGGATGACGTGGTGTATAATCTTCACTGCTACACAGATGCTAATAAAAATTCGTAAGCGGCAGTTGTCTACCTAGTAACATACCATCAAGACAACACAACTGTGGCTTTCATCATGTCAAAGGCAAAGGTAAAAGGTAACTCCAGTCGAAGACAAAGACGACCTCAAGATACCCAGATTAGAGTTATTAGGGTATCTCATAGGAAGTCGATTACTGAAGTATGTGAAGAAAAGTCTTGAACTGAACATAACAAACCAATACTTGTGGACTGACAGCCTTATAGTGCTTAGTTGGATGCGTTCAAATAAACTGCTGCCACCATTCGTATTGAGAAGAGTCAACGAGATCAAAGAAAATTCTGAAGTTGAAAATTGCTATATCAACACTAACGCCAACCCAGCAGACCTTGCAACGCGCCCTGAGTTATGGAAACAAAAGAAGGATCTGTGGTTTAATGGCCCCGATTTCCTCAAAGAGAACAAAGATAGATGGCCTAAATCCATGTATATGCAAGTTAGTGAGCAAAAATCTTGTCTTTCGGCCGGGGAGGCGCTGGACGTGGTGGATGGTCCAGAGATGGTTACGAAAGGCTATGAAGACTTAACTACAATGACCTTTCAAGATTCAGAGCACGATACTTACGAAGAAAACGAGTCCACAGAACTAACTACACTTGATGAAACTGCGTCAGCAATTAAAATATTATAAGCTCAGCATTTTCCAGATGAAGTCACTGGGAAGGAAACTCACTTGACTAGAAACTTGGGACTTTTCTTAGATGGTGATGGAGTACTAAGATGTCGCGGACGTATGATGAATACAAGATGGCCTTATGAACAAAAGTACCCTGCACTCATACCGAGAGACTCTACTTTCACGCGTGAATTGATCAAACGTACTCACGAAGAAAACTATCATGTTTGTGTATCACATACACTCACCTTGATGAGGCAAAGATACTGGATAGCTCAGGGTAGAGCTCAGATTCAAAAGGTCATAAAGGAATGCCCTCAATGTGTCAGACATGGCGGAGGACCCTACAAACTGCCACCTCCTCCAGCCTTACCTGCAGAGCGAGTGAACTTAAGTGCACGCTTCACGTATACGGGGATAGATTACTTTGGCCCGCTACTAGTGACTACAGCCGCAGGTAACAAGAAAAGATGGGTGTGCCTATTCACATGCCTGGCTGTACGAGCGATCCACTTAGAAAATCTCACAGCAGAAGAATGCCTCTTGGCCCTAAGAAGGTTTATAGCTTCCAGAGGATTACCACACATGATTGTCTAAGATAATTCGCAAACATTAAAGCTGACATGTGAAGTCCTTTCCAGCTCATATTGTATCCAGAACAAAATACAGTGGAAATTCATTCAGCAGTTGGCACCGTGGCATGGTGGATTCTATGAAAGACTAGTGGCATTAGTAAAGCACTGCTTAAAACGGACAATCGAGAAACACCTGCTTAACGACAACCAATTGAAGACAATCATAAAAGAGGTTGAGGCAGTTCTGAACACCAGACCACTGACATACATAGGCACTGACCTGGAATCAGTACTAAGGCCTGCAGACTTTTTGACCTTAGGTAAATGTCTGGCAGTTGAAGCAAAAGAAGAAGAAATAGTACTGGGAACAAACATAAAAATAGACCTTGTAAAGAGCTGGAAAAGAGGACTGAAAATTATAGAAGAATTTAAACGGATGTTCCATAACCAGTATTTATTCAGTTTAAGAGAAAGATTCAATCATTCATTCAAGCAACACAGAACAACGTCAAACAGGGCACCGAAGATAGGCGACATTGTACAGATTAAAGATGGTTCGAAGAATCGAATTAACTGGAAAGTGGGAAAGATCTTCTCTTTACTAAAATCAAAGTATGACTTGTGTAGAGTTGCCAAAGTTAGAGTGGGCGACACCGAATTGACCCGTTCTATAGCGCACTTGTATCCATTAGAAGACGACCCTAATCTCACAAACAGAAGAAAAGATAGTCAGTCGCCACTACTAGCCGAAGTTGAAAACATAACTAAAAGTACCTTTATGGACCAAAATCAGATGGAAATCGATCCTGAATTCGGTTGTAATGAATTGTCACAAGAGGTCCGATCTGAACTGCCCGACAAGACGAATGAAGAAAATGTTGTCAATGAAATGGACAACTCTGATCACCCTGACAAGACAAATGAAGCGGATATTGTCGATGAATTAGACAACATTATGATAGAACAGAACTCACCGAGCAGAGTTGACAATACTGAATCCGGTGAAATGAATAAAGATCATCACAAGGGGATGAAGAAATATATCTGGGCCCTGATGTACGATTAAGACGAGAAGCAGCCATTCGAGCGAGAGAACGTATCGCTGAATGGACGCGCCTGCTATTCACCCACCTACAATGAGGGGAAACGTGAGTTTCTCCTGTTGGGGAGTGTCGCGGAGTTCCGCGAGTACTTCACTATTCTATGACAAGGTGAGTGAAATCATAATCTGTTAACCTTTACGATTTGTTTTGAGTGAATTGGGTGACAGATAAGAACGCAAAAAGAAACATGATCTGTTGGTTCTGTGGTACAGGAAAAAAGAAAGATAACAAGCGGAAACGGACGCGCACGGTGTGCGAGAGGTAGAATATGGGCGGTAAAAAGAGACAAGAGGGCGGCAAGTGTCATGGAGGTGTGGGCTCCTGCAATGCTGCCGTGAAAGATGTGATCACCGGCTACAGAGTTGGTAAGTTTACCGCACTAATAATGTACTGTAATGTTTCCGCTTCATATGATATGAATATAAGAAATGGCTAATAGTTTAATAGCTTATGATGAAGAATCCAGCTAAGATGTTAATAGCTGATGGATCAGGCTAATACTTAATAGCCTGATAACGAGAGTCAGGTGAAGGTTCGGTAATGGGCGAGGGGATGGAGGCAGGCCCTACGAGGGGCATGGCCCCGTAAGAGTAATAAAACGAAGTTGGTCGAAGTAGTGACCTTGAGAGTTCTATGGAAGTACAAAAACGATTAACACATGGTCGTACCGCGGTAGCCCTGCGGCTTCCCGGACTAAGCCCAAATAAAACGGGTGATGATTATGTGCTAAAAAGATTACTTCGTACCAGATGTTGTGGCTCTTACACAAGACGTAAAATGTCTCAAAAATAGGCCAAAGATTGTGGCCAAAAAATTAATGATCCTACAGCATTCATAGATTAAGAAATACCCTCTTTTGTCGCATGATGTTATCCTATGTCTATTCTCTAGGATAACCCACTGTAATAACGTCGCGACAGAATGTTCTAAGGGAATATTCACTTACGACGAAAGCATGGAATTGGAAATAAGTCTGAATTATATTTATTGTTTCATATTCGTTTATGTGACTCGTTATGCAAACTCGCTATATTAGTGGGTATTGACAGTAAATAGCCGCAGAATTAATTGAACAATTTTTTTGGTTCAAAATGTCTAGTACAAATGATCTAGATTTTGAAATGGATACCTACTTTTACTTTTAACGTTAATTAAGCCGCAGTTGGTGTGATATTTTAAATAATATTTTTGATTGATTGAGTCAAGTCCAGTTAAAGATCCAAGATCGGTAGTCAAGATTCCGGTTTTTCAACTACTACGGCTTACCGTCCCTTGAACATGTATTCATGCTTTGTCAATGTAATCAAAATATACTGCGAAATGTGGGTGCTTTGAAAACCGTGTATATGTAATTCGTTATGAAAGACGCCTTCCATTTAGTTAAGACTATTACTTTACAGACGGAAATAAAAAAAACATTGTGTTGAGAAATCTTGTTTCATACAATGCGCAAACTATAAAGTACTACCTCGCCGTCTATGAGAACAATGACCCGCGGACCCGCGGACCCGCGGCACGCAAGCAACGCTCTGGCTGGCTTCTAATGGTTCTAATAGGTTGAGTTGTGTCAAGATTCTTTTGAAAAGTGCCTTTATAAACAAACTAGCGTATTCAATAGCTATTGTAAAAGTATCTTAATTTTGCTATGGCTTTCAAAGCAGTTAAAACTCATGGTATATATTAATTTAACATCCCTTTCCCGTTCACTAAGAATCGTTCATCTACTGTATGCAGGTGTTTTTCAGCGGTTTTTTGCATGCATGCACTTCGGCGACTTGGCAGATGGTGACAGTAAATTCAGGCTGTTCTTACGTCGACCATTTCGTCTCGCTCGCACAATTGAACGGTAATGTTTTTGTAGTGTAATATGAGAAATCTTTTAATAATGTGGTCTCAGTATTTGATATATTGCGGATATACAAGACATATTTTTCTTATCCTGTACCTACCTATTTTTTTACAAAATACGTATAGGAAAACAAAAATATGTTTGAAATGGTCATAATTTAATTACACATCAAAACCACATTTATTAAAAGTTATCTCATTTTGTTACAAAAATAATTTTGTTACTTGTTTGAGCGAGACATGTTGCTCTATATAAGAACAGCCTCAATGATTATGCTCTGCGAATCAGAGCAAAAATGAACAAAACATTAAGTACTTGAATCCAGAATTAAGCTAATAGTATCTATCTACCGCTTACGAAAGTATTAATTCGAAAATTAGTAGTTATTTTACGTACGGAAGTGCACACTTTTCCACTGCAATGTCCGGTTCGTTTGTTCGCAACCCCTTATCGCGTCCACCTACTTGCACTGTCCGGTTTGTCGCTCAACCAAAGCTTAAGTAATTACTTGTGGCAAGTACTGAAAGCGAAACACCCTTTCGTAGTCTCAGTCATATAGGTCTAATGTGACGATGCTGTTTGTTGCGACATAAAACATGACCCATTTACGAAAGATATCGACCCCATTCGTTTATGGATTTACGAGTAAATCCCTAACCGCCGCCGAAGTTCAAAGTGAAAAGTTTGTATATATATCTGAAACGCTTTTTGTCTTCTCGTCGACAGACGAACATTACTAAACCATCCGTTCTATAGGGCGACATCGAATTTGTTAGCAAAAATTTTTAAGGCGCTTAGGGGCGCTAACTAGCGCCACCAAAGAAATAAAAATCATAACTTATTTTATAATATTTAAAAACCTATTTAGAGGCTAAAAATTTCACCCATGCCGGGATTCGAACCCGCAACCTCTGGCTATCCGTGACAGCGCTCTACCAATTGAGCCAATGGGCGGGCGACTCACCGGCACCAGTGAAATTTCGAACCTCTTTACACTATTCTCTGTATTACGTACAGGCAGCGACATCTGGCTTAAGCAAATTGCATCACTTACAGGCCCGACTACCTACTTTGCAGTTAGGTTTTACATCGGAATGATATCACTGTACCCACATGATTATACTATTTTTATTTTTAATGCACTAACCCGTGCTAAGGACAAATTTAAAAACCTATTTAGAGGCTAAAAATTTCACCCATGCCGGGATTCGAACCCGCATAGCATAGAATGTGGTATTAATATCCTAGGACTTTAATCGATTTCTGCTAAAACCGGCCGTTTTTGGCGGACATCGATTAAAGTCCTAGATTGTTGATCCTAGGTTCTAGACTGAATAGGTTGTAAAAATAATTGTCACAGTAGTTAACATTTCTCATGTTCACTTTTAGATAAAAACGTATTATACCTAATACAAGTTATGATTTTTATTCCATTGGTGGCGGTAGTTAGCGCCCCGAAGCACCTTAGGAAGGCATTCAGATTGCGATTTACAAGAATCCTACGGCATCAGTATAAAAAAAGTGAGTCATATTTAGGCTGTAAGCGTTCATCTTTTACAATTTTGCGTAATTAGTGATTCCTTGGCAAGCGTATGTTAAACGTTGGAAACGATAGCGTATCTCCGCTGACATCACACACGCACTGAAGTACTGAACACAGTAGGTCAATTTTTATATTTTTCTTGCAGTCATCAGTAAGTCAAGTGCCTCAATGAGTGATCACTAGGGTTGCCAACAATTCTTTAGATTAAAACATAG
The DNA here is from genome assembly GCA_934045075.1 of Yponomeuta sedellus. Classification (NCBI taxonomy): domain Eukaryota; kingdom Metazoa; phylum Arthropoda; class Insecta; order Lepidoptera; family Yponomeutidae; genus Yponomeuta; species Yponomeuta sedellus. Next base: position 14,601,561 of record OW203729.1, on the reverse strand, counting down.
TATTTTTCTAGAATACACTAATTAAAATATATAAAAAAATACTTAAACAACTTCCACACAGTCACTTGCCCTGGTCCCAAACTAGGATACCCTATGATATGGGAACCATACAATAAGGACGTCATAAAAATACACCCAGACTGAGGCGATTTGTGCAAATGTACAGCGGCCTCCAGTGACAATCGAACCCTCTGGCATGGTATGCAGGCCTAATACCGCTAGATCAACAAGGCAGTCATATAGTACACGTAAGAATCATAAAGTAATGATTTGCGATGCTCATAAATAGTTCTATATTAAACGATTCAAATCGCGATAATTGAGTGGACTCGCCACTTCAGACTACCCGTGACCACGGCCACTGTAACAATACTAAATTGCCGTTTCTAATAAAAAATTGCGATTACATCCATTTAGTATGCAACTGTGTTTTTATAGAACGTGTAAAATATAGTAAGGCATAGAAAGAGTAAGATGGCTTTATTTGTCTTCGTAAAAGTTACACGATAGAAATACAGGCATAACAGAACGTAACGTAACGTAACTTTACGTAACATAACGTAATGTAATGTATATTACTTCTGTCCCCACAATAGGATACCTTGTGTCGTGCGAACCAGAAACAGCGACATCACAAACATGTAAACACCCAAGACCTAGGTTTTTTAGGCAACAATAAAACTGTAGATAATAAGCACCAAGCGACCTGAATCGCACTTTGTTGTGTCGCCACTTATGAGTGAATCTTCTGTACTTGTAATGTATTCTGGGCCAGAGGTACCAAGTAAAGCCGTCAAAACGAGTGGCAGGTCGCGATAACGCTGCGTGGCTTTTAGGGCCTAAACCTGAGTCCGCGCGCGATAACTAATTCCTCTGATTATTCATTTTATTTTCTATCCCAGAGACTGCCGGAGGCTTCAAGTTCCCCTCGTCAGTTTAGGTGGGAAATGCTTGGCAAATGATGTTGGCGTGTCAAAATTGTTAGAGGTACTTAAATATTATAATTTCCTCCACCGGTAGAAATACTCTAACGCTAATCGTAAAGGAAAACATCGTGAGGAGAGCCGCGGGTTGGTTGGCGCGGACGGGACAAGTTGTGAGAATGGCATCTTCTAAAAACAACACGCTGCAGTACCTGGGATGTTCACCCATCTAGTGTAAGTGAATGTGTCACTGGATGCTGTATAAATCATCTCATTACGTAGATACTAAGCTGTGAGGATGGTACAGCTACTGGGCACCAACTCCATCTAAAAACAATGCCCAGGCACTGAAGCGTCAATGCGGTCACTTCACCCATATAGTGTGAGTGAATGTGCTACTGGACGCTGTATAAATGATCTCATTACATAGATGCAAAGACAAGTTTTAAGAAACTTATTTGTAACGTTTAAATTAGATGTATTTATTATTTTAATAAATCGTTTTTATGTGTATAGATATTGCACTATTTAGACTATTATTATAAAAAATCACGTTTAAATTAACAGTTTGTAGTCTGACGTAAGGAGAAAGACCATTTAACCGGTGTTTAAAGTAATCGTAGGCAAGGTCACAATTTTAGTAAATTTATTGCGAGTCGAAATTTTGGGTGGATATTAGGACGCGCTTCTTCTTAACTAAGTACAAGTATCGCAAAGTCGGGTAAATTGATTATTGTTGTGACGACGAGTAAAATCTAACATGATTTATGATTTCTCTCTTGTCTTACCATCGATCGGACGTGAATAAATATAAAAAATAATAATGACCGATTAATTAAAATAATAATAAATAAAATTAAATTAAAATTACAAGGTTGTTTGGAAGAGATCGCTTTTAGCTATAAGACCGCCAATTCTATACGGCAATAAATAAATAAAATAAATAAATATTCATGGACATATTACACAGATCTCTTTAGCCCTATACTAAGTACAACTTAATGACTTGTGTTATAGGTGCTAACTCGACGATACATTTAATACAATAAATACATAGACAACATCCAAGACCCGAGACAACCTAGAAAAGTTCGTTTCCAATTTGACCCGGCCGGGGATCGAACCCGAGACCTTCCGTTTTACAGTCAGCGTGCTAAACCGCTGCGCCACCGAGGCCGACAATTACTTACATATGTGAGCCTTTTTATGTATTTTGTTTTCTGGTGTGTACATTAAAGAGTTCTAATCTAATCTAATGCAGTATATAAAGGCCTATATAGACGTGTACCCTGCAATGGGATAAATATACGTCCTTCGTCATACGTCGTCGTATAAGCCTTCTCTCAGAGAGTGTATACGGGAATAATCACCACACGTACCCACCGCGTATTAGAGATTTCAAGAGTTGAGATCTGCGATAGCTCAGGCACTAAGGTTTCCTCACGATGTTTTCCTTCGGGCTAGCGAGTGGTAGGTATTGCTACTATAACTTCACAATTGTATGTAACTTAGAAAACAAAGTCATTGGTACATGCCAGGTTCAAACTCACTACCTCCCCAATGGAAAGTCGGCGTTCCAGCGCTTCGCTACCACCGCTTTTCTAGGGCGTGAATATTCACCGAAAATCCTAGGTTGTGGCGGCGGTTAAGTGTAGCGAGTAACAAAGGGAAATAGACGTCATGTTTAGCGCGTTATGCAAAAACAATCTATCACATGTCGTTCGCGGATTGCACGATATTTGCAACCAGTCCACCAGAGAGATTTACGAGCACAGACGCCGCTACCCATCCGGCAAATGCTTACCTACGCTTGATTGTAGGGGGGCTATTAAGTTAAGGCGCTTTGGGGTGCTACAACGCAGTAAATACATGCTAGGACTATAATCGATTTCTGCTCAAAATGGCCGTTTTTGGCGGAAATCGATTAAAGTCCTAGGTTCTAGACTAGAAAAATAGTTATCACAGACTTTTATAAAGTTATGATTTTTATAAAACAAGTTATGACCCCAAGTTATGACCTTGTAATTTCTTGGCTAAACCTTACTACATAATCCATCTATCATAATCGTTACTACGTAACCGTTTTTTACCATTTTTTAGCTCCCTGCTACCTCTCGGATTGGCCAGTCGCCATGTAACTCATTAAATTGCTACTAACCCCCGGTTCCCATAGACTAACAATCTTTTAATTTTGTGTACGACTTATGGACGTCGATGAAGCGAAGGTGATCTGTCAGGATCGTGGCAAGTGGCAGTCCCTGATCTCTGCCTACCCCTCTGGGATACAGGCGTGAGGTTATGTATGTAATTTTGTGTACACTTATATTCTATTAGTGGGGTTTTTTAGGGTTTTATGTTTTTTCTGTGACTAATACCAGTTTTATGAGAAACAGAGGGCAAATACCAAACAAATACATAATATCATGCCAAAGAGGATGGCTCGGGAGCTGTTTTATAGAACTACGATCTACATTGCAAAGTCGATTAATCCATAGATCAATAAGAAGACTGCTGCGCTCTGTACCTCAAATTTTCATAATAAACTACGAACTGTAGTTGTATGAAACGCGGCTCAGACCGATGTGCTAGCTTAAATTTTATCCAAACGTCGGGCTGTAGGTAGGTAATTAAGTAAAATTCGGCTTTCCTTACCGAACGAAGGCCGGTGCTGTCTAGCACCGTGCTGCTAGACAGCACCGTGCTGTCTAGCACCGGCCTTCGGTGCTAGACAGCAAGAAATATTTGCGTCAAAATGAGGCGTTGTGCTTCAGCAATGAAAATGATTTACAGCCACTTTGTTTGGAGCGGCCGGAGCTTTGTAGTTTACAAATTGCGATTGTCTCTCATATCCCGCGCGAAGACAAAAAGTGAAGTGTAATGAATTGTAACCTATTCTTACATATCCAACAAGAAACATCTGTTTCAGCCGCAACGCCACGCGAAAAGACACGTAACGGTGTACCTTCAAGAGCAGATTTATTACGATCGGAAATCATTCAGAATGATTGCCAAACTGACCGTTGAAAGATAAACAAGTACGTCCGCACGTGGCTTTGATTAGCCTTTGTAACTAATACTAATGAAGAGCCCCGTTTACACGGTTAACAACAACGTGATGGTTGACGGTTAAACCTTTTGACGACCTCTGTAGCGTAGCGGTAGCGGTAAGTCTTGCCTACCATGCAAGAGGTCCCGGGTTCAAATCCCGGTTGGGGACAAAAAAAAACCAAGTCTTGCTAAGGATAATTTTAAAAACCAATTTAGAGGCTGAAAAATCCACCCATGCCGGGATTCGAACCCACGACCTCTGGCTATCCGTGCCAGCGCTCTTTCCAACTGAGCTAATGGGCGACTCACCAGCATCAGTGAAATTTCGAACCTCTTTACAAAATTCTCTGTATTACGTACAAGTCTTGGATGTTTACATGTTTGTGACGTCGTTGCTTCTGGTTCCCACGACACGACATCCTAGTGTGGGGCCAGGCCAGAACAATGTGTGTGCATGTATGTAAATGTTTTGTTATGTTTTACACCGTTTTTTAAATATTTCTTCCATTCTGTTCTTTCATTTTTATTAAATCAAAATTTTAACCTACTGCCCCCATTGTAGATGCAGTTTCAATTACCAATTCACCTTTGACGAAATAATACTTACTGACATTTTTTTACCTAGGGGCTGAAAATATATCTCTTTTTCAGTTTTATTCTTCATCAATCAGTTTTTTTTAAATAAACATATACATATTTTAGAATTTATCACACGAACCCCTTTAGAATCATCATCATCATAGGCCTTCTCCCCCAAATGCCATCTCTTACAGTACCTCGTGTTCCGCATCCACTGTTCTTCTTATAGTAAAGTTCTTCTCCGTATCTTTGTCGTCCAAATCCCAGCATGTACCAAAGACTTTGTTTTCCAAGTAACGCACATTTTTTAAGTGTAGTAGCAAATACTCGTTAACGGTAATCGAAAAAATCGTGAGGAAACCTGAGAATCTGAGGTGTTCTCATAGCTCAAGGTGAGAACACCTCAGATTGTCGACATCGCCGATCCGTGGTGGGCACGCGTGGTGATTAAGCCCATACTCTCTCCAAGAGAAGGCCTGTGCCCTGCAGTGGGATGTAAAAGCTGCATTATTATAACCCTTTAGCTAAGGGATGTGACTGTGATTGCCAACAGTACAGTCGACAGCGCATAAGCCTTGCACTCTAATTCAAATTCAAATCAATTTATTTCAACGTAAAGAATTTACATTCTGTTTGCTGAATGTCAATGTACAATGTAAGCCGCTGCCTTCTCAACCGATCCGACAGTTTTCTAATATGCTGACACCATTGCAGTTTTGAGTCTATTGTTATGCCTAAAAAAAGCGTGGACTCTACCAGCTCCAGCCTTTCACCAGATATTTTTAAACTCGTGTCAACAGTTACGTTAAGGGCGATTTTGCAACAAACATGTAAAATATACCTGCTGACTGTACCTCGATTAACCAAAATATACCTCGACTGTACTAGTATTGTACTCTACTAAAAACAAGCTGGGCCTCGCGAGTCGCAACCGAGCGCACCGCCGCAGAAGTTTTACCAACTCTGAGGCCGCCCCGTCGTCGGATTTTGGTGAGGAGGATATCATCATCATCATCAGTATTGTACCTACCTCATATTTCGGGTATGTCTGCATACTATTGAAGAAATATGAACTGTACATAAATACTAGCAGTGTTCGTGCTACACTTAAATAAAGACACGGTTATACAATATGTAAACACTCCATAAACGCAGTATAAATAGCCTGTGGTAATCCTGAAAACCTATTTAAAGGCTAAAAATTCCACCCAGAATCCGGGATTCGAACCCGCGACCTCTGGCTATCCGTGCCAGCGCTCTTTCCAACTGAGCTAATGGGCGAACCACCGGCATCAGTGAAATTTCGAACCTCTTTACACTATTCTCTGTATTACGTACAGACAGCGACATCTGGCTGAAGTAGATTGCATCACTTACACTGTGGTAATCTGTCAAATCAAATCCTACCATAGGCTATTCATGGAGTGCTTAAAGGAATCGTGTTTCAGATTATTAACATTGTACATATCGTATGTTGTGACATAAATACCGTCATGAGTACGTTTGGCATAGATTTAAATATATATAACCTAAATTAAGTATCGGTTAGGATATGCACGTGCAGCGCTCGTGGCCTAGTTGAACCGAGTCATCTGTTATTGCTTAACTCAAGTGATTGAACCGAGGAATCACTTGAGTTAAGGAACAACAGGCGCGGTGAGGTGCAGGATGGGTGACCGTCCGGTGATTACCGCTAGCGGCATTTTTCCGAGCGATTCCGTGCTTCGGGAAGGCATGTTAAGCCGTTTCATTAATTATACTTTATTGCACACAAAACATTTAACAAGACATTACATAAGAAATAACATGTACAAAGGCGAGCTTATCTCGGAAAGAGATAAACCGTTGGTGCCCGCTATCATGTAATGGCAATCTTTAAGCCATGTCAGAGGCCTTATGCTTGATAACATCTGACAGTAAGGCGCGCCACTGTCTTACAATCCTCCACCAACGCGGACTTGGCCCCAATGGTGGTGTATGGCCTAACCTTCCTGCTATGTAGGAAGAGACGTGTCCCAGCAGTGGGAACATACAAGGGTTAAAATCGTAGGATATCCTAACATTGCTTGACTTTATATTCGGAATCATTTATTCGGTGGGACTGAGAGTTATTGCTTGTAAAAACTAAACTCTTACTTTCTCTATTTCAGCCTATTGCAGTCCACTGCTGGACATAAGCCTCCCCCAGGGTGCGCCACAAGACCCGATCTCCCGTTTTCGCCATCCACTCACCACCAGCCACCTTTTTCAGGTCGTCGGTCCATCTGGCCGTAGGGCGTCCTACACTACGCTTGCCGAGTCGTGGTCTCCATTCGAGAACCCGTCTGCTCCAACGATCATCGGTTCTGCGACAGATGTGACCAGCCCACTGCCACTTCAGCCTGCTACACTTCTGAACTACGTCAGTGACTTTGGTTTTTTGTCGGATAATCTCGTTCCGGACTTTGTCCCTGAACGAGACTCCGAGCATACACCTTTCCATAGCTCGCTGAGTGACATTCTTTTTCAATTTGCTATAAACAAATGCATTAATTGATGATTTATCTGCGAAAACCGTTATTCAGTCAATCTGGTGACCCGGCAACTGAGCCGGCCAACTCAACCATCTCTCACCGCCGTAATATTGTTTTTTGGTAATTGAATTCAACCCACTACTACTGCGTCTGTACTAAGTATAAACAGCTGCCCTCAATGTTCAGCGAGCTTAGCACTCAAGATACTCGATTATCCACACGTCACAATATTACGCCTGCGCTGTGCGAGCCCCTTGGTAACTCCTAACTAAACATCACCTAACTGTAATCTTGTTTTAATCTGACTAACTAGGCGTTAATCCATCGACGTGATGCGGCCCCAATTATGTTAGATACCAACCAGCGAAATTTGGCGTTGAACGTGGCTCTTACCATATGGGTATGGAAGGAAATCTTAACTAATAAAATGAAATGACATGAAAAGGTTTTATTCAAAGTAGCGCAGAAACTGCGGCTTAATTCAAACAATTCAAAATAGGTGTCCATTTCAAAATATCATTACATAATTTCAGATAAAACATTGACAAAAAATCTCCAAACTTAGTCTTTTTAAAGTCCATAAGTAACAGAGTTTATATAATTATTATAAAACTCATGCATTGTACTGGCTTTAATTCCAGACATCATTGTCATCTAAATCATCCTTTATGTAGCCCTTTTGAACCGCGTTTCAGGCAAGCTTAATATGGCATAATACTTGTTATTTATATTTTACTAGCTGACCCCGCAAACGTTGCGTTGCATTAATAAGCCCACGACATATTCTCAGACCTAAGAACAAACAAAAAAAATATAAAAATCGGTGAAGCTGTTTCGGAGGAGTTCAATTACAAAAACTGTGACATTGGATTCCTATTCTTAAATAGTTGTTAAAATATCTTAAAAAATATCTGTGGAATTTTCATTTCTATGTGCAATTAAGCGTTCTCTATCTAAATCGTTTATCAATATTTGAGTTGACGATGGTTATATCAACCCTTTGTATGCCCCTACTGCTGCCTACATGTGCGGTCTGGAGGTGAATGTTTCAGTTATTTCGTAAAATCATATCACATCACACTTCACACTATCACATCACACTAATCACACTATATTCTATATATTATAGTATATTATCACATCAGATCACATCACATCACAAGACATCACATCACACTTATAATTTGTTACTTCTTCAGGTCTAAACGGCTGGAGTGATTTTGATACAATTTCATATGGAGTTAGCTGACACCTTGGCTAACTAACTAAATTAACACATAGGTTACTTTTTACAGCGGGAAAATATCTTATTCCCATGGGAAAATTGATAAACCGCAGGTAACACCGCGAGGCACAGCTAGTATTTTATACGAGTCTTATTATTAGGAAGGTCTTATTTATTCACGTAGGTTAAGAAATATGTGTAATTTTATTTTTTATCTACCGTAAAGTGCTTTTTAACTATCTACTAGAAATAATTTACAATACGAAATCTAATAAGTACCTACTACTTAATTCTCGCTCTAAAACCCAGTTTTTTTATACCCATTAAAGACACTTTTGTCAATATCTTTCTGTGTTTTTCTATATCATTCATGGTATTAAAAAAACAACGTTACTCCAACCTACCTATAATATCCAACCTATCTATATAAAACACTAAAAGTTGCATACTCGGCGTCACTCTGGGTGATTCAGAATAGGTACAAACAGCTACATGGTCTGGGACCAGATACAAGCTGGGATCCATCTTTGTTATCTTTTGCCATGTTGATTAATTGAGCATGTTTTTATATAGCCTATAAACGTCCCATTGCAAGGCACAGGTCTTCTCTCAGAGAGAGAGTATGGGCTTAATTACTGCGCGTGCCCACTGCGGATTGGCAATTTCAAGCGCTGAGCATTGAGCATTAAATACCACTTTATGTTAAGGAAACCAATTTATAATTTTATTTCATCTAATTTTGAGACAAGTTCTCCATTAGATCGCCTTTAAAAATATTCCAAAATATTATAGTGGAAATATCTTAACGGTGTGGAGTTTAGTATGAGGTTATAAGTGGCCAACTCTGTCCCTAGGTATGTCCTCCTAGTCTGGACCGGAATGCGTCAAAGCTTACATATAGGTAGAATGTCGTATAGTGTGACCGCATCTGTTGGCCCATGTGAGAACGCAATTTGATCTTCCAATCCGAGCAGCAAATTGAGGTTAAAGTTGGTCTATTTTTGGCAGCAAACGCTTCGGGCAACTGAACTTAAGATTTCGCCGATCGTACAAAATTATGGGCAAACTCCACTGTAGTTCAGTCCGGCAGGAGACCTTATTGACGAAGTTACGGTGAATGTTCTCGAAGTGAACATGCTTTTCTATTCCTTCATTTTCTATTTGAAGGCCGACTTGCCTTACCGTCTATTTGCAGATGCATTTCCAGGACGACTATTAATTAGCTCTATAGAATATCCATGGGGTAGAAGCGCCGGCTTCAGTTCTTTGGGAGGGTCGTGGGTTCGAATGCGGCATGTATCCACTAATGACTATGTTATCTAAGTTAGCTACATGATTGTGTAAAGTCGAAGTAGCAATACCACTTACTAACCGTGACCGAAAACATCCTGTCTGAGGTGTTCATGCTTCAGCGCTTGAAATTGTCAATCCGCGGTGGATGTTCGTGGTGATTAAGCCCGTAATCTGAAAGATCTTTGCCCTGTTATGGTGTGTGTATATATTATACACTCGTACGCTACATCGCGTGTATCTGTCCGTCTCTATATTGTTATTCAGAGGCAGATAGAGTGCACTGCATAGCATAATCGACATGCCAATATTTTTCTTTAGTTTCGCTCTTGATTCTATTACAAGTGTACTTATGTACTTATTATATACCTAACAATACTACTAATTTACTTCTTTTATTTACAATACAGCTTATTGCATAACTAAGTACTTTGAGTTAGGGTATATTGAACAGCCGGTCTGACTGCCAACTTCTCTGAAACAATGCCGACTTGCCTCGAAGCCAGTTTATTAGTCAAAAAGGAAAAACTTTATTGTAAAAAAACGTTACGCAAAAAGGCTGAAGTGGCCTGCCTAGTCTGGCTACTTACAAATAAGGTGGGTTTTATAACACGAACTAACGACCGTATGTGCTTTTATACTAAGTAGTAACAGCTTTTATCTTATGACTACGAGAACACAACAAAAGGTACATACAGATGGCAATACTTTCGTTTCTTGAGCTAGAAACGTAAGTCTTGTGTAATATGAAGCTACGTGTATGTTTAATAAAAGTCTTTTTTAAGCAAACGCATTTTAAAATTGCATTAACGTAACACTGTTTAGGTTACCTTTAATTTTCCCATACTAATTCCTATGTTTCGACTTTTCTTTTTCCTACGATAATTTGCTACAACCCAGGTCAACTCATCGTCATGAGCATACTGATTTCCATAGCTGGATACAATTATCTTCCTTATATTATGTACCATCTCTTACAGTCCCTCGCTGTACTCATCCACGAATCCTCAGCCTAAGAGTAATTTAGTCAGTTTACTTCAAGGGCCGATTCGACCAAACTATTTATGCTTGGTATAAGTGCTAATCTTGGAATAAATCGAGAAATTATCTTGTTAAATTCTAGATTTATTCCAAGATTAGCACTTATACCAAGCATAAATAGTTTTGTCGAATCGGCCCTAAGCAGTTGATACTTAGTTATATATTTAACGGGTCAAATCGCGATTATTTATTAGGTAAAACGTAATTACCTCATTTCCCGACGTTTCGGCAGCGTTACAGTTGTCGGTCGTGGTGAAACGTCGGGAAATAAAGTAATTACGTTTTACCTAATAAATAATCGCGATTTGACCCCTTTAATATATTACTATGTATGAGTATCGCGAATCATTAAGAAATACTAGTTCATACTTCTCCTTAGTGGTTTGTAATTCACTATCCTTCAGAAGCATTTCAGCTTACGTTTTTGTGTTATGTGAAATATGAACTGTCTTGTGAACTTTTAAGGGGCTATATATTTGTGCCTTTCGGGGTAGAGACTCTGGGGCCATGGGGTCCGGAGGCGAGACTCCTCTTGAAGGAGATCTCTTCGCGCCTCGTCGACGCTTCAGAAGATCCGAGGGCTGGTGCCTACTTTGGCCAAAGATTAAGCTGTCGACATTGCCTCGCTATACAGCGAGGCAATGTCGACAGCCTTCTCAGTGCTCTACCAACCGACAGCGACCTGGCTCAAATATTTTATTAAAATTAGTTTTAGGTTTAGTTTCATTTTTATATTTTCAATAAAGTATTTTTTTTTCTTTTTTATGATGATAGGATTGTAAATAAACACCTATGTAAATAATTAAAAATAAATTACCGCTTCTAAGGCGAATGATAATGATATAGTATTTTCTAAGGTTAACACGAGTACTAGACATAATTAAAACTGTTTTAATACGGATTTCACTCGTTTATTATATTTTTAAAATTTTCCGACGTTTCGGCACTTTTACAGGTGCCGTGGTCTCGGATGACTGAGGTGGTAGGCGTCTTTTTGAAAGCATTAACTGTTAGTTTACTACCCTCGGCAAAAATTACAAAAGTAAATTATGAAGTTACGTTCCAAAATAGGTAAATCAATTATTTTATGTAAAGTCAATAATATTGATTAATAGTAATTAAAGTTAAAAATTAAATTTATAAACCAATTATTTTACATGAACTAAAAATATTGATTATTAACTGAAATTAAAATTAACTCTACAGTCACACTATTAGCAAGGGGGTCTCATGCACTTAAGCACTGGTTCCCATGCTGCCGGTATATTCCAACCATGATCTCTATTGAAATTTGGATGCCGGCGGATCTCTATTGCCTCGCGTATCATTCTAGGGAAGAAACGGTCTTCTCGGGCTAGAACTTTAACTTTATCAAAAATAAAGTGGTTGGTACCGCTAAGCGTATGTTCGCTGACTGCAGATCTACCAGAGCGCTTATGTTTCACGTCCGCGATATGTTCCTTCAGCCGTTCAGCTATGGTACGTTTGGTTTGACCAATGTACGAGGAACCGCATTCACAGTCAAACTTGTATACTCCTGCCTCTTGTAAGGGAATCCTGTGCTTGACACTTCGCATGAATTGGTGTATCTTTCTTGGCGGCTTGTAGATGGTTCTGATTGAAGCGCGTTTCAAAATACTCCCAATTTTGTCAGTCACACCTCTCACGAAAGGCAGGTAGGCTGGAACTCGCTCGACTGTGTCCGGTTTGACACATCCTCCGCGACGGACACGCGGAACTTTCAGCTTGTTTGCACGAAGTACTCGTTTGACTTGCTGGAGTTCCGCAGGTAGATGGTCCTGTTGTGTCAGTTGTCTACCGTTGGGAAATCTCTGTTACAGAGGGCTCACCGAATCTGCGTCAAGGACCATCTACCTGCGGAATTCCAGCATATCAAACGTATTAAAACAGTTTTAATTATGAATGATAATGAGTTGAGTTACGAAATCAAGGCTTATTATTTAATTCACAACTTCTAAGGGAAGAATTAATTCGCGAACGACACACGTATGCTCTGTGGAGTAGACGTATGCATTTCGTGAACTAATACTTCAAATGCAGTATTGTAATACGGTCCGACAGTCAGGTTACTTTGACGACAGACGTCCTGTTATTGACCGCGTCTCTATTATTGTCCCAGTCTACGTGCCGTCTTCCTAACTCAGGTGCCAGACGCCGAAATTCGAGATTCGAAGTCTTAGGGTTAACACGTGTGGGTCTTATCGTTTTTAAATACATATAGACACACACATACACGTAGATCAGGGAATTATAAGAAACATAAATACACGCCAGTGTTCCAAGCATAGGCAGATAGCAGGGATTGCGTTTTTGCAAGAAATATTACGTGAAGCACAGAGTATCCTAGTTTGGGACCAAGGCAAGTGATTGTGATGTGTAGAGTTATTAAAACAAAATTAAGGTTGGTAATAGATATGCTTTTCGATTCGAGAGGAAACTCCAGAGAAAAATTCAGCTGGGCAGGGCTGCTTTCAGGAAACTTTGTCGAGTCTTCTCGTCGCCTAACACGCAGTCTCTAAAGTCTTTAGAGATCAATGCGTCGTACTTGTCATGACATACGCCGTGACCTACAGTGATCGACACAGCTCAACGGAGCAAACTGAAGTGGCAGTGGGCGGGTCACATCTGCCGCAGAAACGATAAACGTTGGGGTAGACTGGTTCTAGAGTGGGCACTGCGGCAAACATAGCGTAGGACCGGACGCCCTGTGAACATTCATTAAGCAGTGGGTAGTGGCCGGAAGAGAAGAGCCGAAAATTGGACTCAGTGACCACCAACTCCCGATGTCCAACGGTTAGCTGACATCGACTGATTATGATGATGATGATAAATTGCGATTAAACCCGTTAAATGAAGGTAAAAGTATGAAATTGTAGCAAATTTATTACAGTTCCACTATGGGATGGCTTGAAATTAGTCTTATACAATTCTAAACAAGGTACACCTAAATAAGATTTTGTGAGAATTTCCACTCTAAAAAGGAACAATATAGCTCCGTGAAGCAAGGCCTGAACTGAATGGCCGGATGCACAGCTAGACGACACAGGACTAGTAATAAGACTGTTCCTTTGAAAAGTCCCTTAATTATACTCAGTTTTTCCAAAATGCGCAATTACTGAAACATGTCGGTTAGAGTTTGTCATTTACAAGAATTTTTGTTCAGCTCCTTATTAATTTCCCAATTTTTTTTAATCTGCTTTGTACTGGCGTTGTTTGATAAATAACGCTTACATACAACCTTAATGTGATTCCGGGGGAGTTGGTAATATTTTTTTCATTAATCTCGCAAAATAAAAGTACGTATACTTTAGTAATTATTTTTTCCTTGTTATTAAACTTTGAATCTTTTAAAAACCTATTTAGAGGCTAAAAATTTCACCCATGCCGGGATTCGAACCCGCAACCTCTGGCTATCCGTACCAGCGCTCTACCAATTGAGCCAGTGGGCGACTCACGGCATCAGTGAAATTTCGAACCTCTTTACAATATTCTCTGTATTACGTACAGGCAGCGACATCTGACTTAAGCAAATTGCATTACTTACAGCCCCGACTACCTACTTTGCAGTTAGGTTTAACCCTTAAGCAGGCATGGGGTTGATAGGGTTCTATTTAATCTGGTCCTGTAAAGTACATTGCTTGGTTAAGGGTTAACATCGGAACGATATCACTGTACCCACATGATTACACTATTTTTATTTTTAATGCACTAACCCGTGCTAAGGAACAAATTTAAAAACCTATTTAGAGGCTAAAAATCTTTGAATCTTTTTGTCTCAGAGAATTTGACGAAGGAGATATATGAAGAAATCAAACTTACAATTTTTTTTGACAACGAAATACATTGGACTAATCTCTCCCGAGGTAACCGGGTGTGACGGCCTTATGGCCATGGGAAAGATGGCCAGTACCTAATTATACCCTTTGCTTCCTCTGTGACTTTATGTCTTCATTCTGATTAATTTATTTTTGTTATCGCCCCATTTCGAACACATATCATGTAACTCTGTGCAGTGTTCACGTACCCAAAGTTGCCCATAGACTCAATTGTTACTTGTAGCAGCTCAATCAATGGATATTTCAACATATTTTATAGTATTTAATGCTGATTCTAGTGATTTTTCAGTCTAGTTTCCACGTACCGCAATTGCTTTTCTTTGGTTGTATTTATTATGCACCTGAAATAGTACTTATAAAGAATTTTACATGAGAGTTTGTATCTGGACATCTCTCCATATCTTTCAGGTGAGATAGCCAGAGCAAAAATGATAATAAGTAGGTATGTAGGAAAAGCATTCGACCTTTTGACGTTACTACAAAGCAATAAAGCACAACGCGTGAGCATATAATTATTAAATTTAAAATTGATTAATATTTAAAAACGCATATTTATATAAAATTATCATTAACACAATTAAACACGTTAACCCTTTATAAAATGTTATCACTGTAGAAATCCAATTGACACATTTTGCTTAGATTTTCATTCTTTTTATACATGGTACCACTGACGACTCGAAGCGAACTAAGCGACAAGTAGCCTTGTCTAGCGAGAACTCATTGAATTGCTTGTGTTAGCTATCTTTGCCTTATGGCCATCTTCCGCGGAATCACCCAAAAGTGTATATAGAGTAGACATATATGAAGACATTTATGTTACATAATTCTTTACTGAAAGGTCCGACTTCGGTAGAACGCGATAATAAATAACACACAACACAATCATTTGTTCTGGTCCCAAACTAAGATACCCTGAGCTATGGTAACCAGGTGTCACAACCACGGAGATACATCTAGACCAAAAATCTAAATGAAATCGACACAATTTACAAAAATATACATTTGACGCAAAAAATATTGCAAAAATTAAACTGTATTGGGATGTTTCAAGTGTATTTTAAAAATAACCTTGTGCAAAATGGGGACTTTGCCCTTAAAGGGCAGATTTTAGTCCTGCACGTAGCACTGGATCTGCAGCAACATTTTTGTGTGTTTCTCTTTTCCTGAAACGTGTTTTAGCTGAAAACGATAATAAAGATCACAAGATCGAACAACATTTAGGTACACAATTGAATGAATTTATCGTTCTCGATTCACGCACGATCGATCGTACGAATTACATTTCGTGGAAATTGGGCTATAGTTTTCAAATTACTCACTGTTATTGAACTTGTTGTGCAACGTGCAATCGAAACCAGTGATTTAATTTTGAATTAACAGGATTTGCTCAGTTTACGTTGTTAGACAATACAGATATTGGTAGCTAATTCTAATGTAGGTTTGAACGAATTTCAGACCAAAATTGGATGCGTTGAGCATGCTAACCTCTGGAGGCCTAAATTAGGTTGAATACGGCTTTCAATCAATGCACGCTGACCATTCTTACCTATTGTGACCTACTTAGCCGTGATAATTTTCTGTATACGTTCAATGTGCTGCTATCCTGAATTTTTTGCGTTTCTACAATCAACCGTTCAGCCAGGAGAGAGATAGCGATGCCCTACTCGAACACAATGTGCGCTTTGTGTTTTTTTCATGAAGCCTCGATTGTGTCACAGTACTGAGCAAAGGCCTCCCCTTTCGCTTTCCACTACTCCCTGTTCATGGCCACCTCCTGCCAGCCCGCCGGAGCGCGCTACTTTGCATTTTAGAGCTAAATATTTAGCAATTTATGGTCGAGAAAAAAATCTCTAATTAAGTTATGGGAGGAGTACCTTAAAAAAATTTTTGTACATTTTTTTTCTTTCGCTTTGTCGCATTCATTAATATGTATTTCTATGCCAAACATCAGCTGTCTCGTACTTGTCGTCGACGGACCGGGAAGGACGGACGGACGGCCGTCGTCGGTAGAATAAAAACTAAGATTTTTTGCCCTACAACACACGAGCAAGAATCAGAAACAAAATATATTTTAGCGTAAAGAATTTGATTTGTAGTGGAGGAAAAAACAGCGAAACAAACTCTACCCTGACCATCTTTAATACATTAAGTAGTTGGTGCAAGAGTGAAGTGACTTAGGCCGAGTAGAGTAGTATGTAGGTATAGTGACTTGACTTTAGCTATTCAGTTTAAGAAGTGAAGTACCTTAGTGATCAGGGACCTAAGACAGCCCCGGGCCTTGTGTTGGGTTTAAAAATATGATTTCGCTCCGTGAGACTCACCTTACGTCTACAGAGTATCGGCAGGATGCACGGTAAATAAATAGCGCGCGGCTACGTGCGTTTATGACCGAGTTTATTTTAGTGAAAGCATTTTTTGTGTGGGTAACCAACCGCGCTAAAACACTCCTGCCGATTTTATCGGTTGTTATATCCTACTAATAATATTATAAATGTGAAAGTTTGTGAAGATGTTCGGATACTCAATGACGAGCCGTTATTGAACGGCTGAACGGATTTAAGTGAAACTTGATGTACAGAAAGACAAAGTTCTGAATTCAGGTGTAGGGTGACCAAAGTTGGTACATAAGTATGCGGTTGATAATGTATAATTTGTATAATTATATAACAACATAACGTAACGTATTAGGCTACATAAATTTATTATATATACGTGATTTTATGTTCTATATTTTGTATTTTAAATATATAGTCTATAGATACGTGTGTACCATTTATTATTAACTAGCTGACCTGACCTAGGTACATTATGATTTCATATAAAGTCTTTTTTTTTCACAAAAAACTTCTTCTGACAACAGCAAACACTACAAAAATTTATTAGCGAAATTGGTCCAGCTATTCACACGTCCATGCCGTAACTAAGGGAAATTGGAATTAATTTTTATATAGCTAGATAAATACTTTTTTTTTGCTTAATTGCTTTCGGGAAGTGCAGTTGACAGCATATCAATTTTCATTCACGAACGCTCTGTTTAATCACTGTGCAAATAAAATGTAAAGGTCAATGAGCTGTCGACTGTAGGTACTTGAGAAACACCAACGGACTCCGATAGATACTTTCTACCCGTAATTATAACTGTGTTCTTCGAACTTCTACAACTAACAACTAATTATAATTACAAAAGCACGAAGCTATTTACTAAGAAAAGATTTAAGAAAATATTTACTAAATAAACTTTATTTAGTAAATATCTACCTCTGCTTCGTGCAAAAGTGACG